>OZ038516.1:73944308-74391808 GCA_964036315.1 Acanthosepion esculentum
AGAAAATTTCAAAAATGTTATGAACACCAACAACCTTCAATGACATTCCAGTACGACCTCTTTAATCTGATACTGCGTTGTCCGGTAACTTCCATGTTGCAGCACAAAATGTATCAGCCACTATTAATTCAATGAGCAGCTACAAGGGCACTGTCACACGTAGTTTACAACTTTACACACCACACAACAGTAGCAGACTGTTTTTATGACACGGTCTTAATTATTTCTTGTATATAATTGCATACAGTAGTGATTTCCCAAGTGTAGCTTAGATGTGGCACAAGGCCGAAAGTATGGGGCACCCAGTGATGGTCGAACTCACTACTCAGTCGTAATTGTTCTAAACAAGCTTGTTAACCATTTACATCGCCTCGAAGTGCCCAAATTGCATACAGTATATAGTAAGCATAAATTAATTATGGTTCTAAGTTTCTTTTTATTTTAGATGTTGTATTGCATGAAACAATAAAAGCCTTATTTGCAAGCATTAAGGATTGTTTAATTTCCTGTTTTAAGCTTTGTCCTACCTTTGATAGCACAACAATATATATGTGAGATGAGTTGGCAGGACGATGTTTACATACGGCTGTTTTTTTTTTAGGGTAAATTATGTCATCCAACATTTTCTGTAGTCTGGCAATGGTCTGGTTCTAAGTGTGTTGGATTAAATAGTTCGGACTGTATAAGCAGAAAATATCAAAAAAAATTTTTCTTTATTTTACGCCTTAAAATATTTTTTCATTTTTATTTTTATGTTGTAATTTTAGAATTCTGCAAAAATATTTGCTATTGATATTTATATTTTGAACAAATAAAATAAATTTAAGAAGATAAAATAAATGGTTTTCTTCAGACAAATAAAAATTAATTTTTTTTATCTTCGTAAAAAATGTTTTATCTTTAATTTCATGTATAAAATATTTTTTATCACCACAAAGGAAGACAAATTTAAAACTAAAAAATGAAATATTTTCATTTTCCATTGAAGAAATGTCTATGTCAGTGGCACGGGTGGATTTTGAAGAAAGACTTGCAAAATACTTACGTTTTATGCAAACATAATTTACAACATGGTGTGAACGGATCTGACAAGAACTTTGATCATTGCAAGACTGCATATATTTTGTAGCATTTGTGAAAAAGAAAGAATTCTGATCACAATGAATTATTTTCGGTCCATTCGCGGTTTTTATAAATCTTTCATCTGACAAAAAAAGTAAAATATTCTTTAGAATTTGGAAAAAGAAAGACATTTATCTCTTCGGGAGAAAATAAGAGAAAGAAATGAATGAAAGAGAAAATAAGAGAAGAAAACCGTTGACGAAAAAAAGTGAAAGAAAATAGGAGAAAAGAAAATGAGTGAAGGAAAAATAAGGGAAAACATAAGGGAAAGAGAAAATAAGAGATGAAAATGAGTGAATGAGAAAATAAGAGAAGAAAGTGGGTGAAAAAGAATTTAAGAAAAAATGATTGAATGAGAAAATAAGTGAAGAAAATGCGTGAATGAGATATTAAGCGAAGAATCGAGTGAAATAGAAAATAAGAGAGGAAGCTAGTGAATGAGAAAATAAGAGAATTACTGAAAGGGAAAAAAGAAGAAAATGATTTAAAGAGAAAATAAGACGAGAAAATGAGTGAAAGAGAAAATAAGACGAGAAAATGAGTGAAAGAGAAAATAAGACGAGAAAATGAGTGAAAGAGAAAATAAGAGAAGAAAATGAGTGAATGAGAAAATAAGGGAAGAAAAATGAGTGAAAGAGAAAATAAAAGAAGAAAATGAGTGAAAGTGGAAATAAGAGAAAAAAATGAGTGAATGAGAAAATAAAAGAAGAAAATGAGTGAATGAGAAAATAAGAGAAGAAAATGAGTGAATGAGAAAATAAGAGAAGAAAATGAGTGAATGAGAAAATAAGAGAAGAAAATGAGTGAATGAGAAAATAAGAGAAGGAAATGAGTGAAAGAGGAAATAAGAGAAGAAAAGGAGTGAATGAGAAAATAAGAGAAGGAAATGAGTGAATGAGAAAATAAGAGAAGGAAATGAGTGAATGAGAAAATAAGGGAAGAAAAATGAGTGAAAGAGAAAATAAAAGAAGAAAATGAGTGAATGAGAAAATAAGAGAAGAAAATGAGTGAATGAGAAAAGAGAAAAAAATGAGTGAAAGAGAAAATAAGACGAAAAAATGAGTGAATGAGAAAATAAGAGAAGAAAATGAGTGAATGAGAAAATAAGAGAAGAAAATGAGTGAATGAGAAAATAAGAGAAGAAAATGAGTGAAAGAGAAAATAAGACGAGAAAATGAGTGAAAGAGAAAACAAGAGAAGAAAATGTGTGAATGAGAAAATAAGAGAAGAAAAATAAGTGAAAGAGAAAATAAGAGAAAAAATAAATGAAACAAAATAAGAGAAGGTAAGTGAGAGAGAAAATAGAAGAAAATGAGTGAAAGAGAAAATAAGTTAGGGAGAAAAAGAGTAAAAATGAATGAAAGAAAAATAAAAGAAGAAAGTAAGTGAAAGAGAAAATAAGAGAAGAAAAGTGAAAGAGAAAAGAGAAGAAAATGAATAAAAAAGAAAATGAAAAAAAGAGAAGAAAATAAGACAAGAGAAAAAAAAAGAAGCTCAACACTAAACGAATGCCATACAAAAAATGCTTAAATCTCTGCAGATTAAAAAGATTGTAGAAAAGAAAAATATTTTTTTCTTGAGAAGACAATGGAAGAAAATAATTGATAGGGAAAATAAGAGAGAGAAAATGTGTAACAGAGAAAATTAGAGAAGAAAACAATTTGAATAGAAAATATGAGAAATGAAAAATTAGAAAATAAGTCTGAGAGTAAATAAGAAAATGTCAAAAAGAAGTTAATGGCTATAGGACGCAGTTTGTACAGCTATTCAACCCATAGCTGGAGGTAGAAGAGGTGGATTACATATCTTTCTCAAGTGTATTTACGCGAATGTAACAAATACAACTGAAATTCGAAGTCGGTTCTCCGATTTTTCATTCAGAGTCGATAACCATTGCACCACAACACACGTCCTCTGTGTTACGCTATGATATCCGCTAGTATTGTATTATTAATCCATGCGATTAAACAGTTTCCTCACTAATCTTTTGTTCTTGTGTTTTCCTTTGAAATATATTTTAATCAGAACAATGAGCTTATACGAGCATTTTAACAGTAGCGACGAGGATTCGAAACTCACCTTTGGAAGTAATAATAATTCTGACGTGATAAGAATTGTTGAACTCACGTCAACCTAGGATTTGAGCAACACGCAATATGGAGGATTTTAAAGGGTTATTGAAACAACGGCATCAGCAACAACGAAAACTACAAATATTGGAACATCAGACGAGGATGTTTAAAGCAATGTCGCAGTAATCAAATGAAACTAGTACTACAGAGTTTCATACTAATTTCATACTAGTACTACAGTTTCATTCACGCCTGATGAGGTCGCAAACTCCATTGGCAAGTTTTTTTTACAATTATATTTGGCCTGTGAAGGAAGTTCCCTATTTCATGCACGTTGGCAATGCTTAAATCTCACAACAAAAGATGAAGATTTTATTACTTTCATTGTCAATCGTGAATACGAAAAAAATTAAATTGAATGAACTCCATGTATAAATATTTCATTTTTGTGCAAAGGTTAACTTCGAGCAAGGACGCAGAAAATCGTTCGTGCATTTTAACAAACATTGAGCAGGATCCCAAAATTAACCTTACAGATATTGTCAGAAGAATGCCGAAGAATTCTAACTTTAAGACATGATACTGAAAGAAAATGAAGAAAGATACATTGTACAAATGTAAACAGTGTGACCAAAGGGCAAAAGAGAAGAAAAAAATGACTGCACCTAACCAGCGTTATGGTTGCGAAAGACTTAATTTTAAAGCGAATTGTCCAGTAAAAAATACAAAGTGGTTACAACGTGGAAAACTGGATCATAGACAAAGTCATTGCAAATCAGAGCAAAGAAAAAAATGAAAGACATTTTAATATAGGAAAATATTGTATTGACAACTCAAAATCTGAATGAGGCCCAGAACTGAAAATTTGTAATGGCTGAAATAAGTAACGTTGAAATAAAATTGGACACAGACAGCAATATTACTATAATTAATGAAAAAAATATTGAACCTACATTAACGAAAGCCAAAAAGGTCGCGCGTGGTGTCGCAGGGGGAAAATGACGTTTTCCAGGCGAAATTGCGCGTAATGCACGTAATGTCTTGTGTGCTGGTAAAACTTTAAAAACTAAGGTATTCATAATTTTAAAAAATAAATAAATCCAGGAAACTCACTTGTGTGCTGTCCAACGACTTTGTCATCTATTCAACATATGGGGACCGACTGACCAGAGGTGTTTCGTTGCTGGTTAAGCGTACCCTGGATACGATATTGCAGTAAAAAGTAATTCGTTTCGGATAGTTACTGTTTATTCTCCCAACGACCAGGAGCGTGTCTCGTTTGTCGGCAGTGAGTGCTGTTCCTGGTGGATTTGACGCGCCTAAGACTGAAATGCCGTCCTGGACCTCAAGTTAGACAGGGGACGGGGAGGTAGCGGAAGGTCAGGCGATGTTAGCTTGGTTGTTTTGATTGGCTTGTTTGGTCTTGTCGATAAATACCGAGTCGATCATCTAGAGAGGGAGATGTGGACACTTTAGTGGCCGTCTACCCAGGTGGCTAGCTACCTGGATAGAATGTTTGCCAGAAGGGCCGACATTGATTGTCCCACGTTCCACTAGTTAGGCTATTCGAACTGCAGACTTGTCTGTGCCCTGGTGGCGTTAGACTGTAGGCCTAGAATGGCTGGATACTGGATGTCCAATCTGTCTTTACTGGATAGGCAAAACTTCAAACAACAGCTAACTACCTTAGTAAAGCGGGAACTAGTTTGGTTATTGGAAATCAGTGGTGAGAGAGGCTTAAGGATAGGATTAGGTCCTTCAGCACCGAGTTTAACCAGCGGCTCGCACTAGATAAGGCTAAAAAGGGGAAGGCTTTCAAGGATAGTCTTTCCAAGATGGAGGCTGAGGGGATTCCCTAGAGATAGGCCTAGATAGGGAGGCCCTGCAGCGTTTGACAAGCAAGCGCTAACAGAGTCGGGTAATTAGACATAAGTTAAGCAAGATCTCTTTGGAAGCTGTGAACATAGACGCAGAATTGCGCAAGTCGAGGTTCTGGTCACTACATTCGAAAGGTCAAAACCTCGGATGGGGTTACTCTGGGGTCGACTGACGACATCTGTAAGGCGTTTCGGCAGCATTTCGAGAGCCTGTTTGTCAAGGAGCCTGGTCACCGTGGCTAAGAGTTTCGCAACTATTTGACTGACTTTCCTCTGCTTTCGCCGACTGAAGTGGATAGCTATGAGGGGGAGATCACGGGGGGGGGGCAGTCTACTTGGCAATGAAGAAGGTCGGCAGTGACAATTCTCCGGGACTTGTTAGTCAACCCTATGAATAGTACTTGAGGCTGTCGCACATCTTTGTTCCGATTTTGACTGTTGTGTTCAACAACTTTTCCACCAGTGGTCCGTCCCCGACCGGATCTTCAGGTTACAGGCCCATAACTCTGCTAAACACAAAGTTAAATATTTTAGCCAAGATTCTGACGGAGCGTTTGCAGTCAGTTGCCGAGATTCTATTGGGACCCAGGCAGACTTATGCTATGGAGGGCCGAACAATTCAGAGCAAACTGCATCTGATCCGCACGATCATAGAGAGTGTAAAGGAAAACGAGCAAGCCTCGTTGATCAATTTGAATCAGTCTAAGGCATTTGATAGGATCGACCATGACTACCTGGCTGCCGGATTTGAACCCGATTTCTACCGGTGGATTAGCCTCCTGTATCGCACATTTGCGCGGTCTCGGCTGATTCGTCAAGTTTTCGTACTGTCGCCCCTACTATACGCTTTAGCGTTGGAGTTTCTCCTTCGCCGGCTGAGGGACAAGGCGTGCAGTCCGGCCCTACGTGAAATCGCCGAAGGAGGTTGTTCGTGAAGAGTAGGGCTGTAGCGCGTGCCACTTACATCTTTCCTCTTATCCTTTATCGCTTGTCTGTACTTCCTCTCTGTAATCTCCTCCCTCTTGGGGTGGGGGACGCAAGCATCATGTCGACAGAGATGTCTGTGCTCAACGTCCATGGGGAGCTGGGAATGTCGCACTTGGCGAGTCGCCGACACACCTCGAGGGTGGCTTTCCTACGCTGCACGTTGACAGGGCACTCGATTTTGGCGGTATGTGTGAGGGCCGCCATCCCTTACCTTACTATTACTCCTCCCATCACGCGGAATGAGCGCCTTCGTAAGCCCAGGGATCAGTCGATTTTTATTCACGAATGTCGATCGGTCTTGTGAGGCATTCCTTGGTGCAGTAATTTTTCGGGGCCTTAGAGAATCTTTTATCGTCAACTAGTGGAGGTTATTTTTTTACGAATGTCGATCGGTCTTGTGGGACATTCCTTGGTCCAGTGACCTTTTGCGGCCTAAGAGAATCTTTTATCGTCAACTAGTGGAGGGGAGTCGTGAAGGATCCACTACGCAGCCTACTCGGCTTTTCAGCAAACGAGTTGCACTCCTTTTGGTCTTGGGTGCCAGTGGTGGTTTACCTCAGTAACACCGAGTTTTCGTTTACCTGGTGATCGGTTTAGAATAGGCTATTTCTCAATAACAAGGTCTTCATATGGGTCTTGGCGGATTTTCCAGACTGCAATCGGTGTGACCTTGATTTAGAGGAAACGTCTTCGCATGCCTTCTACTATTGTCCACGGGTGCGCCCCCTATTAGACTCAGTCGGTGAGTTGACGACTTGTAAATCTTCTAATAAGCACGTGCTCATTGATCACGCATACGCGTGTGACAATTTGTCGCCCCTGTATTATGGCGTAAAACGGATAGTGTTTCTGTCGCTGCTGATCACGGCTCGAATGGTGATTTGGACGACATGATTGAAAGAAATCTTCCGGTGTGAATGTTATTCTCATCAGGATCTAATCCGATTCTTTGAACATCATGCTGAGCTGATTTCCAAGATTAGAACTGATAGAAAACGTTTGAAATCGACAGATTTCAGCTAAAGGCGTGTAACTATGGCGAGCCTGGTTTGTGTGAACTGGGCCAACCTTGATTTTCTTTTTTAAGTTTTCCTAAGTCACAACGGGGAGGTTTTCTGTGTATCCCTCCCCTGGTTAGGATAGACCTTTCTTGTGTACCTAGTTAATTTGAGTAAATCTTTTTCCTGGTCTGTTCCCTGTTTCTACTTTAGTTATGATTCAAGCCAAGGTTCTTAATCTCCCGGGTTTGTTTTTGCCCTCTTTTTCATTTCGACTGGGTCAGTTTTCCCATGACAGTATTTATTTTATCCTTCCCCCTCCCTTAGCGAGAGAGCTTTTTGATTTTGTCTGACCACAGAATACAGCGGCCTCTCTTATTTCTTTGAGGGTTGGACGAGTTCAACTAACATCACTTATCTTTAGTTTGTGTGTTTTGTTGTATTTTGGTTTGTTTTCGGGTTCGTCCCCTCCCCCTCATTGTTTGTCATCAATAAATGTTTATATATAATTTTATACTCAAGAATTTTTATGCCATGGAGTGTTTTGTAGGTTCCCTTTGTGCGTGCGGTATTGTGGTATATGTAGTCTTGAATAATGATGGACGAGTTCTTGTGGTGAATGTGAAAATTGTAATGAATTAATAGGTTGGGAATCTGATTAGCTAGGTATAAGATAATTAGTGTCGACCAGCCTCAACCCTTTTAGGCTTTGTATCGCAATTTTATTTTATATGCAATAAATCTTGAACCCCAAAAGAAGGAAATACATATTCAAAAGAGAATGTGTATCTTAATAAAGGGGGTAGTGTAGAAAGACAACCGACTTTTGTTACACCAAATTGTTGAACATGAAATCTTCCAATGACTATGAGGTGAGCTGCAAGTGTATTACGGGAGAAACAAAAAGTTGTCGCAAAGTGTGTCTACTGCTGTATTCGCTGATATTGTATTATTAATCCAGGTGATTAAACAGTGTCTTCACTAATCTTTTGTTCAAGTGTTGTCTTTTGTATATTATTAACCAGACGAATGAGCTTATACGATCATTATAACAGTGATCAACCAGTTCAATGTTACAGTCACACACAGCAACCAATGAAAGCAAGGACTTGTGCGCTGGATCATTGCCCTGATGAAACAAGAGCCCTTTCTTCAGTTTTCCCGGGCGTTTGGGCTTGATAGACTTTCTTAAATGCCTCAACAAGTTGGCATGGTGTGGCCCTTTTGTAGATAGTCAATAAACGCAATGCGTTTTGCATTCCAAAAAAAAAAAAACTTAGGCCATCACCTTACCTGAAGATAAAACGACCTTGGCCTTCTTTTGAGCCGGTGAATCAGATTAATGCTTTCTTTGATGGTGACAAAGGACGCCCAGACCTTGCGTCATCTCCAAGACTAAATTCAGCTTCTCACTTTTGCACTGTTGATAAAATGGGAGTGTCACCCCTAATGTAGCAACCATGGCAGCATGAATGTTCTTGGAGGCTAAACCCTTTGTTGTAGCTACTTGATAACACCACGATGCAAAATTCCGTCCATTTTCAAGAGAAGTTACTACTAGTTACATTTTACGTCCTCTTTGAACAGTCAAATGTCAGTTTAAGATCAATGCAGAAAATGGAAAAGAACAATGCAGTTATTAAAAGAGATGAAATTAATGCATGCAAGGTTTCACAGCTCGAGCATCACTCCTTCAGCCTATGAACTTTTCAGCCCACTCTAATAATTTAGAGAGAAAATAAGTGGAAATAATTATTTATAGAAAATAAGAGAAAAAAAAAAAGAAAAACAAATAAGTTCCGAAGTTTGGAATTTTAAACTGATTGCCACAGTCTGACTTGCTCTTTAGTCAGAGCGAAATGAGTTGATTTCGTACCTTCTTTCCCAAGGGAATTTGAAAAGGATGTTTGGTATGAAAAGCATCAATTAATCTCTTAATACCGAGCATTATGAAAGTCGTAAGCAAAAGAAAACACCAGACTCTTACTCTATGAACTTTGAAAGAAATTTACATTTATTAAATGACTAATAAAACAAACTCACACAATGTTATTTTTACGCTAAAAACTTAAGATAACAATTCTAATTAAAATTCAGTTGGGCTCAAAAAGTTATTTTTATCAACAAAATATCACTTCTATATGTTCAACTATCGAAATGTGTTGAGATGGTAGACATCTCACAGGCGTCGCTGGGTTCCTGGTTTGTTTTTTTTCATTTCAGACAATATTTCAGTTTTACAAACTGAGATTTAAATAAGAGATAAATCTCGAACTTTCATATGTTCAAAATCAGGGTGAATATCTAATTCTTGTTGGAAATAACTATAGAAAGATAATCGTATATCTCACTAAATTTGTAGAATTTCACCTTCTGCTTCTTCCTTTTTGTTGTCGTCAAAAGCAACTTTTAGTTTTTGTGCCGATCACAGAAACAGCCTGCAATCATTCATTTATGAATGCCAAAACCCGTCTACCCCTCAGTAAAACCAAACTTCTTAAAAATAGCAACAAATTGGCTGTAAATAAAATAAATAAAAAAATTATACTATGTAGTTGCAACTTACTTTCTCCATTAGTTAAAAAATAAAACTCATTAAACCAAACTCGTTTGCAAACTTTGGTGGCTTCTGAGATTATCAGTCTTGAGGTTCTTTTTATTACAAATTTTTGAAAATCAAATTTTATTCGGGTATCTTTTTTTAAAACCGTCAGATCACATTTTTGCAACATTAATTTGAGCCTCACATATTGTTATGGTCCAGGTCCTTGTACCACGGTGATGGTCCAAGGTAGAACCAATGAAGAATAACTCGAACACTGGTACGGAATAACAGATATATTACAAATAGAGTATATGTACAAAAGAGTAGAAGTGTTAGTAATAACAATCAGGTTAGGTTAGAGAGAACTATGTTGTCTCGAAGTATCACTGTCCAATGTCTTACAGTAATCGTCTGACGCGACTGCCTCAGAACTCACACTGTCACTTGCGGCGCAGTATTTATGGGGTACGGACTAGTCCATTACTATTATGGGTAGGTTCCCATAACACACCCCCCCTTCCGAAGCTTTTGCGTAGCAGGCATTTTTAATATTTTTTTTTCTTTTCCAACGGTTCCGTAAATTTTCTTTTACGAGACGATTTTCTTGGTTCTGGCATTGTTTGTGGTCTTTTTATGTCAAACGTATCGAAAATCGTGTCCATTACCTCTTCTTGAGGCGAACCATTAGCGTCCTGTTTTCCTTATTTGGTTCACGTGTCTTCTGTGTGATAATTTTTGTCCCTGAACTATGTAAACCATCTTGCCAATTCTTTTCTCAATTGTGCCTTGCTCCCAGTAAGACGTTATTTTTGTAGGCTTAAGAAAAAGAAAAAAAAAAAAAAAAAAACCTTTTTCTCCTGGGAGAAATGTTCTTTTTGGTATGCAGGACTGTAACTTTAGTTTTACTTGGTAGCAATTTATCAAATGCTGATATGATCTTTCTAGCAAACATTACTTCTGCTGGTGATAGTGTAGCTAATTCATGATCAATTTTTTCAATTGACGCAAACGGTACACTCCTTTTTTTAAAAATAGGCTGAACGTTATCCTTTACCTAGATATTAGCTGCCATTTTCTTACATCTTCCTAGGCCTGCTGAAAATACTTCGGGGAAACTAGTTTTTAGTTTTTCTTTTAATTTGTCTGCCTCGGTTGGTAAGCTTTTTACATTTTGGTAGTACGTACTTACAGGTAGATCCCACAATTGGAATTTTTTGCATCCAGTCCGTCCCGAATAGGTTTTCGGTATTTCTTAAGACGTACATTTAGTTTTTTCCTCCTGTCATTAAATGTTACGTTTGTGATCACTTCACCCTCGAAATTTATCTTTCTCCCCGTAACTGATCTAGCAATTTTATCAGTTTTTAACATGGCAGGTTTATTCAGTCTTTTCCATGTATGCAGGTTTATAATAGTTAAGTCTGAGCCAGAATCCAGCTGCAGCCTAACTTTTCTATTTTGCATTTCAACTTGTACATATTTTCTTATGTTCGTTTCATCTGCTTGGTCAGTCCTCGTAGCTCTTATTCTGTTTTTGTTTTCTTTTTTATACCAGCAGTGAGAACTTGTGGCCAATTTTTTTTTTTTTTTTTTTTTTTTTTACATAAGCAGGTTTTGAAACGATATGTACAGTCTTTAAACCAATGCCAAGTCCCACAGCGATAGCATAGACTGGGTGGTAATTTTTCTTTTGATTTTTAAAGTTAGAAAATTTTGTTTTACCTGTTCTTGAGGGGGGGGGGAAGTAGCTTCTATGTCTTTTGAGTCTTTCTTCACACTGATGCCTCTTTGGCAGTCTTCGGCTAGTTTTTGCAGTGTCAAATTTGTTTCACTCTCCAATTTAGTAAGGATTCTGCGTCTCATTTCCGCGTCTTTGGTTGAGACCAGACCTTGGACGTAAATTAAGCATTTGAAATTGTCTGCGCCGAGTTCTGATAATTTGAAGTCGTCACAATATTTGTTGACGATGGACGCGAAAGTTATGAAATCTTCGTTGTCCTTTTTTGTAAGGTTCATGCATTTTCATCTTTTGTGGAATAGTGAAGTATTATGGCTGAAAACTTCCGTTAGCAGTTTAACGGATTCTTTGAACGTTAACTCGCTTGTTTTTCTTGGAAGGATATAATCTACGAATTTGGTATATTGTCAGGTGCCCAATTTCCTTAGCAATAGGCGTACTTTACGTGCGTCTGACCAATCTTTGCAGTCGAATTCGTATAGGTCTTCGTACCTTCGGAAGTAGTTTGCAAAAGTTTTATCTTCGTCGGGTGCGTGCTTGAAAAATTCGATAGTACTCCAAATAGCCTCTTGTGAGATAACTGTATCGTTCTTAGATTTTTGCTCCTTATTTGACATTACACGTAGTAATAATTCTTGCAATTCCAAGAATTTGTTCGTTTTTTTTTTACTGCTGTAGAAATTGGGTTTTGATAAGCTCCATAATGGTTGACGTAGATTTGTGTAACCTGATATTCTGTAACCTGTGTACGTAAAAAAATTCCTTTGTTGTCAGTGAAATTTGATATCCAAAAAGAAAATTCTTGTGTTCGCGCAGAACTAGTTTTTTTTTTTTTTTTTTTTTTTAGAATCTCGCGTAGAACTTGGTTTTTTTTTTTTAGAGTTTACTCGTCGACCACTGTTATGTGCGACGGATACCAAAAAAGGTATGTCCTCCGCGTAGAGTTTTTTCTTTTGGGGTTTTCAAAATCGCCACTAGTTATGTGTGACGTATAGCAAAAAAGTATGTCCTCCGTGAATAGAGTTCGTGTGTCCTTTTAGTTTAGAGAGAACTATGTTGTTCTCGAGGTATCACTATTCCAATGTCTGCCGCGACTCTGTCTCTGACTGACTCAGAACTCACAACGGTCACTATCTCTTGCGGCGCAGTATTTATGGGGTACGGACTAGTCCATTACTATTATGGGTAGGTTCCCATAACACATATAGAAAGTTTAAACTTCAAATTTTATTCAAGACATTTTTTTACTAAGTATCTGTTTCATTTTAGCAATTTTAGAGAAACCATGTTATTAATTTTCTTCTTTTAATAAATGTGTTTTTAAAAGAAAGTGTAATAAACAAACCTAGTCTATTGTATTATTTTTTTATTTACCCTTTAATTATTTTAATATAATTTTACATTCCTTTTTTATTATATAAATTTTTATAATTTGTTCAAAAGTGAAAGCAACAGACGAGGCCAAAATTTGAACTCTGTTCGCTAATTTTACATTCCACGTTGATAGCCGTTACATTAAACATGCATAATAATAATGATAATAATAATGCATTTAGTCATCATAGTAAAGAGATGAACGCCTGAACGAAGCCAATTTACGGATTGGGATTTAAATGATGAGATATATTTATAATGGGGCACCCACTCAAATGTGGCAGAAGTCCGAATTTAAAGCGGAGACTCTGGTCGATAACTAGTTCAGTATCCTCAACATTTCCCCTTTTGGAGATGCCTCAGGTATCAGGTAATGACTCTAGCTTGGCTGGAGAGACATCGCTCAGTTAAGAGATGAAGATGATTATGAGGATGTTGAATTGCTATTCAAAGAAAGAAGACGTTGCTGATGACAACGGAGCTTCTTTCATCAAAGGAAAATAATAAAAATATAGAATTTGGAACGGTTACAAAGCAAACATTTGAAATCGGATTGACAGAGAAAGTAATCACTATTTTCCAAGTTAGAGAAATCACATTGATTTGCAGTGTGCTTTCAAGTTGAAAAAGCTATGATGATGATTATATAGATAGATAGATAGATAGATAGATAGATAGGTAGAAAGGCAACAAGAAAATAGAAAAATGAATTTTGTATATTGCGATACTGAAATCTGAAAGCGCATTGGTATAGCGAAAGATGCCTTCCAAAATCTGTCCAAAGTATTAAAAAGCATAAAAGTTAGAAACAAACAAATTAGTACTAAACTATTCTGTATTATCAGTCTTATTTTTATATTGCATTAGATAATTGCCAATCCCCACACAGATGAAGAAGAGACGAAGCAACAAAAATGTGGTTCTCCAGAAGGATGCTGACAATAACAAGGAACAAACAAGTTTTATTGTTGTGGTGTCCTCCCTCTAAAGAGTCTATTCTGGACTCTTCTACCCACTAAATTAGTAGGAGAGTAAGCCTCAGGGGAACAGTCTAATTGATTGAACGCTGGTCAACGGACACACACTACCAGGTCGTGTAATACTCTTCTGTTGTATTTACTGTTTAATATACGATTTATCTGCAACTCTTGTTTTGTTATTTCTTAACCATTTATTTGGTTACACCATCTTAATTCGACTGTTCCTCTGAGGCTTACTCTCCTACTAATTTTATAGTAGGTGGAAGAGTTCACAATAGACTCTTTAGAAAGAGTACACCTCATTAATAAAGAAAATGGAAACGAAAAGGATACATATACTTAACATCACAAAGAGATAGTTGAAATTTTTAGAGCTCATAATGAGGACAGAGGGCTTGGAAAACTTCATACTCACAGGACCGATTGGATGCAAGAGGGACAGAGAAAAACAATGTGTAACCTACCGAGAGAGATTAAGTAATGGAGGAACAACGTTTAGGAGAGATAACAAAAAGACAAAATTTATTAAGAGTTATAAAGGACAGGAAATTGTGGAGAGCCATGATCGCCAATGTACTGAAGGACACGACACGAAGAAGAAAAAGAAGAATAGAAGAAAATTCTACTGACAAATGTAACTATTTCTATAAACCGTTTAGCTTTCTTTTAATACACTTCTCCTCCAAAATAAGACAAACTTCGATGATTTTGATGTTTATTTATGTAAGCTTTTTTATAGATTATTATTTTTTTTGTATTACTAGCTGATAAAAACATTTATAATAGGCATTTTTAAGCATTTCACCTCAAGTAAAGCAGGAGTGACACTGATTCACAGGGGCGGGGGTTACATAGAGTGAAGGTGAGATAAAAACTGTGTATAGAGGGATTAAGGAAAGGATAAAAGATGAACAGAATTCAAGTCGTCAGATGATGGCGATTGACGCTGCATTTAAATCAGGGAAGCAAGTAAACGGAAGGGGGTTCCACAAGTGGGAAGTGCGAGAAAAGAATTTGTTGGAATAGAAGTAGTGGTTACATTTAACTATTTCAACGGTAAAAGGGTGTGACCTAGATGCTAGTATGTTAAATTTATGTAGTTAGGTCACCAGGGGAAAAACGCTTGTCATGAAAATATTTGTAGAAAAGGAAAATCACATCACTTCTTTGAGAAAGTGACTGAAATTGAGATACCAAGTCAGGATTGATTAGATTGTAAATACTTCTTTTTTTCTTTTTTTTTTTTTTGATCTTGTCGAGAACTTCAAGATGAACGGATGGGGCACCATACCAGATATGGCAAAAGTACTCAATGCACGACCGAATGGTAGATATGTAGGATTGACTGACGAGAAAAACCTTCTGGCACGACACAGCGAGTAAACTTTCCTTGCAGTAGATGCAGCTACTAAGTCAATGCAGTTGTTCCACTTCAAGTCACTCAGGTCAAGAAGGCGCAGAGAAACCTAGAGTCTAGCATCAACCATGCTAATGGCGAGCAGGGAATTATCTTTGTGGTGGCTAAATAAAAGCAGTTTCGTTTTGGAGACATACAAATTTACAAGCCATTTCTTATTCCAGTTAATCATTGATTGAAGGTCCTTTTCGAGAGCAGCACCCAAGTTGATTTTATCAGCGCTGTCGAGTTTACTATTGAGACAGAAGAAAATGGTAGTGTCATCTGCATAGATGCCTACTTGGGAGATAAAGAGAATTGATGAAGATCAGAAACAGTGTAGGACCCTGGATAGGCCCTTGGGGACCCCGTCATTCATAAGAAAGGATCTGGAATCGTGCCTGTTCACGATTTGATAGTAATGATTGGATTAAATCAAATAGTCGCCCTGTAATGCCCTGAAGTTTACACCAAAGACCAACATGCCAAACATTGTCAAACGCCTTCGAGATTTCTGAAGCCGCTGCTCGAGCCGAGCTTCGCCGTTATTATCAAGAGCATCATATATATATATTCAGTTATGGCCGTAAGCACATCAGCGGTAGACCGGGCAAAGTGGAATCCATATTATTTGTCAGGGAGTAGGTTGTGAGGGGTAAGATGCCTAACCACTGAAGCATTAATTAAAGCGTCAAAGACTTTGCCAAAAATCGGTAGGAGACTTATAGGGCGGTAGTTAGAGGGCTCAAAGGGTTCTCCAGAGTTCTTAAAAACAGGGACTACAGATGAGGACTTCCAACAAGCTGGAAAGTAGAAAGCATCGAGGTAATAGTTATATAGTTTGGAGAGAACTGGGGCCAGCTCAGAAACATATATCTTTAGGACAACGGATGGTATTCCATCACCTCCACTTGCTTTAAGGGGATTTAATTTAGAAATGACGTCGGAGACTAGTGACGGGGTTATGCACATATCACTCAGTAGAGCACCAGTTCTAGGGGGGGGGGTCAGCTATGGGCACTCCAGACGAGTCGAGTGTTGAGATGGAAGAGAATTTCCGAGCAAAGCATTCAGCTTTATCTTCTGTGGATGTCAGGACTTTGAATTGGCGGAATAGATGAGGGATTGAGGATTTGCTATTGTTCCCCACACTCTTGCAGAGCCGCCAATAATCTCTTGAACCAAATTTGCTAGATACTATACGCTGATTCATTCTGTCAGCAAGCAGTAATTTGGCTTCATTGAGGACGCGCTTGCATTCGTTACGAGCAGCGACGAAGAATGAGTCCCAATCTGCTCGTTGATAGCAGAAAGGAAGGCAGCTCAACGAATGAGAAATTGTTAGCAGAACAGGGATTGGGAGAGAGAGCAAAAACATCAAAATTTACTGAGGGCTACAAAGGACAGGACGTAGTGGAGAACCGTGATCACCAACGTTCTGAAGGATGATGACCCATTCCCTAAAAGAAACTGTAAGATGGAAAGATTTCCAAGGATTTCAAATGTCTTATCACTCTCTATAAAAATACTTTTAGAGGCATTAATGAATCAGTCAAGCAAGAGTCTTACGCTGAGTTAAATTTTCAGAAAAACATTTATTAATTACGAAATACAATTAGGACTTCTGCAAAACAATCGTTTGTGCGCTTCAAACTATCAAGGCAAGTTAACAGTTCTTTCAAAGTACAATTCTGTTTTCTCTTAAAGCAACAGTTAATGTAAAACAAATGTTTTCCTTAATTTTCCAAAAAATGACTGATATCACAAGACAGGCGCTTGACTGGGACGAGACTTACAAATAAAGACTTAGAAATATCCAGGAATCCAGGTGGCAGATGCCATAAAGCATAAAAGAAAGAAAAAGTTTACAAAGGAGTTCTACAGAAGAGTAAGAACAATACTACGAAGTGAATTCAATTCTTCTAATCAGATTATGGCTATAAATTCACAAGACAATACCACTTGGTATTCATAGCTTCAATATTATCATCTGGGCTATAACTTAAATAAAGAAAATGGATTAAAACAATTACTGATTTGCCATAAGATGCACCACCCAAATGCGCATATTAACCATCTTCATATTACCAGAAGTAATGGTTGTAGCGGCTCAATCCAAGCTGAGTTGACCTACAAAACAATGATTATTGGTTTGCAAACTATTTAGAAACTACATCTGACTGGATGCTACAATTTATTTAGTCATGAGGAAATTGAAAAAATTTATAAAGTAAACAACTATTGCTTACAATCTCCTTGGAATCATTCTAAAAAAAATACTAAAAATAGGTTAGATATGGCACAAGGCCAAAAGTATACAGCACCCAGTTGTATTCCGTTGTAATTGATCTAGCAAGACAAGCACGCTAAGCATTATCCCATATTGAAACACACATTAAGAACGTCACGAATTATCAGGCGAATATAATAAAGAACGGTGTATATATAATATGTAGAAATGGGAATGACGTGAAACTCAATTTACCATTTCTCGTCAGTTTGTCCAATTTTGAAAGTCATGTCTCATTGTTACAGTGTACCACTTGCCAAAAAATGGTACAAATATCTCCCCGAGTCCGTCAGAGAAATCTATGAGGTTAGTACTTTTAGAACTTTACCATTCATGTTTAGAGCAGACATAGGGGTTAAAGACTACAAAACAAATGCCTTCTCAAAGATATGGTAGCAACATCAGATAAAAAATGTTTGTTAAAGAATATGGCAAAATAAGTAAATATAAAATAAAATGTAGCACTATAAAACTACTGTTATACCTGTAATAATTGGAGCACTGGGTACGACCAGAAAAAGTACAGATAGGTACATTAACAAAATCCCCACAAGCCTTTGTTTATAAAAGATTCAAACACTTCGTACTAAGTAGAATTGTTCATCTACCCAGAAAAGTGTTTATCAATTTAATGAAAAATATAAACAATGTAGACGTTAACATTTACCTAACATGAGAATTTGTATAAACATGAATATATTTATAGCCTTTCCTTCTCCAAAGACATTGCACTTTCTTTTTTTCTTTTTTTTTCTTTCTTTTTTTTGTTTTTGTTTTATTGGACAGAAAACAAAAAGCGATGATGTTGATGGTGGGGATGATTATACAATTCGTAATCACTGTAGCGCAGGGCATAATATGGATAATGATGGTAATTATCATCATCATCATCATCATCATCATCAGTGTATATAAAGTACGAACAGAACTCCTGCCTTAAAAAACTTATGCTGGCGGTAATAATGATAGTAATTATAGTAGTAATAGGCATCCGTTGGTCTCGCGAGATAAAAGTAACACCCGGTTTAGTTATTCAGTCCTTTGGTGATGAGGCTGAAGTAACCTCTCTAAGGCACATACCTGGGCGATATTATATTGAGGTCAAGCGCTACCCAGACTAAATGGTCCTCCTGTCAACCGTACAACAAGAGCCAATAGTAATAATAGTATCTATAAACAAATAACTATCATAGTAAATATGATGATGATGATGATGATGATGATGATGATGATGATGATGATGATGATGATGATGATGATGACAATAATTCATATATTAAGGGTAATTGCAGTGAATAAAATACGAAATATAAAAAGATGTCGATAAAAGAGAAAATGTGTGAAAAAGAATAAGATACTCACACGAATTGGCTTCCACAATCGAAAACGCCAGAATTACGATGTATAAATTCATTGTGTTATTTTCAACTGACTTGTGGACATGAGAGAATTAAAGTCTGAAATGATGTCAAACATCTGACGAGTGACCAATAAAACCTCTTTTGTTTTTTTATACTTAGATTTAAACAGGATGCGTACTTAAGTCCTTCACATCCGGGTTTTTGCCAAATGTAATAACACTGTGTGTAAAGAAACATTTTTTAAATACATACTTTTGCGGGGATGGACTCTAACAATATTTTTATGGATAATAATTGTTTCCTAATTGCATCTAAAAACTTCAGTATCCCAGACATGTTGACATCTTAATGTTATTACATTTGTTAATATTTTCTTTTTTGTCAACTCAATAAAATGCAAAATCACAGTGGACACTTATTTTACAAATCTCTCATTTCCTGGCCACTTTATGAAACCTGAAATTAATATTAACCAAAGTTCAGTTCTGTAGGAACAATCACCCAGCATCACTGCGCTGCACTTAAAATGGAAGGGTCAGGTTCAATCGGTCATGTATGAAGCATCACTCACAGAAAAATTGCCAAGAGAATTGAACAATTTCTAGAACTGTCTGCATGTACGCATAGGATCTCCACTTGATTTTGTCATTCTCATGAGGATATCTCGATAAATTTTCTAATTTACAGGGTTATTTATAATTTGCATTTTTATCCAAAATATATATCCCATAATTACATGCATTCATTTCAAATTATAATTTTATTCAAATATTTTTCAGAAAATTCAATTTTTGTCTGAATTTTTGAGAAATGATCCTAATTTTCTCTGACTAAAAGGTCATTTAGTCTGGTTCAGTGGAAGAGGCACAACCTCTGTGAAACGGATGCACATTAATTCAGTTACGCTTTGCCAGGGTCAGCAGAACACGTGACCAATCTACACCGATAGATTGAATAATAGGTTCAGTTTGAAAGATTATCCACCATCACAGATGCAGCACAGAGAGAGAGAGAGAGAGAGAGAGAGAGAGAGAGAGAGAGAGAAATACACCTGAAGAAGGCAGAATGTACAAAATGTGAAATGTTGTTACAATAACAACCAAGATAAGGATATTCATTCAAAAAACAAATGCAAATAATTGAAAAATTCATCTCGTCGGCTTCTTCCCTCTTGTTTACTGCCACTGACATTATATGCATTTAAACCTAGGTACACTAATCCATAGCCAGCACATCCGGGTTATTCCATAAAACCGATAGGTAGCACATCCGGTTATTCCATCTATTGTTTTCTTTTATAAAAGACGGAATGAGTCTGCTTCGGTCATTATCTGTAGCATAGAGCCGATGGCATCGGCAGGTGCACACCCTCAGCTTTTTTTAAGTTAAGTGAATTTCTTCGTCATATTTTGCTATTAATAATAATGAATAATTCTTGACTAAGGTTATATTTAAATTATTTTTTATCATTATGTCCCCCAAAATACAAAAAAAAAACATTTTGGCAAATATCCGTCAGGTAAAAATAATGAAAGTCAAAAGAGACCTTCCTCCAAAGAATCAATATTTGGTTAACAATCAAAGATTCTGGTTAATTTTTTATTTCATCTTTGAAAAATTCTGACCGACAGTAATTACGAAACTTTCTTTTCCGTTGGCCACTGGTTTTATTTTGGAAAATGAGAAGCACAGTTAAAAAGAACTCAATTCTCATGAAAAACGTGAAAATAAAGAGCAAAATAGCGAACAGAAATGCGTGAAGCTTCTGATTTTTGATCACTGCTTGATCTTTAGAAATATTTTCTGAATTATAGTCATCCTTTATATATACATACATATGTATCTGTCTATATTTCTGAGATGAGGTATTCCGTACATTGAATACTGCTGCTATATCTCCTCTTCTGCTTCTGCTGTATATCTAGAGATTCTTCACAAAATCCAAAGGACGGTCTATGAGAGAAAATACAAAGGATCTTCGGTCGATATAACATCAGGACAACCTTCAAAAGCTGTACGACACTTCGCAGATATCTCTCCCGAGTAAGACCCCCCATAGAGGAGAACATGACTGTGTATGCTATCCCGTGCAGCTGCGGAAAGAAATATAAAGGGGAGACAGGCCGCCCCCTTAAGGTAAGGCTTCAAGAACACCAGAAAGCTGTAACACGAGGGGAAGTGGAAAAATCAGGTGTGGAGAAATAAATGGAGATCACCGCCCTCTGTGGGATCAGGTTGAGATCATAGACAAAGAACACGATTGGAAAATGTGTAAACTTAAGGAATCAGCACATATGCTAGGCCACAAAAATCTCTTGAGCCGACCAAGCATAGAAATGAATACAATATGGGAACCAGTAATAAGGAGTGCCAGAGAAAAGCAATAATGACAACAAAAATTGCAATATGAGCACTGGTAAAAATGGTTGCTGAAGACATTAGGTTTATAATACCTAGAAATTCATACAGAGATGTCCTCAAAGACACATGGCACTGTGGATAAAGGCGTTAGTTAGATCCAGTGACATGACCCAAAGAGTGTGAGTTCAATACCAGGCAGTGGAGAATTTGGAGAGGTGAATTAACAGGAGATAACTGATAACTGACATCCATTAAACATGGCACGTGGAACTAGAACAGTCCACCCCAGTGAGTGAAATAAAGAGTTCAGTTCGAGATTCCAACCACCCGAAGAAGGCTGGAGCGTACAACGACCGAAACGTTGTAATAAATAGGACAATAGTCCGAATAAAGTAAATACTGTACATACATATGTATTACAACTTTTTATACGCACGTGTCAGCTGAGTCGAATTCTTATTCAATGCTATTAGCAGATTCATTTTTTCTTAATAATTTCATTCCAACCAAGGCGATAATGCCACTAAGACGCAAGGGGGTCACAGAGAGTGAAAGAAAATGAGAAAACTTTAATGATGAAAACGAACAATAAAAGAACAGGATTCAAGAAGACAGAAAATGGCAACTGGTGTTGCCTTTAAATTATTAAAGAACGTCGTCGTCAGGGACGCAAGAAACCGGATGACAGTTCCACAGATGCGAGAAAGGAAACTAATAGAACAGAACTGATGGTCGCATCTATCTAGTTCGATAGTAAAACGGTGAGACCTAGTTGCCAACCCAGTAGCATGCTTAACTTCATACAGTTGAGGTATGAAGGAGGAAAGCTCACTAGAACAATTGCCATTAAAATATTCATAGAAAATACAGAGGGAAGCCCTGTCGTGACGGCGAGAAAGTCAAGATGCCAGGTCAGGACTGATTACATTACAGATCGTCCTTTGGATTTTGTGAAGAATCTCTAGATATACAGCAGAAACACCAGAGGGGATATGGCAACACTATTCAATGTACGAACGAATGGTAGATTTATAAATGTGCAAGATGTTTTGTAGTAAGAAAAGTCTTTTGGCATGAACCAACCCACTAAGCAGCAAACTTAAGCAATTGATTCAATAGAATCCCATCATTTCTTATCAGTGGAAAACATGGAAACAAGAAAGCGTAATGAGTTGTTCCCCTAGAGGCTAGCATCGGCCATACTGATGAAAGGCCATAATGGTTCCCCATGGTGATTAAGTGAAAGCAGTTTTGTTTTAGGGGCATTAACATTTAGAAGCCATTTCTTACCTCTGTTAACTACTGATTGCCATTTTCGATAGCAGCTGTTAGTCATCAAGCTTAATATAAAGACAGGAGTAAATAGTTGTGTCATTAGCATAAATACTCATGACATCAGGAAGGGTGTTGACAAAGATAAGAAACGACATAGGTCCGAGGATAAAGCACTTGGGAACACTTACATTAATGTGAAATGATCTCGAAGCGTGTCCATTCAACACAATCTTCATTACACAATTTGTTAAGAATAATTTGATTAAGCCTAACATTTGTCCAGAGACACTATAACCCTTGAATTTGTGGAGAAGGCCAACATAGCAAAACATGTTAAACATCTTTGTGATATTTAATACCAAATCAAGAGCCACACCGTCCTTATCAAAAGCCTGATAGACAAATTCAGTTATAACCATCAACACATTGGCGGTAGACATGTAGAAATGAAAACTATACTGTTTTATCTGAAATAAGGCTGTGTGGAGATCTTCTTTATGTGCCTGGTTCCCTCAGGACATAGATGATCATGGCTCTCCACAATTTCCTCTCTTTTGTAGCTCTTAATAAATGTTGTCTTTTTTGTTATTTCTCCTAAACATCCATTTAAACAAGCTTATTAAGTCCCCCTTGCCCTCAATTTGTCTTGTGAGTATCAGATTTTCCAAGCCTTCTTTCCTCATTATGTGCTCCAGAAATTCCAATTGTCTCTACCTGAAGTTAAGCATAAGTTTCCTATTTGTTTTCATTTTCTCCAAAACTTCCTTATTAATCACATGTTCGGTCCATGGTATCCTCAGTATCCTTCTGTAGAGCCGCATTTCTGTTGCTTCAAGTATCTTTAAAGAGAATTTTGAGAAAGCAGAATTTTGGTATTTTCAGAGGTGATATTCAGTCAATTTCGAAAAAGAAATTCACTTCATAAAAATTAAAAAATGGGAATTGATTTATTTCTGGATTTCCTTTAGTCAGAGAAGTTAGAGAAAATTTTTAAAAATTGTCAAACTGATACTTTTATAAATTTTATATCAGCTGGGTTACCGTATGTGCGTGTGTTTGCCTATGTATACACGTGTGTGTGGGTGCGTCTGTGTATGTGTACGTGCATGTGTGTCCGTGAATGTTTGCGCGCGTGTATGTGTGTTTGCACGTGTGTCCGTGTGTATAATAAACTAGGAAGATTATTTTAATTTTCAAGATCCATAAACTTGAAAACAAAAACAAATGAAAAGTTAAATTCGCAAAAACATCAGTAGACTGACCTCAATAACTCCGCCATCTTATGTTTACCGACAGACTGACAAAACCAAAAGCTGAAGGCTTGACTCTCTGTTTTCTCCCTCTTCTATTCATCATTTCTCTGTCTCTCTCCTCTCTTTCTTTCTCCCTTTTCCTCTCCCCTTTCCTTCTTCTTCCTATCCCTCTCTTTCTCCCTATTTCTATCTCTTTTCCTTCCATGTATACAGTGCGATGGGTAAATTGTCGCCATTTTATGTTTTTAATTTTGCGCATGCGGGTTGTTTGTTTCTAATTTTGTCGACTGCACAGTAGGGTCAGTTAGGTACCGTCTATGTGAAAAAGAGCATCATGACGCAATTCCCTCAGCCAGAAATTTGGAAACGGCATGCTGTATTGCTTGACATTTGCACCGGGTGCTTCAATACGAATATTTCAGTATGTTTGACGACAATGCAGAGGATTCGGAAAGAGTTAGATGAGTCTAATAATGATTATGAAGGTACAGCAGCTCGGAAAACTCATTCTGATCGTTTTGATAAGAAAAGAACTCCCGAATTTGTTGTTGAGAGCCTCAGACTCAACACGGAGGCCTACATCAAGTGTCTTAAAGAGGTAGTGCTACCCTGGGTCAAGAAGGTGGCTGCTGGAAGACCCTATATCTGGCAACAGGACTCTACACCATGCCACACAAGCAGGAGAATCCCAGTCATAGCTGTCAGCCAATTTCTGACACCATATCAGCATTTACATCTGGCCACCTAATTCTCCAGACTGCACCCCACTTCATTATTATGGGGCGCAGTTGAGCGAGAAAATAACAAAACCTCTTGTAACCCCAAAGATGAACTGAAGGCAAGGATTATGACAGCATTCATCACCTTAAACAAGAAAACCATCCAAAAGATTTGCAGGACATTCCGAGGTCGTCTGGAGGCCGTGGTTGAAGCCAATGGCAATTTTATTAAATAAATTTACTCTATAGTATTTCAAGATATTTTTGCGTAATTTTGGTAAACATATCTGTTAAAATGATAAGTCAGTGTTATTTTTTGCATAATTTTTGTATAATTTAGACGACAATATATCCATCGCAGCCTCTCTCTCTCTCTCTCTCTCTCTCTCTATATATATATATATATATATATATATATATATATATATATAATGGTAAAAGGCAATAGGAAAACTGTATTATTAACCGACGCGTTTCGTTCAATGTGGACTTTATAAATAAATATTCAGAACAACTTATCCCATCTAAATAATCTTAAAATAATCACAAACACTTCCAAAACCATTATGGATATACTCAGATCCTCAAACACTAATAGCAATAATATTTCTGGAGCAGGCATTTATAAAATAAATTGCCAAAACTGTTCCTCCCAATATATTGGAAAAACAAGCAGAGATTTTTAAAAAAACGCATCTAAGAGCACAAAAGAGACCTCACAAAAAACAACTTAACTAATGCACTAGTCAAACATAGAAATAAATTCAACCACAATTTGGTGGGGATTTTAAAAACGCGAAAGAAAATCCTCGAGAATGCCACCATTGAATATTATCCAAATATTAATCTACGCCCTGGCTTTTTCTCAATATCACCTTTCCTAACAGAATTACTACTCTCCCAAGCCAACGTACACAACTGTATCAAGAAATCCAAAGAAAATTGTTGAATCCGTCAGCACAACAATAAAAACAATATTTCTACACGTGATAGTACTTGACGTAATTTTCAGTTGATAATATGAATACAATAGCGTTTTCTAAATTCTTCTAGTTGCTAAGGACATTTTGTTTGTTGTTAATAGTTATTTTGTTTTCAATAAATTCTTTTCGTTTTTGCCTTGAAAAAATCCACATTGGACGAAACGCGTTGGCTAATAATACAGTTTTCCTATTGTCTTCTACCTTTATATATATTGTCTTTTCCTACAGGTTAATAATAAAAATATAGTTTTAAGGTATGCTATATTTATGGATAAAAGTACTCAGCATCAAAGAGCATATGTAAATATAAAAGTTGATACTGAGGTCAACACCAAGCAGTGACACAGTCTATTTCATGCTTGAACGCAATTTTCAGGCCATGTATGTTGTGTTTTGACGCGACTATCAATATATGCTGGTCAGTGGTGCATTATGGATAGTAAGAGCTATCGTATTATCCCAATGGTTATTGGATAGAACGTAACCGTCATATTTCAAATTACTCTAGCAGCTATTGAGTAGGTATAATTGTGGATCCAAATTTGGTTATTTGTAGTTATTTCATAATGTTGTTAACTTTTTACTCGTTATTTATTTATTTAAGTAAATAATAAAGAAATTAACAAGTTATGAGCAAAACCAAGGTTCTCCAACCTATCCACTTCTAATCGACAAGAACAAGACATGATTAATGTGTTGCCTGAATTTTTGGTACTAAGAAATTAAATTCGGTATTTTGTTTTCATTTATACTATCTGTCCAAAACAAATATATTCTTACAGAAAAGTGACCTAAATTCTCTTAAATAAAAGAGGGCCCTCTTGGTTATGCTAAATCCCAAGTTCGAGGTTTGTTTATATTGATACTGTCCACCTAAAACACCATCATCTTTACAGAAAGAGAAAACTCTTAAACAAAGCAAAAGCCATTTGTTTATTAACAGATTCTCTAAGATTAGAATGATCAGAGGTGGAGAAATTAGATATCTCAATGCCAAATTTTAGTGGGGTGGGCATCTATATAAACAAAGGCCCACAAGGCCCCAGACAGACAGAGAATAAGGTTCACTGGTCACATGGATAGTTGTCAACTCACAGGAACACAATTGCATTTCTGTGGCCAGAATGAACACACATGACAGGAAGTCTTGTTTCTACTATTTTATAGCGATTACTGTTAGATTTCTCAGATCACCATCCAGCAAGGGAAATAACAGACATTTTATTCACAAGGTTTTTTTTCATTTGTTTTCTATTCAATAAACCTGTTGTTAGGGTTATCAATCGTGTTTGTCAATTTATAGAAGGAGTTCTTATTCCAGCCCTGATTCCAAATGTTGTCCCTGCACACAATGAAACAAATTACCACAGCCATAGACAAGAGTTACACAATGTTTTGTCTGTAGTACACAACTTCATCATCGATTCCAGTATAAGATTTTGGGAAACCCAAATCAACCCTATCCCGACAACACACTGACCGCAACCAATGAGGGAAAAGAAAGCAACTGAGGAGAAGACAGAGATGGGAGAGAAGTGATTGATAGGTGTATGGGTTACATATATGTGGAGCCAGACTCTTTTATTCATACATATACATTTTTATTTGAATTTTATCATTTTGAAAGAATATTTATTTCTGTTATATCCCAAGTTGTTGGGATGAACAAAAATGAATGAAAATAAAAGACAAGTGTATTTTAACACATAATAAAATAAGTTTTATTCATTTACTGCCTGAGAACAGCAAGGATTAGTTTGGATTTAAAACCATGAGTTCCACATGTGTGTCAGCTTACCACCATGTTGAATTCAGAAGTGCTGCTTTCCAACTAGAGGACAAGGGCCGTAACTGAATTATATTTTGAGTTATCATCCTTTAAAGAGGGAAGTAAGTTAACACCTGCTAACATCTTCAAACATTTTCTTAATTTTCAAAAGAACTTTAAATGACACCAACACCTTTTGTATTTAATTTTGTTTCAACTTTATATAAACTTATCTTTTTTTATTTACCTTTAATCTATTCATATGTTAAATTTATTCATTTTAATATTGTTGGATATTGAATTGTTCTACTAAATTCTGTTAGTAGCTTTGTGAGAGTTACCTGATCTTACCTGCCAAAACACTCACTAGGTGTCAGTCTATTCAGCATTCAAAAAGTAAAAGATTTACCCTTTCTTCCTCTCTTTTTGCTCTGGAATGTAGTAGCAAAAATAACTGGACTTCTCTACACCAGAAGATATTTCTCCCCTTGGTAACACCCCAACTCTCATATTAATTTTGGTCAGTCTTATGGTGCAAAACACACACTCATTGTTTTCACGGCAAAGCCTATAAATGTTAGTCTTCATTTTTTAAGTATTTGTTTATGCGCAAGTATATTTTCTTATATAAAAATACATGTGGGATAACTTGACCAACAGCAACCCCGTTCATTTCAAACCTGTA
Source organism: Acanthosepion esculentum (assembly GCA_964036315.1). Lineage (NCBI taxonomy): Eukaryota > Metazoa > Mollusca > Cephalopoda > Sepiida > Sepiidae > Acanthosepion > Acanthosepion esculentum. The sequence goes on from OZ038516.1 coordinate 73,972,093, forward strand.
GCATCCATTAACTACAGATGCATGGTTAATCTAAAATTACCCCCAAATAAAAATTTATCTTTGTTTTCTTTTCTAATAAGTTAATTAAATTTTATTTTAACCTGGTATCGGGTCAATATGGATATCATATGTTATTAATTTTCAATAAAACAAGGTTTTTATCTTGTCAAACATTAACCAATAAATACATTCTAATAATGAGTGCCCTATAATTTGAATCTGTTGAATCTGTTTGTTTAACCAAATCTTAATTTATACAGGTTTTAAAAGGTTTTCTTCCCAATCACTACAGCATTTAACAAAAACATTTTATTTCCTTTTCAGAAGGAATTGTAAATGACAAAATTCCAATTACTCATCAACAGCCTTGATTTTATCAGATTGTCTAAAACATCCTTGTTAAATAATAGTCTAGCAGAATATTAAGTTTTAGAGAATTGTATTCTCTGATTTTCTCATTTTGACCTTTGAGGTCAGATACAGGACAACAGAGGAAGACGTTTTTGATTGGTTAAAACTAGCATGGGAATGTTAGAGATAGAAAAAGATTTCAGGGAGTTGAAGTTTTTACACATTGAAGAATGTAAATATGTTAGATCTCACAAGTGAAACTGCCTGAGGCATCTATTTATCTGAATTCGACAGAGTGCAAATGAGTTTAATAAGAAGGAATACTGCTGGAGAGTGTTGGAATGCTGAAGATACTTGCTGTCACATGATCTCCAGTGTCAAACATGTGATGATAATTAAAGTGTTAAACCCATCATTCATATTTGACTCATGTATAACAACTAATTTCTTATTATCAATAACTCTGCAGCTGAAAAATAGAAAACAAAGAATCTTTGTAATATTGGCCATTAAGGTAACTCATGCTGTATTTGTGAAATTAATATCAACAGAAAGCAAATTCCATGCTTACTGTCCTCTATAATTTGAATATAAATCTATCAACTGAAACAAATTCCAGTAAGAAAAAAAAAAGAAAAAAACAAAAACAATTCAAGGGAGACAACACTTACTGCTTTATTCTTCAAACTGGAATAATGTATATTCCTTTGTTTTGGAGAGTGCTTAGCAAATAAGTCTTGCTGTTTTGAGGCATGATACTTTATGAAAATGCAACAAATTTTTCTTTTATGAGACTTTTCCCAGCAAGAACAATATCAGAAGTATGTTTGCTATAAATCTTAGTTAAAAAAGAATACATACATACATATATATATATATTTCAACCAATAAAATCACATCAGAAGATTTATATGATAAACAATATTTACTAGGGCAATACTACCAAAATACTTGTGGATGTAGTTGTAGATCTACCATGTGTTATTTTTGGACCATTTAGAAAATAACAATATTAACTCCCTTCATCATTCCTGCAAATTCAAGAAAAAGATTTTCATGAGACAGTCTAAAATTATTTTCTTACTAATGAAAACTTTGTATTCAAAAAGTTCACACCTCTACATGAAATTAAATTTTGGATCTTCCTTACAGATATAAAAATAGAAGCCTACTGCTTCTCAAGGGTTTATAACAATTTTGGAGGCCTGTTTGATTTACACATGCATACACATGTACCCACATACATGCACACAACAGAAGAGATGAGCCAGTAGTCACCAACTAAAGCCCTGTCCACACACTCACAGAAACATTAGGCTGAGTATCATAACGTAAGTCTGTCCACATATCTCACATTGTTCTACAAACATTTAATTACTTTATTAAACAAACTTCACTGCAAGGAAAACTGAATATTTTATTGCCATTGTATATTTCTGAAAAGAATTATTAAATGTTATTTCAAATGACTTTATGCTTCTACTTTTCCTTCAGAAAATAACCTTTTTATGTTTCATTTAAAAAAATGTATTGTTGCTGTTGTTGTTAAAGTGATTTTCCAAGCATAGCTTAGATGTGGCACAAGGTCGAAAGTATGGAGCACCCAGTGAGGATTGAACTCCCTATTCAGTTGTAATTGTTCTAGCAAGACAAGCTTGCTACTCATTACACTGCATTGAGGTACCCTGTTGTTGTTGTTGTTGTTGTTGTTAAATGTTTGGAATCCCGACCCTCAGATAAAAACAAAAACCTGGGTAGATGGATCCCAACATATATATTGGCAGTAATTCCATTTAAAGCAATGATTCTCACCTGCCATGCTGTCACACACTAATGTGCTGTATGATCCACTTAAGTGTACTGCAAAATATTGTCACAGCATACATATATATGTATGCAGAAGTAGTAATTGTATAGCATTAGTAGTTGAATAAATAAATAAGTATGAAACTTTTTTAAAAATAATACCAAGCAAGTATTCCCAAGTGAGCATTCATCTAGATATTAACCAAACTCAATGTTGCTTAACTTTGGTGATCATATAGGAACCCATGTTTCAACATGATGTGGCCATAAGCTCAAAGTCAGTTTGTGTAAGATTTTGTGAATGAAGTATTGTCATTTTTCAATCCTGGCTTGTTTTTCTTTCATTAGCTTTATTGTAATACATGTGTTTTTACATGTCTCAATGGCTGGGATTGGGGAAAATTTGGCCTTGTAAAAATATTCAACATGTCCACAAAGAAAAGGGAAAGAAGAAAGCAGATAATGTATTAAACCAAATCTTTTATATTCCAGTAATTGAGGTGATTTTCACAAAACTGTTTTCTGTTTGCTTTTCCTTTTTTATAGACCAGGTTCTTCTTGTAGAGATAGTTTTCATACAACCAGAAATGTATTAGAAATGGGAAGATTTCTTACCAACTTCAAATCAGATCCTACATCTGGCAGTTACTCAAACTATCACACCAACTGCCTACTTGTTACAGTATCCATTATTTATGTCAGATGCATGGACATAGAAGTAAAAAGAAATTGAAAATCAATATTTAACAGCTCAATTTTAATTTGTTACCTAAAGTGTATAAAATTTCTAATAATAATTTGTTTGTAGTAAAACATTCAATCTTTAGGCAAGTAGACATTAATCTCACTGTTTAAACAAAATCTGGGATGTCTACTCAAACAATTGTCCCCACTAAAATATACTATTTATAGTTTTGTATTCCATTAGTAAAGATGAAGTGCTTACCCAGAAGTGATACTTTGTAGAACAGGCCTCTGAAAGGATGCTTCTCTAATCACTATGATCTTAACCAATCTTGGGTCAACTGTTATCAAACTGAAATATCTTTATAAGCTGCACTTCTTTCTACTCCCCTCCCCTGCAACAACATTATTTGGTAGTTCCTTGTTGAGCAGGATGAGTAGTGAATGGAATTGGTAAAAGAAGTTCAAACTCCAGCTGGGACAATTTGCATTGAGATCAATCTTTGTAGTAGAACTTTCAATCTCTAGGCAAGTAGACATTAATCTCACTGTTCAAACAAAAATGGGGATGTCTCCTCAAACATATGGACAAACTAAAATACAATGTTTATAGTAATAAGAAATATAGAAAAAATATGGAACGTTTTAAATTTTTTAAAAAATGACCATCATTTTCATGCTAGAAATGTCAAATATGATTTTTATTTTAACAACATGGCAGGTTGAAGGGGGAGAAAATTCGAATTTGTAAAAATATTCAATTCCTCCACAAAGAAAAAAAAAGAAAAAAATAGCAGATAAAATGCAAATTCAAAATTTTTCACTTTTTTTCTTAATGACTTCAACTCAAACTGTTGCATACACAGTTGCCACCCAGCCTATCATTCATATGGACACAATCACTACTCTGTATGGTGTCCTTTTATTTATACCTAGTGCAAGAATGTAACCACAAAATGAACATTTAACAGAAAAATACATAGCTCTATTTGAAAGCGTGTTACTTTAAGGATATACAATTTTTTCTAATAACTTAATAAACTACACATTTAAAAGCTGAAACTTTGCAGATTAATAATTTGATATATGATGTTGTACTTGTTACAATTTTTGTGTACCCTGGTGTAATAATGAGCCAACCAAAATGAGCTGACTCATTTTATAGTCTACCAATAGAAGGTTAACCAATCAGAAGAATTGGAATATTCAATCCGATGTGTATAAAGGCGGCCATTTTGTTTTCTCGGAATATCCACTGCTAACCTGTCAGATGAAAGACCTGAAGAACTACGCTTTCCTACTCTCTTCGAATATCCACTGCCAACCTCTGATATGGAAGACCTTAAGAATTACTGAACAGCTGCTACTAGATATTGGTGCTGTTTCATTGAACAAATTACTTACTACGTTGGATTTCTACATTCAGACTACGGTGAGTATGTTTTACAGTACTTGGATTGTAACATCTGGCTGCTACACAGACTATCACACAAAATCTCACTGACTGCCCCTTGACAAACTGATTACTTAATATATTGTCCTTTTATTTATACCTGGCAAGCAAATGTAGTCATAGACACAAGAATATGCATGACTATTTAACAAATGACTTTGACCCTATTTGAATGTGTTACATGAAGAGTATAACATTTCTAATAACTTAATAACTACACTAATTCGTTATCTCTATGTGTAAATTATATTTTTATGTTACATTTTCAGTCTGCCTCCCAATGTGTAGGTTTGCAATACACCATTAGATAGATATTATCTCACTGGTAAACCAATAAATCCAATTTGATCTGATTTTGTCCGTTTTGATTCCTGGAAAAATGGGATTAAGTTCTAGACTAAAGTATAAAACGAAGCTGACTTTTGGATGAAAAAAAAACTGCATCTTATACACTCAAGATTATGGTATATATAATATATATGTTTAACTGCAATTTTCTTTGTCATCTCTATTTTACTGGCAACAAAATCCTTGCTGGCCAGCTGTTACATATATATATATATATATATATGTATATATAAATAAAAAGGAAAGAACAGTAAGATATAAAATCCGGTGTTCTTATAGATATTTTTATTTTTACACAATAGTGCTCTATGTAAATTTAAATTTACAGAGCATTAATATTATAAATTAATAGATTTAAAATATGGTTTTAACGCTACACAGTGATGACCATGTTTCAGAAATGGAAGCTAAAGCCCCTGAATTTAATTTTGTTATTAAACCAAAGACATTAGTTCCATTTCCTCATCAAGCGAATTTTGGAGTAACTTACTTTTTAAAATTTACGGTTGTTAACGGCACAGGAAAGATTCATAGTTTGAGGGTTTCCAAGGTTACCGATAAATCCATTCATCTAGACAAGGGGTGGTAGAGGGTTCAATTTTTAATTTTCGTTGTCTCAGTTAATAGTTACATTTGAAAGCGGGGTTATGTTTAGGGATGGGTAGGGATGTATCTTTTAACAAATTCTGACATCCGCTAAATTCATGTCATCTGGGTTTATTTCTAACGGCAAAAATTCTTATGGTATTATTTCTATTTGTATATTTAAAGATTTTTTAAGTTAGAATATGTTTTATCCACCTTTCTAAAAAGTTATTTTTAATATTTGATATACTATACTTCTAGTTAAAAACCAAGTAAATGTATTAGGATTACTTACAGTATTTAAAATTATTTATTCTTATCGAGTATAAGTAAATATTATTTTATTTTATTTTATTTTATGTAAACTTTATGACAATGACGGTAAAGGTGGTTAAATTATTTCACTAATTCAATAAACTTAGTATTATAAATGTATATATGTATGTATAAAGGACATTTAATGTTCAATATTATATTCTAACTTATTAATTTCACATGACTTTCGGTGTTCACTTGGATTCTTTCCAGTGTTTGAATTGCTTTGAGAGAGGTGTTATGGTTAGAGTACGTTTTATTTAATTACAATTTTAAAAGATATTTAGGTTAGAATCTGTTTTATTTAATTTCAATTTTAAAACATTTTTAAAATTCTACTTTCAAATTTAACTTTTTAATTTTAATCGGCTATATTTCTTTATAAACCAAGTAAATGTAATATAATTATCTACATTATTTAAAATTATTTATACCCATCAAATATGAGTATGTATAATAATCAGGTAATTTTTTTATTTTTTTTTTTTTTTTTTTTTTTTTTTTTTTATAGATTATTTAAAGATTATTTAAAGAAAACTTTTGGCAATGACGACAAAAAATAGCTATTTCATTTCTCTGATTCAGTAAATTTTTATTTTTTATAAACTTAGTAATATATAGTTTCTCATGTATGCATAAAGGACATGGGTCATTTAATGACCTACATATTCTAGCTCTTCTTATTAACTTCCATTTCACTGTAGGTGTTTTATTGGATTCTTTTAGGTGCCAAAAGTACTTCGAAAGAGATGTCTGACTTTTATACTTATTTATCCTAAACGAGGATTGATGTTGGTAGAACCTCTTTTTGAACTCATGGCTAGTGCAACCTATATAAATTTTTATGTTTTCAGGATTCTCAACAGAAGATATATTACATTGGTATACTACTGATTCTATGCAACATTTATTTTGTAAAGGACAGTTTTGAGGGTTTCTACAATTACATAATTTTTGTTCACCCTCATTAGTTGTTGTTTGTATTTTTCCCTTGTCTACAATTTTTTGGTTCTGGTATAAGTGTTTATTTAAGATATTAGTATTATGTTTCTTAATTATCTTTTCTAGGTTATCAGTACAGCTATAACTTAATTTTAGTGTATTTCTATTGAAAATGGTACTAAGTTTACTTCCACCGGGAAAATGCTTGAGTATTAATTCAAGGAATTTTTGTCCCAATTTGTTTTTTACCATTTGGTTGTATGGGGGTGTATACCAAATTATTTTCCTGCTTCTGTTTTTCCTATGTTTACCGTTTTCATTTTTAATATAAGTTAGTTTTAGGTTTTTGTAGCCACTATCTTTTAGAGCTTTATTATAGAAATTAATATGTTCGTCGAAAATCTTGTCATTTGCTGAATTTGTACTAATTCTTTTTCGGATAGATAAAGGTATATGTTTAATTATAGATGAGGGGTGATTTGATTTAGGGTGTATATATACAGGATTCGTATTGAGTTTTTTATAAGGTGTGTATGTATTGTTCTTTAAATCTAATGTTATATCAAGGAAGTTAACTTTTTTAATTTTAGTGCTAACGGTAATTTTTAAACCCATGCTTTTAAATTCTTTATATAATGCCTTTCTAATTTTGTCTATTCTGAAGTTAGTAGAATTCCTAATAACCATGAGACCATCGTCCCTGTATAGACCAATGTCAGTTGAATCAATATCACGATGCGCTGTTAGGTTGTATAAAATAAAAAGACCAATAAGATCAGAAGACTCAGCTGAGTCTAGTGATCCCATTGTGATGTCAAAGTGGTCATATGAATTTTTTACCCATTGCTCACCATTATGGATCAGTACCGATTTCTTCGCATTTAATATAATGTTCTTTTCATCCTCAGTAATATCCGTGTACTGGGTGGCAAAGTCCAACGCATTCAAGAACAGTTCTTTAGATATTGATGGGTAATAATTTTCAATATCGAACTGCATTAGTGTACAGTTGTTTTTTGCTTTTATACAGGTGAACCAGTTTATCACGTCTTCGGTATTTATCCAAAGTTTGAGGCCTATTTTATCTTTGATTTGTTTATTTATCCTTTCAAGGATCATTTTACTAATTTTTCCTATATCTGGTCTTGTAGGATTAATTATCCTTGTAGTTGGATTAGCCTCGAAATCTGGTTTATGGTCTTTTAAGGTTATGTAGCTCTCTTTTTCAGATAATTTACCTACTCTGTCACTGATCTTCAGTTTATCAGTGATTTTTTTACTACTATTATTGATATTCTGGACCATATTTAGGTTACTATTATTTGCTTTTTTGTAGTTCTTATGTAAGTCCTTATTGAATAGATCATAATAGTCTTTCGTGGTTGCCTTATAAAAGTTTCCAGTTTTGTCTGACTTTATTAAAATTTTATCAGAAGTGTTTATTACTTTCACTATTCTATCTAGGTGTTTCTGGAAGTGGCATTTTTTCTCCCTGAAGTTTATGCTGTTTATCATATCCAAAAGGTCATTTTCAAAAGCCGACAAACAATGAACAAATGGTGCTGCTTTCTTGCTTTTAAAACCGTAAACCTCCTTGTTTTTATTTTGTAAATCATTCCGTTGAAGGAAGAAGTAGGCCTTCCATCTCATCCTTCGTATGAGTTCCTCCGTCTTTTGCATTAATGCAACGAAATATTCCTTTTTGTTTGTATTAGGAATGTTTTTCAGAGAAATTCCGAAATTTATTTTCTCCATATTTTCCTGATAAAAATAAAGATTTAAAGTGCTCGACTTTGATTAGGAGCCAATGTATGTATATATAAATAAAAAGGAAAGAACAGTAAGATATAAAATCCGGTGTTCTTATAGATATTTTTATTTTTACACAATAGTGCTCTATGTAAATTTAAATTTACAGAGCATTAATATTATAAATTAATAGATTTAAAATATGGTTTTAACGCTACACAGTGATGACCATGTTTCAGAAATGGAAGCTAAAGCCCCTGAATTTAATTTTGTTATTAAACCAAAGACATTAGTTCCATTTCCTCATCAAGCGAATTTTGGAGTAACTTACTTTTTAAAATTTACGGTTGTTAACGGCACAGGAAAGATTCATAGTTTGAGGGTTTCCAAGGTTACCGATAAATCCATTCATCTAGACAAGGGGTGGTAGAGGGTTCAATTTTTAATTTTCGTTGTCTCAGTTAATAGTTACATTTGAAAGCGGGGTTATGTTTAGGGATGGGTAGGGATGTATCTTTTAACAAATTCTGACATCCGCTAAATTCATGTCATCTGGGTTTATTTCTAACGGCAAAAATTCTTATGGTATTATTTCTATTTGTATATTTAAAGATTTTTTAAGTTAGAATATGTTTTATCCACCTTTCTAAAAAGTTATTTTTAATATTTGATATACTATACTTCTAGTTAAAAACCAAGTAAATGTATTAGGATTACTTACAGTATTTAAAATTATTTATTCTTATCGAGTATAAGTAAATATTATTTTATTTTATTTTATTTTATGTAAACTTTATGACAATGACGGTAAAGGTGGTTAAATTATTTCACTAATTCAATAAACTTAGTATTATAAATGTATATATGTATGTATAAAGGACATTTAATGTTCAATATTATATTCTAACTTATTAATTTCACATGACTTTCGGTGTTCACTTGGATTCTTTCCAGTGTTTGAATTGCTTTGAGAGAGGTGTTATGGTTAGAGTACGTTTTATTTAATTACAATTTTAAAAGATATTTAGGTTAGAATCTGTTTTATTTAATTTCAATTTTAAAACATTTTTAAAATTCTACTTTCAAATTTAACTTTTTAATTTTAATCGGCTATATTTCTTTATAAACCAAGTAAATGTAATATAATTATCTACATTATTTAAAATTATTTATACCCATCAAATATGAGTATGTATAATAATCAGGTAATTTTTTTATTTTTTTTTTTTTTTTTTTTTTTTTTTTTTTTTTTATAGATTATTTAAAGATTATTTAAAGAAAACTTTTGGCAATGACGACAAAAAATAGCTATTTCATTTCTCTGATTCAGTAAATTTTTATTTTTTATAAACTTAGTAATATATAGTTTCTCATGTATGCATAAAGGACATGGGTCATTTAATGACCTACATATTCTAGCTCTTCTTATTAACTTCCATTTCACTGTAGGTGTTTTATTGGATTCTTTTAGGTGCCAAAAGTACTTCGAAAGAGATGTCTGACTTTTATACTTATTTATCCTAAACGAGGATTGATGTTGGTAGAACCTCTTTTTGAACTCATGGCTAGTGCAACCTATATAAATTTTTATGTTTTCAGGATTCTCAACAGAAGATATATTACATTGGTATACTACTGATTCTATGCAACATTTATTTTGTAAAGGACAGTTTTGAGGGTTTCTACAATTACATAATTTTTGTTCACCCTCATTAGTTGTTGTTTGTATTTTTCCCTTGTCTACAATTTTTTGGTTCTGGTATAAGTGTTTATTTAAGATATTAGTATTATGTTTCTTAATTATCTTTTCTAGGTTATCAGTACAGCTATAACTTAATTTTAGTGTATTTCTATTGAAAATGGTACTAAGTTTACTTCCACCGGGAAAATGCTTGAGTATTAATTCAAGGAATTTTTGTCCCAATTTGTTTTTTACCATTTGGTTGTATGGGGGTGTATACCAAATTATTTTCCTGCTTCTGTTTTTCCTATGTTTACCGTTTTCATTTTTAATATAAGTTAGTTTTAGGTTTTTGTAGCCACTATCTTTTAGAGCTTTATTATAGAAATTAATATGTTCGTCGAAAATCTTGTCATTTGCTGAATTTGTACTAATTCTTTTTCGGATAGATAAAGGTATATGTTTAATTATAGATGAGGGGTGATTTGATTTAGGGTGTATATATACAGGATTCGTATTGAGTTTTTTATAAGGTGTGTATGTATTGTTCTTTAAATCTAATGTTATATCAAGGAAGTTAACTTTTTTAATTTTAGTGCTAACGGTAATTTTTAAACCCATGCTTTTAAATTCTTTATATAATGCCTTTCTAATTTTGTCTATTCTGAAGTTAGTAGAATTCCTAATAACCATGAGACCATCGTCCCTGTATAGACCAATGTCAGTTGAATCAATATCACGATGCGCTGTTAGGTTGTATAAAATAAAAAGACCAATAAGATCAGAAGACTCAGCTGAGTCTAGTGATCCCATTGTGATGTCAAAGTGGTCATATGAATTTTTTACCCATTGCTCACCATTATGGATCAGTACCGATTTCTTCGCATTTAATATAATGTTCTTTTCATCCTCAGTAATATCCGTGTACTGGGTGGCAAAGTCCAACGCATTCAAGAACAGTTCTTTAGATATTGATGGGTAATAATTTTCAATATCGAACTGCATTAGTGTACAGTTGTTTTTTGCTTTTATACAGGTGAACCAGTTTATCACGTCTTCGGTATTTATCCAAAGTTTGAGGCCTATTTTATCTTTGATTTGTTTATTTATCCTTTCAAGGATCATTTTACTAATTTTTCCTATATCTGGTCTTGTAGGATTAATTATCCTTGTAGTTGGATTAGCCTCGAAATCTGGTTTATGGTCTTTTAAGGTTATGTAGCTCTCTTTTTCAGATAATTTACCTACTCTGTCACTGATCTTCAGTTTATCAGTGATTTTTTACTACTATTATTGATATTCTGGACCATATTTAGGTTACTATTATTTGCTTTTTTGTAGTTCTTATGTAAGTCCTTATTGAATAGATCATAATAGTCTTTCGTGGTTGCCTTATAAAAGTTTCCAGTTTTGTCTGACTTTATTAAAATTTTATCAGAAGTGTTTATTACTTTCACTATTCTATCTAGGTGTTTCTGGAAGTGGCATTTTTTCTCCCTGAAGTTTATGCTGTTTATCATATCCAAAAGGTCATTTTCAAAAGCCGACAAACAATGAACAAATGGTGCTGCTTTCTTGCTTTTAAAACCGTAAACCTCCTTGTTTTTATTTTGTAAATCATTCCGTTGAAGGAAGAAGTAGGCCTTCCATCTCATCCTTCGTATGAGTTCCTCCGTCTTTTGCATTAATGCAACGAAATATTCCTTTTTGTTTGTATTAGGAATGTTTTTCAGAGAAATTCCGAAATTTATTTTCTCCATATTTTCCTGATAAAAATAAAGATTTAAAGTGCTCGACTTTGATTAGGAGCCAATGTATGTATATATAAATAAAAAGGAAAGAACAGTAAGATATAAAATCCGGTGTTCTTATAGATATTTTTATTTTTACACAATAGTGCTCTATGTAAATTTAAATTTACAGAGCATTAATATTATAAATTAATAGATTTAAAATATGGTTTTAACGCTACACAGTGATGACCATGTTTCAGAAATGGAAGCTAAAGCCCCTGAATTTAATTTTGTTATTAAACCAAAGACATTAGTTCCATTTCCTCATCAAGCGAATTTTGGAGTAACTTACTTTTTAAAATTTACGGTTGTTAACGGCACAGGAAAGATTCATAGTTTGAGGGTTTCCAAGGTTACCGATAAATCCATTCATCTAGACAAGGGGTGGTAGAGGGTTCAATTTTTAATTTTCGTTGTCTCAGTTAATAGTTACATTTGAAAGCGGGGTTATGTTTAGGGATGGGTAGGGATGTATCTTTTAACAAATTCTGACATCCGCTAAATTCATGTCATCTGGGTTTATTTCTAACGGCAAAAATTCTTATGGTATTATTTCTATTTGTATATTTAAAGATTTTTTAAGTTAGAATATGTTTTATCCACCTTTCTAAAAAGTTATTTTTAATATTTGATATACTATACTTCTAGTTAAAAACCAAGTAAATGTATTAGGATTACTTACAGTATTTAAAATTATTTATTCTTATCGAGTATAAGTAAATATTATTTTATTTTATTTTATTTTATGTAAACTTTATGACAATGACGGTAAAGGTGGTTAAATTATTTCACTAATTCAATAAACTTAGTATTATAAATGTATATATGTATGTATAAAGGACATTTAATGTTCAATATTATATTCTAACTTATTAATTTCACATGACTTTCGGTGTTCACTTGGATTCTTTCCAGTGTTTGAATTGCTTTGAGAGAGGTGTTATGGTTAGAGTACGTTTTATTTAATTACAATTTTAAAAGATATTTAGGTTAGAATCTGTTTTATTTAATTTCAATTTTAAAACATTTTTAAAATTCTACTTTCAAATTTAACTTTTTAATTTTAATCGGCTATATTTCTTTATAAACCAAGTAAATGTAATATAATTATCTACATTATTTAAAATTATTTATACCCATCAAATATGAGTATGTATAATAATCAGGTAATTTTTTTATTTTTTTTTTTTTTTTTTTTTTTTTTTTATAGATTATTTAAAGATTATTTAAAGAAAACTTTTGGCAATGACGACAAAAAATAGCTATTTCATTTCTCTGATTCAGTAAATTTTTATTTTTTATAAACTTAGTAATATATAGTTTCTCATGTATGCATAAAGGACATGGGTCATTTAATGACCTACATATTCTAGCTCTTCTTATTAACTTCCATTTCACTGTAGGTGTTTTATTGGATTCTTTTAGGTGCCAAAAGTACTTCGAAAGAGATGTCTGACTTTTATACTTATTTATCCTAAACGAGGATTGATGTTGGTAGAACCTCTTTTTGAACTCATGGCTAGTGCAACCTATATAAATTTTTATGTTTTCAGGATTCTCAACAGAAGATATATTACATTGGTATACTACTGATTCTATGCAACATTTATTTTGTAAAGGACAGTTTTGAGGGTTTCTACAATTACATAATTTTTGTTCACCCTCATTAGTTGTTGTTTGTATTTTTCCCTTGTCTACAATTTTTTGGTTCTGGTATAAGTGTTTATTTAAGATATTAGTATTATGTTTCTTAATTATCTTTTCTAGGTTATCAGTACAGCTATAACTTAATTTTAGTGTATTTCTATTGAAAATGGTACTAAGTTTACTTCCACCGGGAAAATGCTTGAGTATTAATTCAAGGAATTTTTGTCCCAATTTGTTTTTTACCATTTGGTTGTATGGGGGTGTATACCAAATTATTTTCCTGCTTCTGTTTTTCCTATGTTTACCGTTTTCATTTTTAATATAAGTTAGTTTTAGGTTTTTGTAGCCACTATCTTTTAGAGCTTTATTATAGAAATTAATATGTTCGTCGAAAATCTTGTCATTTGCTGAATTTGTACTAATTCTTTTTCGGATAGATAAAGGTATATGTTTAATTATAGATGAGGGGTGATTTGATTTAGGGTGTATATATACAGGATTCGTATTGAGTTTTTTATAAGGTGTGTATGTATTGTTCTTTAAATCTAATGTTATATCAAGGAAGTTAACTTTTTTAATTTTAGTGCTAACGGTAATTTTTAAACCCATGCTTTTAAATTCTTTATATAATGCCTTTCTAATTTTGTCTATTCTGAAGTTAGTAGAATTCCTAATAACCATGAGACCATCGTCCCTGTATAGACCAATGTCAGTTGAATCAATATCACGATGCGCTGTTAGGTTGTATAAAATAAAAAGACCAATAAGATCAGAAGACTCAGCTGAGTCTAGTGATCCCATTGTGATGTCAAAGTGGTCATATGAATTTTTTACCCATTGCTCACCATTATGGATCAGTACCGATTTCTTCGCATTTAATATAATGTTCTTTTCATCCTCAGTAATATCCGTGTACTGGGTGGCAAAGTCCAACGCATTCAAGAACAGTTCTTTAGATATTGATGGGTAATAATTTTCAATATCGAACTGCATTAGTGTACAGTTGTTTTTTGCTTTTATACAGGTGAACCAGTTTATCACGTCTTCGGTATTTATCCAAAGTTTGAGGCCTATTTTATCTTTGATTTGTTTATTTATCCTTTCAAGGATCATTTTACTAATTTTTCCTATATCTGGTCTTGTAGGATTAATTATCCTTGTAGTTGGATTAGCCTCGAAATCTGGTTTATGGTCTTTTAAGGTTATGTAGCTCTCTTTTTCAGATAATTTACCTACTCTGTCACTGATCTTCAGTTTATCAGTGATTTTTTTACTACTATTATTGATATTCTGGACCATATTTAGGTTACTATTATTTGCTTTTTTGTAGTTCTTATGTAAGTCCTTATTGAATAGATCATAATAGTCTTTCGTGGTTGCCTTATAAAAGTTTCCAGTTTTGTCTGACTTTATTAAAATTTTATCAGAAGTGTTTATTACTTTCACTATTCTATCTAGGTGTTTCTGGAAGTGGCATTTTTTCTCCCTGAAGTTTATGCTGTTTATCATATCCAAAAGGTCATTTTCAAAAGCCGACAAACAATGAACAAATGGTGCTGCTTTCTTGCTTTTAAAACCGTAAACCTCCTTGTTTTTATTTTGTAAATCATTCCGTTGAAGGAAGAAGTAGGCCTTCCATCTCATCCTTCGTATGAGTTCCTCCGTCTTTTGCATTAATGCAACGAAATATTCCTTTTTGTTTGTATTAGGAATGTTTTTCAGAGAAATTCCGAAATTTATTTTCTCCATATTTTCCTGATAAAAATAAAGATTTAAAGTGCTCGACTTTGATTAGGAGCCAATGTATGTATATATAAATAAAAAGGAAAGAACAGTAAGATATAAAATCCGGTGTTCTTATAGATATTTTTATTTTTACACAATAGTGCTCTATGTAAATTTAAATTTACAGAGCATTAATATTATAAATTAATAGATTTAAAATATGGTTTTAACGCTACACAGTGATGACCATGTTTCAGAAATGGAAGCTAAAGCCCCTGAATTTAATTTTGTTATTAAACCAAAGACATTAGTTCCATTTCCTCATCAAGCGAATTTTGGAGTAACTTACTTTTTAAAATTTACGGTTGTTAACGGCACAGGAAAGATTCATAGTTTGAGGGTTTCCAAGGTTACCGATAAATCCATTCATCTAGACAAGGGGTGGTAGAGGGTTCAATTTTTAATTTTCGTTGTCTCAGTTAATAGTTACATTTGAAAGCGGGGTTATGTTTAGGGATGGGTAGGGATGTATCTTTTAACAAATTCTGACATCCGCTAAATTCATGTCATCTGGGTTTATTTCTAACGGCAAAAATTCTTATGGTATTATTTCTATTTGTATATTTAAAGATTTTTTAAGTTAGAATATGTTTTATCCACCTTTCTAAAAAGTTATTTTTAATATTTGATATACTATACTTCTAGTTAAAAACCAAGTAAATGTATTAGGATTACTTACAGTATTTAAAATTATTTATTCTTATCGAGTATAAGTAAATATTATTTTATTTTATTTTATTTTATGTAAACTTTATGACAATGACGGTAAAGGTGGTTAAATTATTTCACTAATTCAATAAACTTAGTATTATAAATGTATATATGTATGTATAAAGGACATTTAATGTTCAATATTATATTCTAACTTATTAATTTCACATGACTTTCGGTGTTCACTTGGATTCTTTCCAGTGTTTGAATTGCTTTGAGAGAGGTGTTATGGTTAGAGTACGTTTTATTTAATTACAATTTTAAAAGATATTTAGGTTAGAATCTGTTTTATTTAATTTCAATTTTAAAACATTTTTAAAATTCTACTTTCAAATTTAACTTTTTAATTTTAATCGGCTATATTTCTTTATAAACCAAGTAAATGTAATATAATTATCTACATTATTTAAAATTATTTATACCCATCAAATATGAGTATGTATAATAATCAGGTAATTTTTTTATTTTTTTTTTTTTTTTTTTTTTTTTTTTTTTTTTTTATAGATTATTTAAAGATTATTTAAAGAAAACTTTTGGCAATGACGACAAAAAATAGCTATTTCATTTCTCTGATTCAGTAAATTTTTATTTTTTATAAACTTAGTAATATATAGTTTCTCATGTATGCATAAAGGACATGGGTCATTTAATGACCTACATATTCTAGCTCTTCTTATTAACTTCCATTTCACTGTAGGTGTTTTATTGGATTCTTTTAGGTGCCAAAAGTACTTCGAAAGAGATGTCTGACTTTTATACTTATTTATCCTAAACGAGGATTGATGTTGGTAGAACCTCTTTTTGAACTCATGGCTAGTGCAACCTATATAAATTTTTATGTTTTCAGGATTCTCAACAGAAGATATATTACATTGGTATACTACTGATTCTATGCAACATTTATTTTGTAAAGGACAGTTTTGAGGGTTTCTACAATTACATAATTTTTGTTCACCCTCATTAGTTGTTGTTTGTATTTTTCCCTTGTCTACAATTTTTTGGTTCTGGTATAAGTGTTTATTTAAGATATTAGTATTATGTTTCTTAATTATCTTTTCTAGGTTATCAGTACAGCTATAACTTAATTTTAGTGTATTTCTATTGAAAATGGTACTAAGTTTACTTCCACCGGGAAAATGCTTGAGTATTAATTCAAGGAATTTTTGTCCCAATTTGTTTTTTACCATTTGGTTGTATGGGGGTGTATACCAAATTATTTTCCTGCTTCTGTTTTTCCTATGTTTACCGTTTTCATTTTTAATATAAGTTAGTTTTAGGTTTTTGTAGCCACTATCTTTTAGAGCTTTATTATAGAAATTAATATGTTCGTCGAAAATCTTGTCATTTGCTGAATTTGTACTAATTCTTTTTCGGATAGATAAAGGTATATGTTTAATTATAGATGAGGGGTGATTTGATTTAGGGTGTATATATACAGGATTCGTATTGAGTTTTTTATAAGGTGTGTATGTATTGTTCTTTAAATCTAATGTTATATCAAGGAAGTTAACTTTTTTAATTTTAGTGCTAACGGTAATTTTTAAACCCATGCTTTTAAATTCTTTATATAATGCCTTTCTAATTTTGTCTATTCTGAAGTTAGTAGAATTCCTAATAACCATGAGACCATCGTCCCTGTATAGACCAATGTCAGTTGAATCAATATCACGATGCGCTGTTAGGTTGTATAAAATAAAAAGACCAATAAGATCAGAAGACTCAGCTGAGTCTAGTGATCCCATTGTGATGTCAAAGTGGTCATATGAATTTTTTACCCATTGCTCACCATTATGGATCAGTACCGATTTCTTCGCATTTAATATAATGTTCTTTTCATCCTCAGTAATATCCGTGTACTGGGTGGCAAAGTCCAACGCATTCAAGAACAGTTCTTTAGATATTGATGGGTAATAATTTTCAATATCGAACTGCATTAGTGTACAGTTGTTTTTTGCTTTTATACAGGTGAACCAGTTTATCACGTCTTCGGTATTTATCCAAAGTTTGAGGCCTATTTTATCTTTGATTTGTTTATTTATCCTTTCAAGGATCATTTTACTAATTTTTCCTATATCTGGTCTTGTAGGATTAATTATCCTTGTAGTTGGATTAGCCTCGAAATCTGGTTTATGGTCTTTTAAGGTTATGTAGCTCTCTTTTTCAGATAATTTACCTACTCTGTCACTGATCTTCAGTTTATCAGTGATTTTTTTACTACTATTATTGATATTCTGGACCATATTTAGGTTACTATTATTTGCTTTTTTGTAGTTCTTATGTAAGTCCTTATTGAATAGATCATAATAGTCTTTCGTGGTTGCCTTATAAAAGTTTCCAGTTTTGTCTGACTTTATTAAAATTTTATCAGAAGTGTTTATTACTTTCACTATTCTATCTAGGTGTTTCTGGAAGTGGCATTTTTTCTCCCTGAAGTTTATGCTGTTTATCATATCCAAAAGGTCATTTTCAAAAGCCGACAAACAATGAACAAATGGTGCTGCTTTCTTGCTTTTAAAACCGTAAACCTCCTTGTTTTTATTTTGTAAATCATTCCGTTGAAGGAAGAAGTAGGCCTTCCATCTCATCCTTCGTATGAGTTCCTCCGTCTTTTGCATTAATGCAACGAAATATTCCTTTTTGTTTGTATTAGGAATGTTTTTCAGAGAAATTCCGAAATTTATTTTCTCCATATTTTCCTGATAAAAATAAAGATTTAAAGTGCTCGACTTTGATTAGGAGCCAATGTATGTATATATAAATAAAAAGGAAAGAACAGTAAGATATAAAATCCGGTGTTCTTATAGATATTTTTATTTTTACACAATAGTGCTCTATGTAAATTTAAATTTACAGAGCATTAATATTATAAATTAATAGATTTAAAATATGGTTTTAACGCTACACAGTGATGACCATGTTTCAGAAATGGAAGCTAAAGCCCCTGAATTTAATTTTGTTATTAAACCAAAGACATTAGTTCCATTTCCTCATCAAGCGAATTTTGGAGTAACTTACTTTTTAAAATTTACGGTTGTTAACGGCACAGGAAAGATTCATAGTTTGAGGGTTTCCAAGGTTACCGATAAATCCATTCATCTAGACAAGGGGTGGTAGAGGGTTCAATTTTTAATTTTCGTTGTCTCAGTTAATAGTTACATTTGAAAGCGGGGTTATGTTTAGGGATGGGTAGGGATGTATCTTTTAACAAATTCTGACATCCGCTAAATTCATGTCATCTGGGTTTATTTCTAACGGCAAAAATTCTTATGGTATTATTTCTATTTGTATATTTAAAGATTTTTTAAGTTAGAATATGTTTTATCCACCTTTCTAAAAAGTTATTTTTAATATTTGATATACTATACTTCTAGTTAAAAACCAAGTAAATGTATTAGGATTACTTACAGTATTTAAAATTATTTATTCTTATCGAGTATAAGTAAATATTATTTTATTTTATTTTATTTTATGTAAACTTTATGACAATGACGGTAAAGGTGGTTAAATTATTTCACTAATTCAATAAACTTAGTATTATAAATGTATATATGTATGTATAAAGGACATTTAATGTTCAATATTATATTCTAACTTATTAATTTCACATGACTTTCGGTGTTCACTTGGATTCTTTCCAGTGTTTGAATTGCTTTGAGAGAGGTGTTATGGTTAGAGTACGTTTTATTTAATTACAATTTTAAAAGATATTTAGGTTAGAATCTGTTTTATTTAATTTCAATTTTAAAACATTTTTAAAATTCTACTTTCAAATTTAACTTTTTAATTTTAATCGGCTATATTTCTTTATAAACCAAGTAAATGTAATATAATTATCTACATTATTTAAAATTATTTATACCCATCAAATATGAGTATGTATAATAATCAGGTAATTTTTTTATTTTTTTTTTTTTTTTTTTTTTTTATTTTTTTTTTTATAGATTATTTAAAGATTATTTAAAGAAAACTTTTGGCAATGACGACAAAAAATAGCTATTTCATTTCTCTGATTCAGTAAATTTTTATTTTTTATAAACTTAGTAATATATAGTTTCTCATGTATGCATAAAGGACATGGGTCATTTAATGACCTACATATTCTAGCTCTTCTTATTAACTTCCATTTCACTGTAGGTGTTTTATTGGATTCTTTTAGGTGCCAAAAGTACTTCGAAAGAGATGTCTGACTTTTATACTTATTTATCCTAAACGAGGATTGATGTTGGTAGAACCTCTTTTTGAACTCATGGCTAGTGCAACCTATATAAATTTTTATGTTTTCAGGATTCTCAACAGAAGATATATTACATTGGTATACTACTGATTCTATGCAACATTTATTTTGTAAAGGACAGTTTTGAGGGTTTCTACAATTACATAATTTTTGTTCACCCTCATTAGTTGTTGTTTGTATTTTTCCCTTGTCTACAATTTTTTGGTTCTGGTATAAGTGTTTATTTAAGATATTAGTATTATGTTTCTTAATTATCTTTTCTAGGTTATCAGTACAGCTATAACTTAATTTTAGTGTATTTCTATTGAAAATGGTACTAAGTTTACTTCCACCGGGAAAATGCTTGAGTATTAATTCAAGGAATTTTTGTCCCAATTTGTTTTTTACCATTTGGTTGTATGGGGGTGTATACCAAATTATTTTCCTGCTTCTGTTTTTCCTATGTTTACCGTTTTCATTTTTAATATAAGTTAGTTTTAGGTTTTTGTAGCCACTATCTTTTAGAGCTTTATTATAGAAATTAATATGTTCGTCGAAAATCTTGTCATTTGCTGAATTTGTACTAATTCTTTTTCGGATAGATAAAGGTATATGTTTAATTATAGATGAGGGGTGATTTGATTTAGGGTGTATATATACAGGATTCGTATTGAGTTTTTTATAAGGTGTGTATGTATTGTTCTTTAAATCTAATGTTATATCAAGGAAGTTAACTTTTTTAATTTTAGTGCTAACGGTAATTTTTAAACCCATGCTTTTAAATTCTTTATATAATGCCTTTCTAATTTTGTCTATTCTGAAGTTAGTAGAATTCCTAATAACCATGAGACCATCGTCCCTGTATAGACCAATGTCAGTTGAATCAATATCACGATGCGCTGTTAGGTTGTATAAAATAAAAAGACCAATAAGATCAGAAGACTCAGCTGAGTCTAGTGATCCCATTGTGATGTCAAAGTGGTCATATGAATTTTTTACCCATTGCTCACCATTATGGATCAGTACCGATTTCTTCGCATTTAATATAATGTTCTTTTCATCCTCAGTAATATCCGTGTACTGGGTGGCAAAGTCCAACGCATTCAAGAACAGTTCTTTAGATATTGATGGGTAATAATTTTCAATATCGAACTGCATTAGTGTACAGTTGTTTTTTGCTTTTATACAGGTGAACCAGTTTATCACGTCTTCGGTATTTATCCAAAGTTTGAGGCCTATTTTATCTTTGATTTGTTTATTTATCCTTTCAAGGATCATTTTACTAATTTTTCCTATATCTGGTCTTGTAGGATTAATTATCCTTGTAGTTGGATTAGCCTCGAAATCTGGTTTATGGTCTTTTAAGGTTATGTAGCTCTCTTTTTCAGATAATTTACCTACTCTGTCACTGATCTTCAGTTTATCAGTGATTTTTTTACTACTATTATTGATATTCTGGACCATATTTAGGTTACTATTATTTGCTTTTTTGTAGTTCTTATGTAAGTCCTTATTGAATAGATCATAATAGTCTTTCGTGGTTGCCTTATAAAAGTTTCCAGTTTTGTCTGACTTTATTAAAATTTTATCAGAAGTGTTTATTACTTTCACTATTCTATCTAGGTGTTTCTGGAAGTGGCATTTTTTCTCCCTGAAGTTTATGCTGTTTATCATATCCAAAAGGTCATTTTCAAAAGCCGACAAACAATGAACAAATGGTGCTGCTTTCTTGCTTTTAAAACCGTAAACCTCCTTGTTTTTATTTTGTAAATCATTCCGTTGAAGGAAGAAGTAGGCCTTCCATCTCATCCTTCGTATGAGTTCCTCCGTCTTTTGCATTAATGCAACGAAATATTCCTTTTTGTTTGTATTAGGAATGTTTTTCAGAGAAATTCCGAAATTTATTTTCTCCATATTTTCCTGATAAAAATAAAGATTTAAAGTGCTCGACTTTGATTAGGAGCCAATGTATGTATATATAAATAAAAAGGAAAGAACAGTAAGATATAAAATCCGGTGTTCTTATAGATATTTTTATTTTTACACAATAGTGCTCTATGTAAATTTAAATTTACAGAGCATTAATATTATAAATTAATAGATTTAAAATATGGTTTTAACGCTACACAGTGATGACCATGTTTCAGAAATGGAAGCTAAAGCCCCTGAATTTAATTTTGTTATTAAACCAAAGACATTAGTTCCATTTCCTCATCAAGCGAATTTTGGAGTAACTTACTTTTTAAAATTTACGGTTGTTAACGGCACAGGAAAGATTCATAGTTTGAGGGTTTCCAAGGTTACCGATAAATCCATTCATCTAGACAAGGGGTGGTAGAGGGTTCAATTTTTAATTTTCGTTGTCTCAGTTAATAGTTACATTTGAAAGCGGGGTTATGTTTAGGGATGGGTAGGGATGTATCTTTTAACAAATTCTGACATCCGCTAAATTCATGTCATCTGGGTTTATTTCTAACGGCAAAAATTCTTATGGTATTATTTCTATTTGTATATTTAAAGATTTTTTAAGTTAGAATATGTTTTATCCACCTTTCTAAAAAGTTATTTTTAATATTTGATATACTATACTTCTAGTTAAAAACCAAGTAAATGTATTAGGATTACTTACAGTATTTAAAATTATTTATTCTTATCGAGTATAAGTAAATATTATTTTATTTTATTTTATTTTATGTAAACTTTATGACAATGACGGTAAAGGTGGTTAAATTATTTCACTAATTCAATAAACTTAGTATTATAAATGTATATATGTATGTATAAAGGACATTTAATGTTCAATATTATATTCTAACTTATTAATTTCACATGACTTTCGGTGTTCACTTGGATTCTTTCCAGTGTTTGAATTGCTTTGAGAGAGGTGTTATGGTTAGAGTACGTTTTATTTAATTACAATTTTAAAAGATATTTAGGTTAGAATCTGTTTTATTTAATTTCAATTTTAAAACATTTTTAAAATTCTACTTTCAAATTTAACTTTTTAATTTTAATCGGCTATATTTCTTTATAAACCAAGTAAATGTAATATAATTATCTACATTATTTAAAATTATTTATACCCATCAAATATGAGTATGTATAATAATCAGGTAATTTTTTTATTTTTTTTTTTTTTTTTTTTTTATAGATTAGTTTCTCATGTATGCATAAAGGACATGGGTCATTTAATGACCTACATATTCTAGCTCTTCTTATTAACTTCCATTTCACTGTAGGTGTTTTATTGGATTCTTTTAGGTGCCAAAAGTACTTCGAAAGAGATGTCTGACTTTTATACTTATTTATCCTAAACGAGGATTGATGTTGGTAGAACCTCTTTTTGAACTCATGGCTAGTGCAACCTATATAAATTTTTATGTTTTCAGGATTCTCAACAGAAGATATATTACATTGGTATACTACTGATTCTATGCAACATTTATTTTGTAAAGGACAGTTTTGAGGGTTTCTACAATTACATAATTTTTGTTCACCCTCATTAGTTGTTGTTTGTATTTTTCCCTTGTCTACAATTTTTTGGTTCTGGTATAAGTGTTTATTTAAGATATTAGTATTATGTTTCTTAATTATCTTTTCTAGGTTATCAGTACAGCTATAACTTAATTTTAGTGTATTTCTATTGAAAATGGTACTAAGTTTACTTCCACCGGGAAAATGCTTGAGTATTAATTCAAGGAATTTTTGTCCCAATTTGTTTTTTACCATTTGGTTGTATGGGGGTGTATACCAAATTATTTTCCTGCTTCTGTTTTTCCTATGTTTACCGTTTTCATTTTTAATATAAGTTAGTTTTAGGTTTTTGTAGCCACTATCTTTTAGAGCTTTATTATAGAAATTAATATGTTCGTCGAAAATCTTGTCATTTGCTGAATTTGTACTAATTCTTTTTCGGATAGATAAAGGTATATGTTTAATTATAGATGAGGGGTGATTTGATTTAGGGTGTATATATACAGGATTCGTATTGAGTTTTTTATAAGGTGTGTATGTATTGTTCTTTAAATCTAATGTTATATCAAGGAAGTTAACTTTTTTAATTTTAGTGCTAACGGTAATTTTTAAACCCATGCTTTTAAATTCTTTATATAATGCCTTTCTAATTTTGTCTATTCTGAAGTTAGTAGAATTCCTAATAACCATGAGACCATCGTCCCTGTATAGACCAATGTCAGTTGAATCAATATCACGATGCGCTGTTAGGTTGTATAAAATAAAAAGACCAATAAGATCAGAAGACTCAGCTGAGTCTAGTGATCCCATTGTGATGTCAAAGTGGTCATATGAATTTTTTACCCATTGCTCACCATTATGGATCAGTACCGATTTCTTCGCATTTAATATAATGTTCTTTTCATCCTCAGTAATATCCGTGTACTGGGTGGCAAAGTCCAACGCATTCAAGAACAGTTCTTTAGATATTGATGGGTAATAATTTTCAATATCGAACTGCATTAGTGTACAGTTGTTTTTTGCTTTTATACAGGTGAACCAGTTTATCACGTCTTCGGTATTTATCCAAAGTTTGAGGCCTATTTTATCTTTGATTTGTTTATTTATCCTTTCAAGGATCATTTTACTAATTTTTCCTATATCTGGTCTTGTAGGATTAATTATCCTTGTAGTTGGATTAGCCTCGAAATCTGGTTTATGGTCTTTTAAGGTTATGTAGCTCTCTTTTTCAGATAATTTACCTACTCTGTCACTGATCTTCAGTTTATCAGTGATTTTTTTACTACTATTATTGATATTCTGGACCATATTTAGGTTACTATTATTTGCTTTTTTGTAGTTCTTATGTAAGTCCTTATTGAATAGATCATAATAGTCTTTCGTGGTTGCCTTATAAAAGTTTCCAGTTTTGTCTGACTTTATTAAAATTTTATCAGAAGTGTTTATTACTTTCACTATTCTATCTAGGTGTTTCTGGAAGTGGCATTTTTTCTCCCTGAAGTTTATGCTGTTTATCATATCCAAAAGGTCATTTTCAAAAGCCGACAAACAATGAACAAATGGTGCTGCTTTCTTGCTTTTAAAACCGTAAACCTCCTTGTTTTTATTTTGTAAATCATTCCGTTGAAGGAAGAAGTAGGCCTTCCATCTCATCCTTCGTATGAGTTCCTCCGTCTTTTGCATTAATGCAACGAAATATTCCTTTTTGTTTGTATTAGGAATGTTTTTCAGAGAAATTCCGAAATTTATTTTCTCCATATTTTCCTGATAAAAATAAAGATTTAAAGTGCTCGACTTTGATTAGGAGCCAATGTATGTATATATAAATAAAAAGGAAAGAACAGTAAGATATAAAATCCGGTGTTCTTATAGATATTTTTATTTTTACACAATAGTGCTCTATGTAAATTTAAATTTACAGAGCATTAATATTATAAATTAATAGATTTAAAATATGGTTTTAACGCTACACAGTGATGACCATGTTTCAGAAATGGAAGCTAAAGCCCCTGAATTTAATTTTGTTATTAAACCAAAGACATTAGTTCCATTTCCTCATCAAGCGAATTTTGGAGTAACTTACTTTTTAAAATTTACGGTTGTTAACGGCACAGGAAAGATTCATAGTTTGAGGGTTTCCAAGGTTACCGATAAATCCATTCATCTAGACAAGGGGTGGTAGAGGGTTCAATTTTTAATTTTCGTTGTCTCAGTTAATAGTTACATTTGAAAGCGGGGTTATGTTTAGGGATGGGTAGGGATGTATCTTTTAACAAATTCTGACATCCGCTAAATTCATGTCATCTGGGTTTATTTCTAACGGCAAAAATTCTTATGGTATTATTTCTATTTGTATATTTAAAGATTTTTTAAGTTAGAATATGTTTTATCCACCTTTCTAAAAAGTTATTTTTAATATTTGCACTTTTAGAAGTGATGTCTTCGTAATTCTAACACCTAATGTATAATTTCTAAGCTTTATCATCGCTGTTTTGTTTTTCTTGCATCAGCAAAAGGTGGTGGTGGGTCAAAGATTACGAAATTATAGTGTCTTTTTTTGCAGTAAAAAACACTGATTTAGATATTCTTGCAAAAATCAAATTGTTGGATTTTAATTAAATTTTCAAGACTTATTCACAAATGAATTAAATTATTATCGAAATTTTTCTTTTCTAGAAAATCTTGGTGATTTTTTTTTTCCATCTGTTATCCCCCACCATACTTCTTTAATTTTATGAAATTTCAAGAAATTCATTTTTGTACCACTTAATGTTTATATTAGTTATAAGGACAAGTCCTGGGAGAATTTAAATCAATTCTTTTTGTCAACCAGGACTACCAATTACAGAAAATCTGTTTTGAACTGTAAAATAAAAAAAAACCATTAAAACTAAGCCATTATTTAATTAAAAAAGCTTTTAATTGAATTTATGAATAAGATATTATGGACACTATTGTCCTAAGAAAATCTTATTTTTCAATAAATAATGAATTTCAGTGTATTTTAACTTGATTTATTAAATTTTGATACCATTAAATAATATTACAACAAAAACAATAATAATAAACATGATCATTTGTTATTATTTATTTCATTATTTATTAGTGAATAATTATTTATCTAAATTATTTAGTTTTATATTGAGTTAAATCTTTTATATAAACATGTGATGTGGGGTGGTGTTTACACTGCACTACTGGGCAGAATAACTGCAGAGGCAGCTAGGGCGGTGGCATCTTCATAAGGACTCAATATCGTAGTGTATGAACCAAGAGCAACCCACACCATATTCCATGATCTTCAGCTGTTGGTAAAAAGCTTGGAGAGAAGATGGGTGCCGCCAAGCTATCTAAAAATCACTAAAAGGATCATGAGGGAGAAGAATCAAAGTAACACCATGTCAGATTAGCCAAAGGCCAGATCAAGAATGGCTACGCATCCCATTGACTCACTCCAGGATAGGCATGATAAGTGGATGACAAACACCATCATGCTACCAACACAGGTTACAACTAAGGGAATGTAAAAAGTTCACACCCTCTGTGCTTTTAGCAAAAGTGTGGATGGACATGATAATGCCAGGACTCCTGAGAGCCACTGGCAACAAATCAGACTAGAGGGCGTTGTCTGTTTCTTTGACCTCCAATGATTGAAGCAGTTAAAATACTGATGACGATGATTTGTAATTTGCATGTTGGACTGTCCCTTTTGCTAACAACCAGGCATTCAATCTTCTTGCTTTCCTTTACTAGCTTCTGTAGGAATTCTTGTATTTTCCTTTCTGTGTCTGCTATCAATACTGAGTCATCTACATATCTAATGTTAAGATTGTGGCCACCAATAATGAATCCTGGTAGGACTTCTAATTCACTCAGAATCATCTGTATAGGTTGAATAATTTTTTTTTTTTGTTTCATTTCACCCGAAGTAAGAGAACAGAGCCACTAACATACAGGGGTCACTGAGTGTGAAAGAATATAAGAAAAACATTATTACGGCTCAAATAAAAGAACAGAATTGAAGAGGACAGAAGATAACAAATGACATTGATCTTTAAAAAATTTAATTCAAACTTGAAAGCAAGAAGCCAGAACAGACTTCCACAAGTGGGAAGTGTGGGAAAAACTGTTAGAATAGAATTTTCACTTACATCTAGCCATTTTGACTATGAAATGATGAGATCTTGCTGCTAATCTAGTAATGCACTTAAAGTCTGGTGAGAAGGCACATCCTTGTCTTCCACTCTACCCTTTCTATATTTACTGAATTCATTTTCTGTTTGTATGCAGGTGGTTTGCTGCCAGTACAGGTTCTGGCTTATTTATCTTTCCCAAATATATCAAGATTATTCTAACACTAGAGAAAAAGGCTTACTCACAGGACAAAAATGGATTCGAACATGTCTCACATGTAAAATATTCCTAAAAAGAAAATGGTGGCTTTATGAGTCGTATATTAAAAAAAATAGATCTCCGAGTCGGAGAGACTCTCGCAAGAATCTCTTTTGATATATGCAAATTTGAACTGTCACTTAAATCTATAAAAGGTGCTTAGAGAGGCGACAGAGAAAAGAGTCCAACTACAGTAGCAAACAGAAGACACATGTTGTTGGATTGTCTGACAGGTTGCTTTGAAGGTTGGAGGAAACAAATTAGGGAATCTTATTACAAGCTAGAAGAAACTGACTGCAGTTATTTATGCCAGTGTTTTTCAAACAGTGGGTCCCAACACTTCAGTGGGTCATGAGATAAATAAAATGGGTCACAACAAAAAAGAAAGAAACAGAAAATACACAAGTGAGAGCAAAGTGCAGAAGATAAACAATTTTAAATGCTGCAATAAATCATTGCTAGTTTTCACTGAAGTAAGTTTGAATTATATTTTATTTTTATTTAACATATACACACACACACACATATATATATATATATTGCTAGAGGCAACCGGACGTCTAGCCACACTGATGAGCTGTGAAACAGCGAAACAGTCTGTCTGTGGATGACAATAATATTGGCTCCTAAAAAATTAATTTCGGTTGAGCTCTGTGGGAATGAAGCGTGTGTTTGTAAACAGTGACTATTAAAGCTAATATAGCAAGACTCTTCAGCAGAATTGAGTTACTGTTAGTTACTGTATGTTTATCTAAATCTAAAAATAGATACGCTAAAATTCACCTTCATCCCTGTCGTGCGCCGACGGCTTAGTGGTAGAATTTCCGACTGACGCCAATTCACTCGGGTTTTGATCCTAGCTAGAGGCAACCAGATGTCTAGCCACACTGATGAGCTGTGATACAGCGAAACAGTCTGTCTGTGGATGACAATAATATATATATATATATATATATATATATATATATATATATATATTTATTACACACCAGGTGTAGCAGCAGAATTGGCCAATTGTTAGATTACGCTTTGATCTATTTTATCTTAGAAATGATCAAATATATCTTACTGGTATTCTCCAAGGTTTTTATAACACTATGGACTATTTTGAGCAATAAAAATGTATAATTAGTATCTAAGCTTAACAGAAGTACCATGATGAAATTTATCATAAACATAAATGACATGTTCATCATTAATTAATCATAGCTAAGGATTGGGAGCTTATGAAATATTGAAATAAAGTTCAAATTATATATATATATATATATATATATATATATATATATAATTCCAGAATCATTTTCCAAATTATTCAAGATGATCTTCACCCTCTCTAACCTTCTGGAGTAACCAAGATGCCTCACAGGTTTCACATACGATTTCATTTACTTTTTTTTTTCTTTCACTGCTCTTAGACTTCCATTGCTGAAACTCTTGTCTCTGACGTGCCAAACATCTTATGAATTGAGTTGGATCTTTTCTAGTTGATATCTTTAGCACTAAGTTGAAATGATGATCCCTCTTTCAGTTGTGACCTACTGATCAAGTTGGGAAGGCAGTAGGTCTGACACAAAACAATTTTAACCTTTATTTTTATCTGGATAACTCAAATGGTTTGTCAGTGATTCTTACGAAAAATGGTGCCAAGATGGCTAAACAACTTATCTGAAAACCTGGAAAAAGAAATTCTATTAGTTTAGTGGTTTTTTTTTGTAATAAACATTTTGTGGGATGGATAATTATGCTGTAATACAATTTGAACAATTTTGCTGTTACACTCGGAGTGTGAATATGTATGTATATATATATATATATATATATATATACACACACACACACACACACACAGTGGGGGGGGGGGAACAAATATTCGTACACATACAAATTTTTAATTTATTGTATTTCCAAGTAATGAATAAACATACTTTTCATATAATTAACTGTTCACAGATGAATAATAACTAAATATTCATAGAAAACAGAAAAAATTTGATTTAATACAAATAAATCCCATTTATCCATTTTAATGTGTGAAAAAAGTATTCATACAATACAAACTTCATTTAATACTTTGTAGAATCGCCATTATTCACTTCTACACCAACCAACCTCTTCTTGCTGTTCTCAATGATTTGCAAAGTTAGAAATAAAATAGATTCAAAATTTGTATGTGTACGAATATTTGTTCCTCCCCCCCCACTGTATATAGTCTGTTCTCATTGAGTTTATATATCTTGTTCATCAAACTTGTTGTCGACTGTGTGATGTCAGTTCTCTCTCACAAAGAGTCATTGCACCAAAAACATAGCTACAAAGGTGTGCAATTGGAATCAGCTGCTTATGAACAAACAAGCACATCCATCTCATTAATGACATTTTTCAAATATTATTTATTTTATCTTTGTATCAGAAATTCCTTTAAATTTGTTTTTCTAAAAGTAATAATTTTCTATTCATGCAAATCGATAATACACAGATACATGCAATTCCAATATGTGTGGATTATAATATACATAGTCGATATTAAATAAATGAACTTAGTGATCAGAGTTTGTCTTTGATTTATTACACTTGGATATAATAGATCACAATGTAAAATGTGATTCTTGTGAGTCACAATAAAAAAAAAGTTTGAAAAATGCTGATCTAAGGCAACTCATGGCTTTTAAATTATAAAAATAAGTAAATTATATGCTTTAATAACATCTGAATTAATCTCACTTTACATAAATTATATAAAATGTTAAAAATTGCAGATAATTATTGGTTGCTAGGAGTTTATGAAACAAAGTTACAGAATAATTTTAGATTTTCACTGAAAAATATATTAAAAGATCATTTCATTCTTTTATTAAATGAAACATTGTCATAATTAATAATGGTTAATATCGAAAAGATGTTTACAAAATTTACATTTGATGAATATTGGATATTTTTAACAAGACTTCCAAATAAAAAGAAATTTCATATAGATATTTAGAAAAATAAAACAGTAATGTTTTTGCAAACACATTCAAGTCATTCGCCTTAAAATCAGACAGTAACAGAATTAGCTTTCTTTTTCTTTTTAATGGTGGTTATAAGGAAAAATTCAATCAATGCTTCATTTGCAGAAAAAGGTCACTTAATTCTGTGTATGAATATTTTATAAACATTCAATAAATTTGAAAAAGAAATCCTTTTATAAGTGTTTATGATTATCATCATCGGTGAAAGTCTGTATCACTAATGTCGGTAAGATAATGGCCAGGCAAGAGAAGCAGCTTTTTTTTTATGGCAATATATTGAAAAACAATGATTGTTTATGTCTCACATGAATTTCAAAATTCAACCAGAAAATGGAAAAAATACCATGCATTGATAAAGAATACTTCTTTGGATTTGATTGTTTGGAAAATAAATTTATACACTGATCTCAAAAAAAGGTCAATGCGTAGTTGAGGACCGGATTTTTAAGAGTTCTTGACAATGCCAGATTCATTCAAAAATTTTAAAACTATACAAATTTATAAAATAAATTATACTACTAATAAAAAAATTTTTTTGAGAATGTTTGAAATTATTGCATTCTGAATCTTAAAAAAAACTTTCTTTTTTTTAAAATTGAGTTTCTGTTTCAGTTTTGTTTTGACTGAATCAAAAGTTCTTCAGCTTGACTATCAACAACCGACAAAGAAATGCCAAGCTGAGCTGCATAATATGTAGACATTACAATGGTGTGAGAAAATGGCACAGGTGTTCGGAACTTGTCGATGGCAATAACAAAGTCAGAGATGAGGAATAAAATGGAGCCAGCACAGCCGCACAATTTAGTCCATGTCCACAGCTCATCAAAGAACTGGACCCTGGCAATTGCTCGCCATGCCATGGTCAGTATCAGAACCATATATAGAGCTACCAAACAGAGGAGGACACCTTTCAGGTCAGATGCTACGTAGTAATACCCGGCAATTCCAATGACGGACAATACTCCGAGAGCATATGGATTAAAAGGTCTCCAGCCAAAAGCTCGAGCATACATCACTTGGGAAACGGCAAACATGGCAATGCCGTGCATGAAATAATTCTGCTTCCAGACAAGAAAAGCATCACCAAGGCAACTGAAGATAAGTCCAACCAAGATTCTTCTTGAATATCGGTAGTAAATACTGAAACTCATGCCTTGGAGAAGGACAAAAAGCATGAGAGAGATGATGGGCAGGCATTTGAAGAGGCAGCAAAAAATGGTCGGTGGATTCTCATCGGGGTACAGGACAAAATACAGTGCAACTGTCTTGAAGAACGGTACCAGCTTTGGTCCAATGCTTTTTAACTAAAGAAAATAAAGAAATTCATGTTAGTTTTCACATCATTCCAAAATTCAAAACATAAAAGCAAAGAAATATAATTTCAGTTTTTGTGTTAAAATTTTCTTGACCCAGTAAAATTAGGGTTTCCATAAGAAATAAATAAAAACAAACCTGTTTTCGATAATCAAGTGATAGAATGTCTGTTTTAGAGTCCCAAACACATGAACAGTAGAGATATATATCCCAACTGAATAAACCATACATATAAGAATTAATATATGTCTTGAGGGATGAATATTAGTACTATTAGTAGCAGTTGTATTAATAGTAACACAGAAGAAAATATAAGACAAGAGACATCTACTAAAACGTTAATTCCTTAGTAATTGCTTCATTTACATTTCAGATATAAAAATAAAAAATATTTAGCAAATATGGAAGCGATCTGAACAAGAGTTGTGTATTTGTTAAATATGGTCATTGAACTTTTCTTGACTGTTTGATCTTACACAGGTGAGAGGTCTAAAATACTGCCAGAGAGTGGTTTCCCCTACAAGGCAGAGACAGTTTCAAACTCTGACAGAAAGCACATTTTCTTTAAGACTTTTGAATATAATGTTAGCCAAGAGGTTTACGCTGTTTAAAAAACTAGGATAACAACTCAAATGCAGGTGTCCAATAAGTATAACAGTTAACTTAATAACAATATGTTCATCTTCTGCATGTTTGACTTCAAATCACTTGCAGAGATAACTAATGAGTTATCTTTGCCTTGAAAAGTCTGTTGCAGTTGTGACATAGGATGCTGGTGGTGGGTGAAGCAGGCTGGGAGGCGAAGCCTTCTCAATCTTTCATTTTCTGGCATGTTTGTTCTTTGTCCCTGATTCTTTTCTCTTTAAAATCAGATACTCCTGACTTTACAAGGGAGTGCCCGATGGCACAGTCCTCAGCAGACTCTTCCCAGGTGGAATGGGGAATGCCACAATGTTTGAGAGATTCCTTCAGCATGTTTTTGTAATGCATCTTTGGTCTGCCAAGTAAGCAATTGCCTGGGGATAGCTCACCATAGAGTAATCTCTTTGGGAGGTGACAGTCATCCATGCAGCAAATGTGGCCAGCTGACCGAAGCTGATAGTAGGATGGAACAGATGTTCTTCATCCCAGCACACTGAAGCATTTCAGTGTCCTGCCAGAGTCCAACATTTAATTTAATAACAAACCTTATATAACTAATGGTACTTATTATATAACTTGAAATATAAAATTTACAGTTTTTCTATTTGAATCTTCTGACGTATCATAATATTTAATGAAGAGTAACACAACTATAAAATACTCATGGACATTCCCCTATTGCATTGTTAAAGATTTGAGATAAACAAATTTAACCAAATATTGCAATAACAATCATAAGTATGAATGAAAGTCATTATTTAATGAAGTAAGAAGGTACAAATGAAAAGATTTAAAATTTAAAAAAAAAATTTCTATTTCAGTAAAGCAGACGTTAAATACAAGAGAGCATTATTGTATCTATCTTTTCTTTTTCTCACTGAAACCAAGCAGCATCACATGTCTTTCCCATCTTTCCTTGCAATCAAAGTGGAATAGTCCATTATTTATTTGAGGTATTGTAGGATGTAATGTAGGTGTTAATTAAGAAATAAGCAAAATTACAATATGATAATTCTTCATCCCAGAAAAACAGACAGAAAAGAAAAATCCTTAGACTGTAATTAAATTTGATCAAATTTCCTCCCATTTTTTTCCTTATAATATTAATATTTATTTTATGCGTTTACAGATTTATAGAAAATAAATTAATACAAATTGTCATAGAAAATTCTTGCAAGTAAAATTTATTGCCTGAAAAGTTTTGTGATCAAATGAGAAAAAAATTGAAAAAGAAAACCTAAAAGGAACAATAAAAAGAGTCAGATGAAACCAAAAATTGATTATTGCTGCCACATCTGGGCTGTGGCTGCCCAATCTCCACTTTCAACAAGAACAGCAAAAACAATTCCAGGAAACATTGAAACAACAACAACAGCAAAAAATACCAGAACATTTATGATGAGTAACAAAAGTTCCTCACAGGCCTCACGAGTAAATGCAAGTTTCCATTTGCTGCATACTACAAATATTATGAGGAAATCTTTAAAAAGACTGTATTAACTGGTCAGATAAGAAAAAAGTGCGCCTGTTACTAAGAAAATTGGGGCCCACAGAACACGAAAAATATGTGAATTACATCTTGCCGAACAAAATAGAGTAAATTGTCGTTTGAAGAAACAATTATGTTACGTCAAATTTTCAGTCAACAAAGGTTATTGTTCAATACACATTGGCAATGCCTAAATCTTGTTAAAAAAAAAAAAAAAAAAGAGAACATGAAGCTTATAGCACTTATGCCAGTATCGTAAGCAGGGAATGCGAAAAGTTCAAGTGAAGCGAACTAACACCAGACATGTTTAAGTGTTTGATCTTCGTACAAGGGTTGATGCAGAAATCCGTTCTAGAAGTTTGACTAAGCTTGAACAGGACTCAAAATTGAACTTGCAAGCTGTAGCTGAAGAGTATCAAAGAATAGTCAACTTACAACACGATACGGCTAGAATTGAGGAAAGAGATATATCTTACATAAATTCGGTTTGTTCCAGAGCATATGGGAAAATAAAATACTTTACAAAACCAAATCCATGTTACGGATCCAGCGAACTACATTTCAAGAGGAACTGCCCTTTTAAGAACAAAAACTGTTTCGATTGTGGAAATGTGGGACACAAGTGCTCGCATTTTAAAGTTAAAAAGGGAATAAAGTCAAATTTCAAGAGAACTTTAACATAGCACCAATGACGGACAAGGGTCAAAAAAGAAAATTTATAACCATAAAAATAAATAGAAGAAATATAAATTTTCAGCTAGACACAGAATCAGATTTTTGACTATTACAAACAAAGAAACATGGGACAAAATCGGTAAAACAAATATTAACATTACCCAAAAAAATGCTCAGTGCGTTACTGGGCAGAAATTGAAAATTAAAGTTGAGTTCATATTATGAATCGTTTTATGGGCAAACGGTGATGGCTAAAGAATTCACGACGGAAAGATCTGTTCAATTTTTGGGATTTGCCCATAAACTCTGTTTGTAATAAAGTGGAAGGTTCTTCTAGTAACTCTGAAAGGCTAAAAATAGAATTGAAAAATCAATTTCCGGAAGTTTTTTTTTTTTTTGGAAGGGTTAGGAAGGTGCACAAAATCTAACGTCAAGTTGTAGTTAGAGGAAAAATGTGGTACCAATTTTTAGACCAAACAGGTATGTGCCTTTCTCAGCTTTAGATACGATAAACAAGGAATTAGATCGCTTGGAAAATATCTGAGTGATCTCCAAAGCGGATTATAGCGATTGAGACTCCCTGACCGTCTAGGTGAAAAAAGGAAATAACAAAATCCGTATATGTGCCAGTTTTCTCCACGGGGCCGAATAATTACCTACAAAGCTTACAATTACCCACTGCCAAGCCCAGAAGAATTTTTGAAAAAGTACTTTTCAAAGTTGGACTTGTCAGACGCATTTTTGAAAATCCAGGTTGACGAGGAATCCCACGAGGGATTATACAAGTTTAAGAGATTACCTTTCGGAATTAAGATAGCACCTGGAATTTTTCAGCAAGTAATGGACACAATGTTGTTGAGCGATCTAAATTTCGCAATCAACGACATTTTAGTAAAAAGTGAAAATTGAGAGAAGCATATTCAGCATGTAGAGGAGGTATTTAGAAAAATAAACGAATACGGGTTTAAATTGAATGATGAGAAATGCAAATTTTTCATGACGGAAATTAAATATTTGGGCTAAATCATCGACAAAAACAGTAAGAAACCAGACCAAAACAGAGTAAGTGCAATTAAAGATATGTCCTCCCCAACAATTGTCATCTTTACTAACATTTTTAGGTTCCGCAAATTTTTTTTTTTTTGTGAACACCATTAAATAATTTACTTAAAGAAAGGCTCCACGTGGAATTGGACAGCCAAATACTAAAAAACATTTGAAAAATTTAAAAAGATTAGAAATAATCGAGGCAAGCGATGCTAGTAACTACGATATTAGTGCTAGAATTTTTCAGAAGCACAAAGATGTTTCTGTAAAATCCACAGCGCATGCGTCAAGAACACTTTCATCGGCTGAGAAGAAGTATAGCCACATAGAGAAAGATGTGTTGGGAATAATTTTTGCTGTCAAAAATTTCACAAATTCATCCACGATTCTCTTGAATTACAATTTTAAAATGGAATATCCCTGCCATCAAAAAAGATAAGTCACACAGATGATTAGTTGAGACTCATACCTAAATTATGAAGATACGAAAATTGCAGAGCCAAGAGCTGAGAATGAAATTAAGAACATTCTCTGCAATACCATACGGGATCTACCAGTGACGCTGGATGAAATTAAAATAAAAACTCAGATGGATACTTTTATTAGAGAAAAAATAAGCAAGTAAGCTGGAAATTGAAGCAGAAAAATAAAATTAAATCAAAAACTGATGGTGACAATATTTTCTCAATCTACGATGAGGTTTTAATGGCTAGTGAAAAAGTGGTAATGCCTGCATCTCTTCAGAAAAGGATGTTGAAATAATTTTGCGTCTGTATTGACACGCGTTCGCCACAATATCAACCCCACGCCCTACCATCCAAGATCGAATGGGCAATCAGAATGCTTTGTCAATACATTCAAAAGGGCATTAAAAAACTAATGGAGGTGAAACTAAGAATATGTTATTACAGCAGTTTTTACACGTATATCGGGGTGGGGGCACTTAATCCTAACACTGTATTAGGTATGTCCCCGGTAGAACTAATGTTTGCAAGGAAAATTAGATCAGTGTTTCAGAAACTGTCGCCGAATTTTAAAAAATAAAAATAAAAGTCAAAAACAAGAAAAAATCCGATACCCATAAATACTTCAAACTGCGAAGAAAAAGAAGAATAGTATTCTTTCGAACTTACAAGAATGGACAGGGATGTTGGGATAGTCAAGCGATGTATTGGAAAGTTATTGTAAATGATAAAAGGGTTTCAATGGGTGCATAAAAGACGTCTAAATCAAATAAGAAAAAGGTATTCGGACGAACAGAGCATCCGAAAGGAGAAACCGATGGTGGTTCTGTATGACGTTTTCGGTGTCCCCCTTGCCCCAGAGAGTTCCAGAAATCCACACGCTGTAGTAAAAGGAAGAGACAGCCTACAGAAATGTTGGACCTAAAAAGAAGTATAACTTCAGTAGGAAGTAAATCTCAAAAGGGCAAATGCTGTGGTAAGAACCAGTTACCTTCCTTACTATCATGAATGGATTGATCTATATTCATGATAAGTAGTCCTAGGTAATTGTTTAGGAGGAAGAAGATATTACTATTACAACGACTTGTGTAGCTGAGTATTGAATACTACTATCACGACTGACTCGGTCGAGTTAATTGTCGTGTCTTACCAGACCCCATATCACAACAATGTTGAAGATCCAAATATTTTCATTGAAACACATTTACTTTAATTTCCACAATTTGTCATATTTTTAGTATTGTTCTTTAAGTCTGATTTCATCTTGCCAGTGAAAGATTTGTTAAAATTCCATGGTATCTTTGCAGTAACAAAACAACTCTTTCATTTTAAAACAAGAAAATACATTTTTAACTCCGGTACATACTAATATCAAAATCAAGCTCAGATTAAAATGGGGCCGAATAATTTTGACAAAGTGTTAAAAACCATAAAAAAAGAGTCTGGGTTTTCAAGAAGATTCCAGAATTACATAGAAGAGATTTTTTCCGACATTTACAATGTACACATATGAATTTTCTGTGTAAGTATTCATTGATTCCTCGCAAAGTGTAAAAATGTATGGATGTATTAGAAAATACGGCATTACTTAAATGACAGTCCTGAGTATGACGATAAACTACATCTAGCAGAAAAACCTCTAATCTGGAGATTTTGAGGAGTGTAGAATCACCTTAATTGCTGCTGTTCTCAGATCCACTCTAACCTGGGGTGATAACAGCTGTTATGGCCCCAGCTATGGATAAATAGTTAACACCAAACTGTGTTCAAAACACTTTGAAAGTATACAAAATTTTACAGTAAAAATACCAGCAATATATTTTCATAGCAAAAAAAATTACCAGCAATACATTTTTGTAAAAAAAAAAAAAATAAATAAATAAAAATAATAATATATATATATATATATATATATATATATATATATATATACCAGCAATACAACAAATGTAAATTATGTTTGTCCGTGTGTCTGACATCCCTCTAACTCTGGCCGCACTAGCTCTACATAAACATATATGTTTTTGGAATCAGGATGATTCCAGGATTGAAAATCTGCCCTTTCATTTGGTGCTTGAACATCCAACATTGGGATTTATGTTAAAAATTCAAATTTCAAAATAACTGACAAAACTTAGTCATTTAAAAGTTTTTAATTTATATTGAGTTTAAAGTAACACAAAACTTTGTGAATTTGAACGTTTTCGTTTTAAATTCGGTTTAAAATATCTCCAAACTTTTGTGAATTGTGGAAATTAATTTTATTTCTTCAAAATGTCAAAGAATCAGTTTCATGACGTGAAGTTTTGAAATTCCGCAGGGTTTGATTTGAAGAACTCAACTCAATTTAAGATCTACGGATTTTGTGATTTGAAGAACTCAATTTTCGGCCCGAATCGGATTTTTGCAGAATTGGACTTGTAGCCCAAATCAGATTAAAAGTGAGATTTTGAAGTTCCGTGGAATGAATTGAGGAATTCAAAGGTATTTCTTCAAAATTATCATTGCCGCTTTCTAAGCTGGACCAGAGGTCCCTTTAGTTTCGGGCCAGTTACCCAATTAGCTTTCCACAGGTGCTAGCTTAAAAATCTGCACGGTGTGCGGCTTTTAAGCTAGTGTCTAATAAATACTAATCCACAAAAAATATTTCCAAAAAACGTTATTTTTATTTCTTATAAGTAAACCAGTCTATGTAGTTAATGGTGAAGAGATAACAGACAGTTAGTATTTGTCAGTAGTTTTATCTGACATTTTTAACGAGATGGATGCGCTTGGTACTATTTCACAAGTAACTCAATTCTCGGCCCAGTTTTACAGAGACATAACTGCATATCATTTTCAGTTGATAGTCTTATAAAAAATCTGTTTTCGGTTTTGCACATTGCTAGAAAACTTTGCTCACAATGTTAAGTAGAGAACAACAGAAGAATAAAAAATGAGGATTTTTTGCATTGTTTTTATTTTTAGACACAAATGATGATTAAGACTTTACCATGGAACCCCAAAATTATTTCATTAGGAAAGCGGTTGCAAAAATTACTTTGGCCATGGGATCAATTATAAAATATATAATCTTGTAGATCTAGAACTGATCTTGGATTAGTTCTAAAAGGATTTTGAATGTCTTGATAATCCAATTTACTAATACCAAAATAATAATAATAATCAAACTGTCATGTTTATAAAACAAGCATTTAGTTAATTGTAATGACTTTAACATTTTTATTTTTTGGAGTTTTAGATGCTTAGTCTTGTGTGATTGCAGAGGCAGGATGGAGAAAAGATAGCACAATCAAAAAGGCTAAAAAAAGCAACAGAAAACAAAAAAGCAGTTGAAGAAATCATTCTGGTTTATTCACGTGTTTTGGAAATGACAGAATAGCTGCTTCTAGACTTTAAAAAAAGGAAGAAGTTAAAAGTGTCAGATAAGTTTCATTCCTCATAGAACTCACTGGGGATGATTGCCAGCAGCTGGCTAAATGGTTCCTCTTTTATGAATCTTGAACTCCTGCCACCTTCCAATTTAATTAGGAAAATTCATAAATTACAACTACCAGCCCACAGTTGTCCCAGACCTAAATATTAACATATCACCAAATTTACAAACCAATGTGTTAATCCACTAAGATTATTCAATCCCTGGACCAGGTAGTATGTACTTGTGTTCAGTGGAAACAGGGCAAACAATAAGTGAGCAGTACTAAATAAGAACTAGACGAGATATCCCTGGACATGAATAGAGGAATGAGAAAAATCTATGCCCAAAGATTGAATAATGGGTTCAGTTTGAAATTCCCTGTAGTTTACCCAGATTGACAAGCACCTGAGGAAGACCAGAGAGGTACAGAGGGAAACGTTGTGATAAGAAACATAAGATTAATAATTCATATGTAAATAATTTTTTCAAATAAGCGAAGCCTTAAGAAACATGAAAATATCCACTTAAAAAAGTTCAAGTTCAAAATGCTCTTATTTGATTAAAATATCAAATCCACAGTAATGATTTACAAAAGACAATGAAGTGTCTGATTTCCAACAAAAAGATGGCGTTACAAGCCAAATATTCAGCTAGTTAAAAAATATTAACCACATATCCTGCAATAATAGACGAACCAGATTACTATTTATGAAAACTCAGCAATGATAGGAAAATAGGAATATAAACACGCAGACAATAATTTTCAGGATCATAAAATTTAAACAAGTTCGTTTTCCACCAATGTCAAGGGAACTTTGACTCAAATTTTAAATTCTCAAACATAATTGTTTTCTTCCAAATTTAGTCTTAAAAATTATTCTTTTTAAACATATTTACAATTATTAATCATTTACCTCCAATGATTACCTTCATCTTAATTTCAGTGGCTTTTTATAGCAACTTTCAAATAGTCATTCTTCAATTGTTAGCATGACAGGTCAGAAATAAGCTCCCAATGACAACCAAACTTATCTGTGGGTGCCTGTCTTTCCAGAAAAGCTATCTTACTAATTAGGCTAAAAAAAACTTGCACCAATGAAAAGTGCATCTAAAAAGGAAAAATCGAGGAATATGAGCAGTGAATTGCTGATGCTCCTTGGCAAGTGGATGAAGTAATTCCTGGAGGGTCAGTCTATGAAACTCTGGAGTCGGGATGCTGTCATCAATCAGCTCAGTGAGATATCATTTACTTATATATATATATATATAATATATATATATTCGCTTGACAAAGAAATGGAACTAATGTCTTTAATTTAATAAAAAAATAAATTCGAAGCTTTTGGCTTCCATTTTTGAAACATGGTTATTACTGTGTAGCGAAAAAACATTTTTAAATCAGTTAATTTATATTAATGCTCTGTAAATTTACATTGAGCACTATTGTGTAAAAATGAAAATATCTAAGAACACTGGATTATATATCTTACTGTTCTTTCTTTTTATTTATATATACATATATAAATATATATATATATATATATATATATATATATATATATATATATATATATATATATATATATATAGATAGATAGATAGATAGATAGATAGAGAGAGAGAGAGATAAAAGTTCATTTTCTCCATCAAGACATTCATTTCTGTAGTTCACTGCTACCAGCAAGCAGAAAATCTTTTTTCTCCTGATGATGGCCATGTTGGCCGAAACTAGTTGAGGAATTTAAATGAAATAATAATAAAAATGAAAGAATATTAATATACAACCCAGTGTGTCTGAAGATTTTAATGTTTTAATATTTTTTATTGTTCAAAATATATATATGTGTGTGTGTATTTGTATATATATGTGTATGTGTATTTTTGCATGTATGCAAGTGTGTGCCGTTTTTGCATGTATTTTGTCAATATGCGAGTGGTTTTGTATGTATGTATTTTTGTAATTTGTATGTGTGTGCTTATTTTGTAACATATCTGTGTTTTGTATGTGTGATTAAAACAGATTTTTAAAACAAGACAACAGAATTGAAGCTAATCTAACAGATTTATGCTTTGTTCATGAAATTAAAGTAAAAATATATTAACTGAAAAAAAAAATCATAAAACCTGTTTTCATTTTCAGCTTAAAACATTTTGTAATTTGCACACCACATGCACAGTCACTTATATATAGGTATACATATATACAGAAAAATAAATCTAGTTTAGAGTTATGGTTAACAAGCTTATTAAAGTGAATGTTGATGCTTTACTGTTGTGACACTGATTTACGTAAGTTTTGCTTCATATCTACATAAGTATAAAAAAAGTGGAAGGAAGAAAGTAGAAAAGAACAATGAAGAGAGAGGGAGAGAGAGAAATAAAATTGAGACAAAGAGAGTGACAGATGGTGAGAGGAAAGAGTGGCAAAAGGATGAAAATTTGAAGAGAAAATAAAAAATGAAATGGCTGACAGAAAGAGACAGACAGACAGTGATGAAATATGTGTGCAAAAGAGTTTTCACACAAACTCAAGTCTGGGAACATTTTTTTTAAATGGCATCGGATTTTATTGTGGCATTTCACTTCACCAGCAGTAATGACCCACATTGACCAAATTGAATTGACATCATCCTCTTCACAATGACATTTAAAGTGAATCACTGGGACTACTCCAGTGACTAGTTACTCAATTTATCATGAGGCATCTTCTAGTATACCACTTAGCTTTTACTGTCTACTTTTAAAAACGTCATACAAAAATAAAAACAAGGATCTTCAAACATTTAAATGCAATATCAATTATCTTCTGTTACCTTGGATTCTGTTCTTTTATTGTTTCTTTCACTCTGTGACCCTTTGCGTTTCAGTGGCTTTATTGCCTTGCTTGGGATTAAATAATTAAAAAAAATAAGGTTTTTCAAAGCCTACATCTATTCTGTCTTAACTGTTTCTATCAGTTTATTCCCTTACATACTAATACCCTTGGGAAAGATATGAAACCTCTTCTTCTCCCCCCAGCTATGTGTAAATAGCAGGACAGACCAGATTCTATAGCCTTGGATGGCAACTGGTCTACTGCTGGAAGAAATGGCAACCTGATGCAGGAAAAAAATCTGCCTCATCAATCATGTATCGAAAGATACATGATCACCTAAGTGTGTATCACGCATGGCACATAACTGACTGATGTGGATGTGCAGATGGTGTAATAGTGGCTTCAAACGAGAAATCAGAGGGCAGAGTTCAAATTCCAGTCAAGTTCATTACATTCACTTATGGGGGTGAAATGATAGGCCTACATACCTTTTGTTTTAAGTATATCATATTTTGCTGCTTATAAGATGCATTTTTTACCTATAAAATATCTCCAAAAACCACCCTGCATCCTATAAGTCAAAGGTCAGTGATGGGAGTTCACTTCTAACTATTACATTCTAAATAGTTACTATAAATTTGGTACTTCTTGATCTATGATGAATTTGTCCTGATTAGTCAGGTTTTCCTCTTGCAATATGTTATTCAGTGGATAAAATTGGGGATAGTGGGGAAGGCTATGAAATACAAGCAAAAATCTTTTTTTTCAAATTTCTTCCTTCAAAATTTGATAGGGGGGGGTTGTCGAATGCATCAGAGTGACTTATAAGCTGTGTAAAATGGTAACTGTTTCTATCAATTTATACACATATATGTGGATGTGCAGGTGGCATAATAGATAGCAGCTAGTAACGAGAAATAAGGGAACAAGTTCAAATCCCAGTCAAATTCATTACATTCA
Organism: Acanthosepion esculentum; assembly: GCA_964036315.1. Lineage (NCBI taxonomy): Eukaryota > Metazoa > Mollusca > Cephalopoda > Sepiida > Sepiidae > Acanthosepion > Acanthosepion esculentum. Next base: position 74,015,857 of record OZ038516.1, read on the forward strand.
CTTATGTGCAAATACTCTTAGGAAAGGTATAAATCTATCTCCCCCTCCCAGATATGGGTTAAATAGTAGGGCTAGAATCTGGAAAAAAAATTGTCATCATCAAAAAAATTGTCACTCGCAAGAAACATTCTTAAAATCCAAAACACATGTTTTGGCTTTAAATAAACCACAAAAGGTTGATAAGCCATAAATACCAAATCAATTCAAATCAGAGATTTAAAAGGACGAGATTGAAAGAAAAATAAAGAGAAGAGACATCTTTAGTGAATTAATAAGAATTTATGAAGCTAATAAATTTACTCTTTAAAAATATCAGGTAAAATTGCTTTAGTGAATAACGAATCTTAAAACAGCTTTTTAAAAATTAATGTGAATAAAAGTTTTATTTTTAGTATACAGTGGAGTAATGGATAGCGGCTTGGATTGAGGAATCGGAGAGCCAAGTTCGAATTCCAGTCGAAAACTTTCACTTCTGTGCTAGTATGAATCTTCTTCTCCCCCCAGCTATGGATAAATAGCAGTTCAGACCGTCTTCTATAGAATTGGATGGCAACTGATCTGCCGCTGAAAGAAATAGCAACCTACTGCAGGAAAAAAAATCTGCCTTGTCAGTCATGTATCGAAAGATACATGATCGCCTAAGCATGTATCATGCATGGCACATAACTGACTGATTTCTTTGTTTTTAATTATTTTCTTTTAATCTGATTACGGCTATATTCAAAAATTTAAAGTCTCTTTTATTCTAGCAGATCCAAATTTGAATTCATCTATTCATTTCTTATAAAAAGCCAGACATCATTTTGTTTGTATGGACTTCACGTTTCCCTGAAACTTAAAAAAGTAGACGTCATGCATCTAAAAACATTTCGCTTTAATTTTCAAAGTTGTTCAACATAAAAGAAATGCAATATTTTTATTATTTCATTCATATCTTTGTCTTGATGTCTTTTTTCTCCACATTGAACTTTACTAATCCAATGAGATTAAGACCAAACAAGTACAAATGTAATAAATTTTCTAAACCAAAGAAACTTAGGATTAAAAAAGAAAAAAAAATGTGATAATTGAAGGCAAATAATTATTGAAATTGAATACCGAATAATAATTATTAAAACATTGCTCACACTATTTATATTTGGACTATTGTCCTCATCTTTGTTGTTTATATCACAATGTTTTGGCGATTGTGTCCTCTGGCCTACCTCAAGGGAATTCTGAACTGAACCCTTTATTTAATCTACAGGGAAGCGGGGATAGACTGTTCTTGTTTCACTGTTTGTGTCTAGGGATATCATCTAGGTCTTACGTTATTTAGCACTGTCCTGTTATTTCTCACTTGTTTCTACTGGAAACATGTGAAGTCAATACAAACAAACTGATGTCTGGCTTTTTATAAGAAATGAATATAGATGGATTCAAATTTGGATCTGCTAGAATAAAAGATACTTTAAATTTTTGATTGCATGAGGCAATACTGATTAAAAAAGAAAGTTAAGTTCATGCAATTCAACACTTTTTTCCAATGAAATTTTCCTTATTTACACTACAGGACCATGACCTAGTGAGTAAAAGTTGATTGTGAATTTGGTGACATAGTAGTTGATAGTTCAATTCCTGTATAGGGCAGTATATATTTTTAATGATTGAACTCACAACTATTATGTCACCAAATTCAAACTATTTTTACCCACTAAGCCATGGAAAAATTTCATCAGAAAAAAAAAAGAAAATGTTGAATTGTATGGATTTGTCTGTTTTTTTTTTCTTTTTTTTTAAAATCTGTATCACCCCATGCAAGGCTGTAAAGCCACTAAGACACAAGAGGTTACAGATTAAAATAACAAAACAATTTATGTTAAGAGTAAAATTCATAAAAATTTGTTAATATAAAATTCAACTATGAAACTAAAATAAATTTTAAGTTAAGTGTGGATTTAACTTTAAAATTCAGAAAATTTTAAGAATAAAATTTAGCTTTTGAAATGAAAACAAAACATTTTGAGTTAAAAATAAATTTCACTTTAAAAATAAAGGCATAAATATTTGTTAAAAGTAAAACTTTAAAAAAAATAATTACCTTAATTTAAAAGGTAATTTTTAAACTTTAACTAAAAATAAATTTTGAAAGGAGCTTCTTTAAAAAATATTAAAAATGGATGATATCTTGAGATTGCAGAAAAAAAACAATACATTTAAGTTCAGAATTGATGCTATCATTAACGTGTTGAAGGTTAAAGAAAATATACAAAAATACTATTTCTCTCTACAAGAAGAGACAATAAACAAGTGGCCAGAGACTAGCTTTTATTACTGATCAATTAAAAGTTAGTTAAATCAATCGAGATTTTGACAATAAAGAAATAGAAAAAATATAAAGAGAATATAGTTTTGATATACTACAGAAATTGGCTGATTTAGTATTTCTTTTAAACAAAATTTTAATTTATGGACCCAAATAGTGGAAAAATACAGTCTGTTGTAATGGATGTCAATAGTTTAGATCAGGGGTTCTTAACCTTTTGATGATTCCAGACCCCCAATGGATTGTCCAATATGGTTCCATATCCCCTTCACTTGACTGTCAAAATAATTATCACCAATCCAATTATTTGCCAGTATGTCTTCCAAATATTTCAATTGCTTGAATTTACTGTACTTTAGCTATGGATCGCTAGGAATAGAACATGAAAAGAACATAAGTATTGATAACTTTATTAGATTTTTTTTATTGAAAGCAAAATAAAGTTATAATTCAGTTTTATTACCCAAGAAAAAAGAAAAGAACATAAATGTGCATGTTTTTTTAGTATCTCGACTACAGAAAACAGACTTTTACTAATCTAGTGAGATACTTGCTGTTGTTTTTGTGCAATCAAAGCATACCCCCAGCATTTGGTTTCCATACCCCTTGGGGGTATGGATACCCACTGGTTAAGAACCCCTGGTTTAGATTGTTTGAGTTACCGTAATGGGGAAAGTATTCATTCTGAAATTACAGATTCTACAATATCTGACACCTTTAGTGACACTCATAATACATTGAGTTGTAATGTAATATCCGATTATAAATATAGAAATGAAACTACTAAAACATCAAGTGAGCTCTTTGAAAAGTTTAATACTTGTTAAATAAGGAAGGAAAATTCTGAAATTAAAAATATCTTCTGTCTATATTTCTGAGATGAGGTATTGTAACTATGTACACTATATTGTTCAGACTATTGTCCTCATCTTTATTGTCATATTCATATTTCATCTGTTGTACACTGTGGCCTTCTTCAGGCAATATATGTTGCAATTTCAAAGTAAACCCTTTATTTAGTCCAAGGACACATTGCCCAGTGGATAAAAGCATTGGTTGAAATAATCCAAAAAGTGACTTCACCCAAAGAATTGTGAGTTCAATACCTGACCACAGCAGAGGTGAACAAAAACTTGGAGAGTTGAGTTACTAAAGGGAATTAACTGAATTTGAGAAATCCAGAAAAGACATGTCCATGGACTAAATAAAGGCTTCGGTTTGAAATTTCAATGTGTATCACCTGAAGAAGGCCGGAGCGTACAACAGTCAATACATTGTGAATATGACAATAACATTTTTCTCAAAAGGGACTGCTTTAAAATAAAAATTGGTCTTTTCTATATAAATGCCAAAATGTTTACTAAAATTTAATAATTAAATGAATTTTTAAAGATTTTTAAAATCAAAATGTTTATTATGACAAACAAAAATAAACAATAGTTTATAATGACAAAGTTGACAACATTTTTAAATACAAATGTCTTTGATTCTGCTTAAATTATAGAAATAATATTTATATCAGAATTTTTCTATTCTTTGCACTTCAAGCAAGCCGAATTTACCAGCTATGTCATTATCAAGGACATATTCCACAAATGGGAAACAGCCCGAGTTCTGAGTTTTTCCAAACATGAGGACTGCGAGCCAGAGATAATTTCTACATCTGAAATCTGAAGATATTTCCATACGGAAATGGTGCCATAAGCTTGTTAGCTGCATCACATGCTGATTTAACCTCAGTCTGGGCCAAAGAGCCAAAGCAAAAAAAGCAACTATTCAGTTTAACTCCTGGAAGCTGACTAACAAGCCACTTTCATTACTATACAGTTACATCACTAAGTGGTTGTCACATGACCCACATGACTTCATCTCAACCAAAGGGAAATAATCGCCTTTTGAATCCCTACACATTTAAGTATATTCATTTTTGAATGGATAAATGTATTCTATTTTGGCTTGCAATCATCTATTGCTAGCCTAAACAGTTTGACCAAAATTCTGTAACTTTCAATGAATATTGGGAAAAATACAATTGATAATAGAAAAGATGCAAGTTTGCTGGAAACATGTGCCAAATTCATTAAGGATAATAAAGACCGAGACTGTAAGTATGGTTAACCAGTGATAAATCAAAATATAACATTTTTGGTTTGATGGTCAGAGGTTCTTTAAAAATGGAGAGAGTTATCACCCACCTTGCATTAGAGCGACAATTAAACATAGGATAGGTAAATAAAGTATTGCTGGCAGAATAGAGATTGCAAGAGATAGTAAGGAAGCTGTGAAAGATAAGAAGTTGAGGAGAGCCATGATCATCCATGTTCTGAAAAAATAAAGCATATACAAGAAGAAGGTAGATAGCATCATGGTATGAAGTAGTATGTCTGGAAATGGTTTTGCATCGAATGAAGGAAATTACAGATCGTTTTTATCTAGAGATATTGGATAAGGTTATGTTAACATTCACCTAAAAATATATCAGTCAAGGGTTTTCAGCATGATAATGATCCAGAACAAAGAATCAGATGAACCTGAAGACAATATTGATGTATTTCATTGGTCAGCACCACTTGTCAGTCTTCAACACCATTTTGAGAACAATTAAGCAGCATAATCATATAAATGCAATAATGATAGAGTGTTTGGAAAAATCCAATTAGAAACAATAAAAAGTTGAATTGCATTAATGACCCACCATGTACTAAAAACTTGACATTTTTTCATTTGCTAGTCATAAATGTTTGGGCCAACTTGTTATTTAAATAACAAATGTCAGAGGTTACTGAACAGATTTGTGATATGTTTGTTTTTGTTTGATTCTAATTTCAATTGGAAGAAGGAGAGGGAGCTAAAATAAAAATGATGTCTACAATGTGATAAAGAGAGTTGGTGCAAGTCACAAAATAACACTAACCCAATAAACAACTTTGTCCTACTGTGCACGGGAGGGGGTGGGGCGAGGAGGCATTGAACAGTCAATGATAATGGCAGAGGTAAGGAGTTCACCTACCAATTAGGATCAGACATTGTGACAAACTTTTGGGTTTCATTTGGTGTTGAAATGGACACAAATTTACTTCAGTTGAAACTGGCAAGCAGATAAGTTGGTAGAAGTGATTAACCCTCTTTGGAAAATGAAAGAACTCGATTGATGCAATGGGGTTCATTCTACCAATAAAATAATTCAGTCTTAATTCTATCCAGCATTATGAAGTCTTGTCATATACTGCAGCGGCATTAAATGGGTGACTGCTTGCGAATAGCCAGGTGCTGTAAACTTGGATGTACAGGTGGCATAAGGGATAATGGCTCAGAATTGAAAATCAGAGAACCGAGTTCCAATTCTCGTCAGGTTCCTTATATTCACTTATACATAAATACTTTTGGAAATGGTATGAATTCACCTCTTTTCCTCCCAACTATGGGTTAAATAGTAGGGCTTGTATTAGAAAATCATTATCTCTAAAAAATTATTAAAATCTAAAGAAAACTATTTTAGACTTTAAATAACCTGCAATGCTTTGATAACCCATAAAGATGAATCAATCTAAATTTAGAATGCAATATTTCAGGTCAGGTTTGGGGATTTTTAAAGTAGACAGGCACATCTCACTTAGAAAATTGTTTTGTAGCAATCTTCCTCTCATTCCAGAATAAATAAATGTCTTTAACAATGCAGATTAAATATTTTCATACATAAAAAAAAAAAAAAGAAAAATTGATAAACACCAAACAACTTAAAGTTTATTTTTCCCTCCATCGCTTTTCTTTGGCCCCTAAAATGACGGCATGGCAACCAATAAATCATCCATAGTACTACAGGGTGGGGTGGGGTGGTGTCTTCAGCCTCCCCACTTTTTACTGAAACTGACATCTAAATAGACAACTATATTTGTCCTCCTGAGCTCAATCTATGACAATGCTGTTGGTCTGAGCTGAATCATTTGTCAAAAATCATTAATGTTCAAAATAAATTAGAAAATTCCATTTTCCATTTTTTTTCTGAAACCTAAGCTTCTAAAACTTTTATGTAAGTTGTCGTCGTCTTCTTCTTCTATGTGCCTCACCCCTTCAGGATATGGGCGGTCATGGCTCTCTGCAACTTCCTATCATTTATAGTCCTAGGCAGTGTTTCTCTCTTTGCCAAGCCTCTCACCACCCATTCCATTCACACAAGCTCATAAGGTAGGTGACTTACTGCCTTCCCCCTATCTCTCTTGCCTTCGATAGACCCTGTGAGAGTTAAGGTTTCCAAGCCTTCCTTCCTCATCATGTAGCCAAGGAATTTAAGCTGACTCTTTCTGATACAGAGTATGTGTTCTTTCTGTTGCTTACTCACTACATCCAAGGAATTCTCAGTATCCTTCAGTAGAACCATATTTCCGTTGCCTCCAGTTCTCACTACATCTGCTATGGAAGAGGAGGGATCAGTGACATGCAGAGGTTTAGTGATGATTGGAGCCAACCCCTTAATTGTATGCCACCAAGACTCAAGTAGGTGGGGGGGGGGGGCTATAGGACCCATTACTGAGAAATATGAGAAAGGAAGACATTTTATGAAACATGAAAAACACTTTATTCAAATTAAATATAAACTATATTTTTATTTCACTCTTTGATTGGATGCCCTCCCAATATGGATGACCGGGCCATCACAACACCCCCCCCCCCTTCTGCACGCTACTGGGATGGATATCACATTGCAGTCGTGCTCCCTTTTCTTCATTTCTCCCAGTCATTTACCACCTCCTCTAGAAGGTCCTGTAGTTTTCTTTCTGTGCCTCAGATCAGCACAATTTCCTCTACGTATCTTATATTGTCCAAATTATGACCACCAATAATAAATCCTGCTAGGGTCTCCAGGTTCCTTAGGATAACCTCGCTGTTGAGGTTGAATAAATCTAGAGAGAAGACACATCCTTGTCTTATGCCCCCTTTTGATTTTTGTGTACCTATTCAGTTCATTTTCTATCCGTATGCTCCCAGTATAAATTCTGGATTATTCTAACATCCTTTCCAAATAGATAGAGTTTCCTGAACAGTTCAAATAGATCTTTGTACTCTATCTTATCAAATGCTTTTGCGGAATCTATAAAACATAAGCGAACATCCTTGTGCATTTCTATTGCTCTTTCCAATATCATTTCATTCATAAATATCACATTTCTTGTTCCAGTTTCCTTCACAAAGCCACACTGTTCTTGCCCTATTTCTGCTCTAATTCTCTTTTGCACTCAATTCATCAGGATTCAAATCATTAGTTTAGTTATACTGAAAAAGTCTATCAATCATGATGTTCTATACTACAAGCTTACTCATGATGCAACTCAGGACCAGAACTGGGGACCTAATTCAAAAGCTCCTTATTCCACTGTGAGCAAGACATTTTAGTTGCTGTTTTAAGTTTGCAATATTTCGCTACTGTAGTCACCTTAAGAAATTCAAAGAAATTTTTGATTTTACACTTGGAATTACTTTAGCTTATTTAATTGAAATAAATATAAAATTTATTTCTCTCTTTTGGACTTGTTATTTTATTTTTATTGCAAAAATAATCTTTTTGTATGAAATTCACTAAAAAAAATCTAATTTAGGAATTTTGATCTTGTCACTTGGAAATGTATTTAACATATTTCCTTTAAAGTTAATATTTTTCACTTTTTTATTCATAAAAGCAAATAGACTTTAAGATAAACTGAAATTTGTGTGTGTGTGTGTGTGTGTGTGTGTGTGTGTGTGTGCATGGAATCAGTATCCCAAATGTTAAATTTTTTAACTGCAGTTCTTGTATCATAACATCCAAAAATTTCTGAAATTCAAATATTTTGAAATAGGTTTCTAGTTCTGGTTCTTAGTTGCACCATGAGTAGACCTGTAGTATAGAACGCCATCATCTCAATCCAGAAAATAAGCACAAACAAAAAAATTAAAATTAAAACAAAAAATAATTGTTTACTGTAGGATAATAGATCAAAGAAATCAGATTTCATTTCATGAGAGGATCAGATTAAATCAGATTAAATATAACATCAGGTATCTTTAAACTTTAACATCTGATCTAACCTCCATCAATTTTTAACATTTCGTGGCACCCTGCTTGTATATGAGGTAGATAATAAATTCTTGGTTTTTAGTCAAAACTGAAAAATGTTAGCAATAATTTGTTGAAGTTACCACTAACATTTCTTGTCAAGATTTACAAAATCTTTTTCAGTCAATTTTGCAAATCAATCAATAAAATTGAATAAGCTGATTTGTTTTGTAAAATATTGTGACAAAAACCCTACTTTGCAGTTTAATAATTCTATAGGACTTTATGGTAAACAATATTTTAAGAAAATTTCTTTTTTTTTCCTTTTTAACTGTGGAGAATAAATTCTTAGGATTTCTTACTCTTGAGTATGCAACTGGCCATGCACAAATATTTCTTTCTGGAGCCAAATTCCAACTTTTTTGAAGTGTTTGTTCGTATGTTTTTTTTTACAGTTCTTGCAAATGCAGGGCAAACTGAAAACTGGATTCTTGCGTATAAAAACTTAAAGATATACAAAAAAACAATATTGCAGTTTTATTAAATAAGTATTTGTTATTTTAATCATTATTTTGTTTGTTAAATAATAAAACTTTTAATTTTTCAAAAATAATTAATGAAAATGTATTGTACTATGGTATGCACCCTAGTAAAACCACCTGCACTTTGTACCCCCTTACCTGTTTGCATTTCTCCCCAAAATTTGATTTCAATCAATGTATGGCTATTTTAGTGAGTCTGATGGACGGACAGATAGATGGACTAACAGAAGTCACAGAATTTTATATATAGATAGATTAAAATGTCAGCTGATACTGATTTGTAGACACAGAAAGGAAACTACAAAAACTCCTACAGAAAGTAGTGAAGGAAAGCGAGAAGAAAGGACTAAACATCAATTGCAAGAAGACCGAATACATGGTTGTTAGCAAAAGGAACAGACCAACATGCAAATTACTAATTAGAGATACTGAAGAAATCAAACCAGTACAACAATTTAACTATCTGGGAAGTGTTTTAACAGAGGATGGAAAGTGTGACACTGAAATCCAAATGGCATTTTGGGATAGCCAAAGTTGCTTTCCAAAAGCTAAGCAAACTATTAAGAAACAGGAAATTTTGTTAGAAACAAAGAAAAGAGTACTGAACTGTTAAATAATATCATTCCTCCTATATGGCACTGAATGCTGGACAATTTCCTCACAGATGAAGAAGAAACTTGAAGTAACTTGTGGTTCTACAGAAGGATGCTCAGAATCCCATGGACCGAATATTTTTCAGCAACAATGTTTTAGAGAAAATGGAAACAAAAAGGACACTTATACTTAACATCAGAAAGAGTTGAAATTTCTAGGGCACAAAATGAGGAAAGAGGGCTTGGAAAATTTGATACTCACAGGATAGATCAAAATCAAGAGGGACAGAGGAGATAATGTGTAATGTACCTAGCATGCTCGAGTAAATGGATAGTGGACAAAGGTTTAGGAGAGACAATAAAAAGGGAATTTTTTAAGAGCTACAAAGGACAGGAAATTGTGGAGAGCCATGATCGCCAATGCCCTGAAGGGGCACAGCACATAGAAATAGTAGAACTGACCACAAAGCGATAATTGAGACAAATCTCGTGTTGTACTTAATAAATTCAAAACAAAAATGATTGTTTTCCTCAAATACTTTCTAGCCTTTCTCTCTCTTTAACTTTCTTTTTCTAACCCCCCCCCCCCCGGCCACATATTTGAATTAGTTTGAGAGAAGTGATCTGTGTGTGTGTGTGTGTGTGTGTGTGATTAATGGTCACATGCGTCTTGCAAACTTCGTAGGCAGGGGAAGAGACGAGTGAAATTCGCACGTGTTAGGAAAAAATAGCGGGGGTGGGGGTATTTTGAGTCTCAGAGTTAAAAAATGTGCTAAATCCTCAGAATTATGTCCCATGACCAGATAAAAAAAAATTATTTATACCATTTTCTTTCTTTTTCATTAAAATAAATAATAAGAACGAAAACGTAAAAGTTGTAGCTACGAAAATGAGTGATTTAAAAAAAATAAAATAAAATAAAACCTTCAAGTTCCCTAAACTAATGCTGCTTTTCTAACGCACAACCATTTAAAAAAAAAAAAAAAAAAAAAAAAAAAGAGCTAATAATTTCTTAATAATAATAATTTATTATTCAACAAGTCGATCATGTGCTTTTTTGGTTAACGAGTCAAGTAGAAATTTCTTTTGTTAATTAATTTGTAACAGGTTTTCAAAGCTACTTCTCAGCTGAAGAAAAAAAAGTTACTGTGTTATAATGAAATAAAATAAAAACAATCAAGTCACCATAAAACTAACAAACATTATGAGTCATAGCAATTTTCATGCTTTTTATGTTGTCATCGGATAACCAGAACCTCAATTTTTTTTTTGTTTAGTTCTCAAAGAAAGACTATTGCTCGAACTGGGGGAGCGATATTTAAAATTTAATTAAGTCTCGCATTTTAATTAAAAAGTTTATTAAGCGCACTTTTTTAAGCATGATTTTTCTGGCTCAGAATTATTTGGTCAGGAATTGTGTCAATTCCAGATTCACCAACAACAATCAAATCTTTATCTTCAAATCAAACTTTATTATTTAAATAAAATTAAAAAAAATCTTTGAAAAAAAAAGATTGCGCGTGAAATGACAACTGAAGAAATTCAATGTCTGAGATCATTCTTTGAGATTGAGATATTTAGTCTTCTTACCATAGGTGGCACTTTTAAATGCAGATGATTTAAAAAGCTGAATAACATAAAATTAAAAATGTTTCAAAATTTAAAAAACATCAAACAAGTTATCTTGAAAGTGGCTATATTTTTGCAAACTTTAAAAATTTGTTGAATTTTTCAAAAAGTAAAATAATTGTCCATTGGAGAAAAAAGATTTTCAAATATTTCAAAAATTGAAGAAAATAAATAACGATCTGTCTATATTTCTTAGATGGGGCATTACTACTGACATTATTATTCAGACTACTGTCCTCATCTTTGTCGCCATATTTATTACAACGTTTCGGCCGTTGTACGCTCCGGCCTTCTTCGGGTGTCAAGGACACATGGCACACTGGATAAAGACGTTGGTTAGATCCAGTGACAGGAGAACTTGGAGAGGGGAATTAACAGGAGATAACTGACATCCATTAAACATGGCACGTAGAACTAGAACAATCTACCCCAGTGAGCGAAATAAAGGCTTCAGTTCGACATTCCAACCACCTGAAGAAGGCCGGAGCGTACAACAGCCGAAACGTTGTAATAACGACAAAGATGGGGACAATAGTCCGAATAAATGTGTGAATAAATAACGTAACGAGTATTACAAATAGTTTTGGCAAAGATTAAAAACTTAAACGAATAAAAAAGTGATCACAATAATAACGAATTTTAAGTTTTTGAAATCTTTTTTGTTTTCAGTAAAATTAAAAATAAAAGATTGAAGAACATTTTACTGGAGAAATTGGTTTTCTTACTCTTCTTAGCTTTTAGTTTGCTTGGTTATTAAAAAAAATGCTTGATCATTTTAATTCATTTAAAAATATTTTATTTAACAAAGAAATGGAAAATAATTATAGAAAACAACCCTTGAAAAAAAATGGTGCCTTTCGTGTTCCATCAACCAAAACAAAATATTTTTTCTGTTTTTTTTTGTTTTTTTTTTTTTTTTGCGGAGGGGGATAAAAAACTGACATACAAAAATCGAAAGAAACATAAGTAATTTCAAAAAGGATTTTAAATGAATGACTTGTTACGTCCCACATAAATCATCACTTTTTTTTAATTTTCAAGTTTGAAATAATAAAAAATAAAATAAAAGCAAACGGATTTTAAATTTAAAATAGAAATTTATCGTTTCATACATTCTTATTTTTTAAACCTTACATCACACATTGAAAGTTATTTAACAATGATTTCATAGCAAAAAGATTTAATTTATTTAAAGACAGAAAAATAAACGTAAACCAAACGGTAATACATAGAATTTTTAGATTTGTTTTGTGTCCTTTTGCTTTTATTTGCTCAATAATCTTACAAAAGAGAGAGAGAGAGAGAGAGAGAGAGAGAGAGAGAGAGAGAGAGAGAGAGAGATTTATTTTTAAAAAAATATGGTAAATGAATGACAATACTCGATCAACATTTTATTTTTTAAATGTCTTCCATTCATAAGAAAGAAAGAAGTTTTTTTTTTCTGGGGATGAAAATGTTCGGAAATACGATTTAAAAATCCCTATTTATTTTTAGAAAAAAGAAATGGTCACCAGCTTTCTCATATTTTGTGGGACTAATTTTATTTGGGTCTTTTTAAACTTTGAAAAACAGAAAACAACAACAAAGTGAGTTTAAAGTCAATATTAAACAAAGAAAAAAAAAAGGCATTTTTCGTGGATTAAAGAAAACAAGCTTCGTTGGTAGCTTCTCTCTTTGTTTAAAAATGAAGAGAGAAAAATACAGCAACAAGATGGATATTTTAAAAAAAGACACAAATGATACTGGCATTAATTTTCTTTTTTTAAGTTTTTTAATTGCATTTAAAAAGTAAACAAAAAAATCACGAATAATAAAATAAATAATAATACTTATGACCTAACTGTTAGGTCATAAGTATTATTATTTATTTTAGAAATGAAACAAAGAAAGTTTTTTTTTAATTGTGTAGTAAACTAAAATTTAGTTTGTTTCTTAAACAAAGAAACAGATTTCGTTTAAAAAAATAGTTACATACACACATAAAAATTAAAACGTATTTTTTAAAAATCTTAAATGTTTTTTATCAAAACATCTTTTAGCAAACTTGACTATTTTTAATTTTTATTAATGCAAAAATTTTGTCAACTTTCAACATTAAAAGAAGTTGGGATGAGGAACAAAATAAAAACAAAGAAATCAATCAGTACTAGACATCGAGTTCTGTTGTTAAACCCTAAACAATAATAACACAGGAGAAAGAAAAGAAGAAATAAAAAATGAACCTTTTCTTCGGTCATATGACAAATAGTAAAAATTCAATTGTATTTAATAACGAGATAAGAACTTCTGAGGGACAAGGTTTGTTTTTGTTTGTTTCTTAAATAACTTTGATAAGAAGTTCATAATTCAGTGCATCAGATTAAGAAATAAAATAAGATTCTGGTGTTTATTTTCTTTCTTTGTTACAGAAAGAAAAATTTATTTTTTTATTATTTAAAATTACGTATATAAAGAAGCGAAGACGTAAAAATATCTTCCTATTCTTTTTTCCTTCTTCCTTGTTTTGCTGGAATGTCATAATGACTGCAGTTGCGTGTATTAAGGTTTTTTTTTCTAAAATCTGTTTTTATTTATTTTTTTAGTCAGTTAAGTAAGTTTTTAAACAAATCAAAGTTTTACTTTTGTTTTGTTTATCATTCTGGACGATTCAGTTTTGTTTGTTTAATTAGAAATTAAACTTTATTTTAGAGTTTTAAAGTTTAAGTAATTCGTAAAAATTAAAACTAAAAAGTAATAATAATGTAAAAATTGTTCTTTTCGTGTATTATTTTGTGAATGAAACTTTTTAAAATAAAAATACAACCAACAAAAAGGAAAGTGTTTATTTACTTTTTACGGTAATACTAAACTACTGCTACCACAAACTAATTAATTTTTCCAAAAAGTATTTTACAAGCTGTTGGCAATTAACCACAATTTTTTTTTAAAAAATAGAAGATAAAAAATTAAAAAAAACAAAAAACAACGTACCACTGTGATGGGTTTTGCCATTTTACTTGATATGAATAATGACTGAAAAAATCCTTCTCTGTTTTCGCCATTCATCAAGTCGCTATTGCTAAAAAAGGCCAACCAACTGCTACAAACAACACAAAAAGGTCTATGCTTTTCTCAATATTAGCTTTTTTTTGTCTCAATTCTCGGTGCGTAAATGCCGTGGTTTTGTGTCAGGGTTTTCGCTCTTTTTTTTCTTTTTCTTTTTTTTAATAATTGGTTCTTCTGTTTACACCAACCATTTGTGATTTGTTCTCTTACGTCATTCACCTAATTGATATTCATGAGCTTCGATTGGTTAAGAACGTGGGTGTGCAAAAGCCTCAACAAGTACCCGAGAGTTGTGTAAACAAAATTACATGATTTAAGAAGAGTTGTTTACGTGCAGATGTCCTTGTGAAAGAAACTGCAAAGCTAAAGCAGCTGCAGCCAGAAACGCTTCGGCTTCGCTTAAGTAATACATTGTTTTGCAAAACCTGCAACAATTTGACAAAATTATTAAAATTAATTAGTACTAAAACTTCTTAGTACTTGTACTTTGTAAAATAAAAGAGCTCATGTTTTGTGATTCATTGATAAAATGCGTCACGATTTTTTCTCTCCTGTAATTATGAACTCGACTGACATAAGGGCATTGGTTGTGAGTTCCCACTCAATGCTGAAATGGCGAAAAAACCCAATCCAATAATTTTTCTAAAACAACTTAAGAAGCAAAAATATACGGGGAGAAATCTGATTTTTTTTTTTTTTATATTTGTAAAAAAAAAAAATAAACAAAAACTTCACAATCTAAAAATCATTGATTCCACGTTTTTCTTCAGAGTAAGAATATTTTACCTGAGAATTGAACTGGATGCTATATTGTTAGACAAAATTTGAAGCCAGTCTTATATAATTCCTCCATTGGAATTCTTATTTTATAAATAGCCTTTCCTGAAATTTTGTGTCAGTTAAAACAAAAACATTTGAATATCTTTATTATATGCTTTTCTATTCAAACAAGCATCCTCATTTTATTTGTTATAATCTCTCAGGCTCATTTTATTGAGTGGCTTAAGCTCGGAAATTTGCATAAGCCACAAATTTGTCTCACAAAATCTTTGAGCTCCAAGATCAAGTTGTTTTTAAATTGTAGCTTTTGGATCACCCATATTTACTTTCATGTATTTTGCACATGAGACACGTACGAGAGTGTTTTGTTCCAGGAGGTAAGCCGTATTTCCTCCTACAGAACTTTCCTGCCTTCTTCAGGTTACTGCTGTTGTATGTGGTAACCGTCCTAGAATTTTGAACAGAATTCTTTATTAAATCAATGTGGGTTGAATGTTCTCATTCTACTTTCCATGCTTAGGGAACATTTCATATCAGTTAATATTCACTAGTCTTATTCCTTTTTGTGTCACTCATCCTCAATCCTTGTGAGCTCAACATAAGCCAGAATACCAGATATGTTTCATCAATGCTTTAATCCAATTTAAATGAGCACATAGCCAAGTGGTTAGAATGTTCACTTTCTAGCCATGAAATCTGGGTTCAAATCTCACCATGGTCAATTTGTCAGGAAGGTGACTTCTTGATATTATCAGCCTAGGAGAGGCGACCACAGCATGTGACACCTTTGGAAAGTTCCTGAAAAAGCATACCATGGGTTGACCCAAGACTCGTGATTAAAATTGGGTAGGTGGAACTATTTGGGAGCCATCAGTGGTTGAGCTAGTATGAAGTCACAAGTCATTGTGACCAAGGGTTTCAGCATACTGGCCTTGTTCACACCAGATAACATGCTAAAGTTAAAGTGTAACTAAGGCCTGTTCAGGACAGTTGCAGTATAAACCTTAGGTGGGCTCTGTAGTGTTGAACAAACACAAATGTGCCTGAGCAGGCGTCTGAAATAGGGATTGGCTAGCTGCTCTGGCAGACAAGTATACTCGGATATGAGTGTTCAGTGATTACTAATCCACTTTAATTTATCAAGAATTCCTCATTTCAAAAATAGTAACAAAAATCATTAAAAAAATTTTAATGACATTTTTAATGACATTTTTTAATGACATTTTTTTAATGACATTTTTTAATGACATTTGTTTTAATGACATTTGTTTTAATGACATTTTTTTCTATCTCTGTTTCATGAAAGCCTTTATATTTGCATACATAATTCCTATATGAAATGTAACAATTATTACGGGAAATTTATTCAGAGAAAATATGAAAACACTGACATAAAATTGCAAGTTTTTCATTTGAGAATCATATAGTCAAATCACTCAGAAAACACCTGTTCTCATTTGATCAGCAAAGTTCTGCTGAGCTCAGTCAGTACTTAGATATCGTACTACAACAGACTTTGAATATGCTTTAACGATTCCATTTTCTGATGACTGCTATAAAACTATAGCTACATGCTTTTCCCAAGATTATTAGTGCATGCAACAAACTAAATCCAAATCTAGACTTTTCCCATTTGTGTGGGTTTGTTTATTTTAAAAATCAGAATTCAAAATTTAGGTTTGTAGTTCAACTGGAACACCAACCACTGGCACACAACCACATCAACCACCAAACAGACCTGTATAGATATACGGAGTTATCTGTCCTTGGAGTGTGTAAATACAAGTGAGAAGGAGGTGGCCATTTGGTTTTTCAGTATTGCTCAGAAGCATGTCCAGCAGATGTCTTCTGCACTTTACAAGACCAAATATATTTTATAAGCTTTAGTGTCTTGTTAACTTAATTTGTTGTTCAATACTTCATTTATTAAATTTTTTTAAATTATTTTGACCCAAAATAAAGGCTAATTTCTAAATAAGACTGACTTTCAAAAAAGGTTTTTTTTTTGGAGATGCTTTGTTTTTTGGGGAGCAGGGGGCTGGATTTCTCTCTTTTTTTATTTTCTAACTTTTTTCACTTTGTTTAGTGAAGACCTTTACTTCTTATTTTTTGCCTTCTGTCTACTTTTCCTAAAAATGAAAGACAAAAGGGAATCTGATATCATTTCCTTGTTCTCTCTCTCTCTCTCTCCTTTGCCCTATTTGTGCTCATTATCTTTTCTCTCCCCATCTCACATATGCACACAAAAGTATACACACATATACCCATGTACACACACATACACATGCCTACTGTTGTAATACACTGAATTAAAATACAGTATTTTACAGCAGGTAAGGCATCATTTTTCCTGCCCTCAAATTCACTAGCAGACTTCTTGCTATTCTCTTCGATACAAATGTGAGGCCTTCCTTGAAACTGAAATTTATCACTGGCAAATATTTCCTGAATATTCTTTACTATGCTAAATGCAACTAAAAATGCCATCAAATATATAATTTACACTTACAGCCACACCACATTGAAACACCATTTCCTATACAATCACTGAAATTAAGCAACATCAAGCCTGGTCAGTACCTAGATGGATGACTGCTTGGGAATACCAGGTGCTGTAAGCTTGGATGTGCGGGTGGTGTAAAGGATAATGGTTCAGAATTGTTAATTAGAGAGCTGAGTTCTAATTCCAGTTGGGTTCATGATATTCACTTATGCATAAATACCGTTGGGAGATGTATGAATCCAGCTTTTCTCCCCCAACTATGGGTTAATTAGTAAGACTTGTATCACTAAATCATTATCATCTTCCAAAAATTCCTACAATTTAATAATATTTAAATAACTGGCAAAGGGTTGATAAACAGTAAAAAATGAATCAAACAATCCTTCAATCAAATATATAATTTGTAGATTTAATTTTGTCATTTCAAGACATGGGATGCAATTATAATCTCTGAATAGAATTTCAGAGTAAGTTTCATAAGAACAAGTCTCACCACATAAACTTGTGGTAAGTTGAAGGGTGAACATTTGGCCTTGTAAAAATATTCACCTCCTCCACAAAGAAAAAAGAAAAGAAAAGGAGAAAGTAGATAAACTATGAATCCAAAATTTTTATATTTCAGAAATTATTGAGGTGTTTCACAAAAATTGTTTTATTTTTTAGTCCAGTCTCTTCTTATAAAGACCATTTTGGTACATCAGGAAATAGACTAGATACAACAAGATTTCTCACTGATTTTAACTTCTTCTGTTACATCCGTCTGCTACTTATGCTATCATGCAGACTGACTACTTGATATGTTATCCTTAATGTTTACCTGGCACACAGATGTAGTAGCAGACATGAAATATTTATTTAACAGAAAAATGCTCAAACCCATTTTAAAGTTTGCTGCTTGAAGAGTATCAAATTTCTAATGACTTAATAAACTATACATTTATTTTAACAATGATGTACACCCTGTAAAAATCCCAAGAGCCACTCAAGGTAGTGGGTTACAGAGTAAGAGGCACAGTTTATATGGATATGTGGGGAAGATAAGTTTAACCCTAGACTTGAATAGGTTAAGGTTATAGTGATTGCAGAAGCATCCTCTTGGGAGTTGGTTCCACAAAGCAGCATCTTTTTGGTTTTCTTTTTTTCTTCTTTTTTTAAGTACTGCTCAGTTATTGCTAGACTGCTTTTTATTTCAAGTTTGTGCTACCTGACCTAGTGATTGAACTCACAATTACTTTGCAACTAAATTCATGAACCAACATTTTAATCCTGAAGTCTATTTTCCTTGCAAATACTTGGAAGTGTATTTCCAGTTATAGTTAAAAGTTAAATGACAGGTATTTCTCACCTCAATTTTTTTAATGTTTCTTTTAAAATATTTGGATAGAGTGTTATAGAGTAAGAGGCACAGATTATGGGGATGTGTGCGGAATGATTATAGTGATCAAGAAAGCATCTTCTTTAAAGTGAGTTCCACAAAGCAGTGGTTTGTGGGAAGAAGCTGCTTGAGTGAAACTTACATCTCACCAATGGAATTCAAAGAGAATGAGTGTGATTCACTACAATGTCCATGGCATGGTGAGTCTTAGCCATAAAGGTTAGAATTGGTGGAGTTAAGAAATGTAATTCATCTGAAAACTTTCCACAAAGAAAATTTTTCCTAGTGGGAAGTAATATTACTTTGTTATATTTCTTATTTTTTTCTTGTTAAGAACTATTTTTGGATTTCCTGGAGAGATAGTGCAGGGATTTTGTTAATTTGTTCTTGAGTTTCTTTCTTTATCAGACCCAAAGCTTCAACCATGACAGTAACAGTTTAAATTTTTAAATGTCAGATATTTTCTATTTCCATCGTCAGGCTTTTGCATTTGCTTAGGTTTTCAAAAACCATTGCAGAAGTATCACTTGGTCACTTGGTGCGCTCATCAATCAATATGCAAACCTCCTTTGATTTCTGTTTTATGCACATTTCCTCCCAAAGACCTCAGGTAAAATAAACCCTATGAGCACATGTTCATTTTATATAGATAAATCCTTTTGCAGGATGTGAGCTGCTTTTTTAAGAACTATTTTTGTGTTCCCTTATGACATAGGCTGTCAGAGACCCTTCAATGAGTCTATCAGAATATTTTCAAATCAAAACCCACATCCCCAACCACAACTGGAACTACTGATGTCTTCATGTGCCATATTCTTAAAATTTCCACTTTTAAGATCCTTGTATTTTGATAATTTCAATAGGAAAGCACATTCTATTTTCATGGTCTCTGATCACTTTGTCTGTGTTGTTAGCTTTGACTGTTTTATCTGTGCATATTATAAAGTCTCATAAAATTGTTAAAAGTTGTACATCTGTAAGCCATCCATGGCATGGTGAGTCTTAGCCATAAAGGTTAGAATTGGTGGAGCTAAGGAATGTAGTTCATCTGAAAACTTTCCATGGAAATAGCAATAGAGTAGCAAAAGGCTGTCAACATTTCATCTGTGAGAAAGGGATTGCATGATAGAAAATAATTCATCACTCCCAAGGAGATATTGTATCAAGACTGTCAAGTGAAGACTGTACCGCTCCTGCCCATATAAAGCATCAATGCACCATACATGCTAAAAAGCTGAAACTTTGCTGATTAATAATTTGACATATGCTTTAAATGATGTGTAAATTTTTTCATAATAAATTATCAATTAATTAAATTTTATGTTAAGTTGGTATCCTCTCAGTAAGGATATTATATTTTATTAATAATTTTCAATAACAAACACTTTTTGTCTGAAATTGATTAATTAACAAAATATGCTAATATTGTAAGGTGTCTGCTATCATTTGAATCTGTTTAAATATTTGTTTTTATATTTTTAATGTTTTTCTTCACAAATACTACAACTTCATTGTTCTTTGCTTTCAAAACTGAGTTTTTATCATGAAGGAAATGCCGGGTATTTGCAAGCACACCTTTAGCAGGCTATAAATAAAAAACAACTTAACATATTGTGATACAGCATGCATCAAATTTTGACAGTCTCATTTCTCTTTCAGATATATTGAGAGCATTAACAAGGCAACTTTCAACATGACTCAGAAAATAAAAAAAATGCTGTATTTATGGTATTAGCTACCAACTTGCTACCGACATTGAGATAGCAAACATCATGAAAATGGTCAGGTGAAGAGGAAGAACATTTGTTGGCCATGTATAGACCCCATGGAGGTATCCACAGTAGAGCACAACAAGTTCACATTGTCTGTGATGATCTAGGAAACAATTAGGACTATCTATCTTCTGATGGGTCTCGGGGTCAATGCCATTACCTATAGAAAGGTGTTGGATGATAGGTTCTGGATTTGGTTAAGTTTAGGTTAAGGATATGGGCTGATGGTTGGGCCCTGGATTAAGAGGATAGCCTGATGGTTAGATCCTGGATTAAGGATATAGCATGATGGTTAGAACCTGGATTAAGGGAGGTGGCCTAATGGTTTAGTCTTGCATTAAGGGGATGGCCTGATGGATGGGTCCTAGATTAAGGATATGGCCTGATGGTTGGACCCTGGATTAAGGATATGGCCTGATGGTTAGGCCCTGGATTAAGGAGTGGCCTGATTGTTAGGCTCTGGATTAAGGATATGGCCTGATCGTTGGGCACTGGATTAAGGAGATGGCCTTATGGTTAGGGCCTTGATTAAGGATATGACCCGATGGTTGAACTATGAATTAAGTATATGGCTTGACATTTAGACCCTGCATTAAGGAGATGGACTGAGTGTAAGGCCATGTATTAAGAATATGGCTTGACAGTTAGGCCCTGTATTAAGGAGATGGCCTGATGGTTGGGCACCGGATTAAGAATATGGCATGGTTAGGCCCTGAATATAGGATATGGCCTGATGGTTGGACCCTGGATCAAGGATATGGCTTGATGTTTAGGCCCTGGATTAATGAGATGGCATGATGGTTAGGCCCTGTATAAAGGAGATGGCCTGATACTTGGATCCTGGATTAAGCCTATGGCCTGTATGCCCTGGATTAAGGATATGACCTGATGTTTGGGCCCTGGATTAAAAATATGGCCTGATGGTTAGACCCTGGATTAAGGATATAGCCTAACAGTTAGGCCCTGGATTAAGGTGTGGCCTGACAGTTAGGCCCTGGATTAAGAATATGGCCTGATAGTTAGGCCCTAGATTAAGGGGATGGCCTAATGATTAGGTCCTGGATTAAGTATATGCCCTGATGGTTGAGCTCTGGATTAAGGGGATGAGCTGATTGTTAGGTCCTGGATTAAGGGGATGGCCTGATAGTTGGGTCCTATATTAAGGAGATGGCCAGATGGTTAAGCCCTGGATTAAGGATATGGCCAAGTGTGTTCCAGCAGGACTCTGTTCTCTCACACATAACCCATGAATTTTAATAATCACATGAGAGACATGAATTAATAATATAATAATAGTGAATACCGTAGTTCTGTGCAGCAATGCATACAATTCAACACTACGCCTTGTGACGCACTTTATGACCATGGCTCCTATGAGCAGACATTCCACTCATATTGAATGGACAAGTCTATGTTCAACAATTAGTGTAGAGTTCAGTTATCTTTTCACACAACATAGACCAATTTACAGCCCACAATATCAAAGATTTGTTGAAAATTACCATTGTGGGTGTGGTGGCCAACATGAATAGGACTCACCTAATTAAGGTGTTTACTCACTTCAAAGGAGGCCACATTCAAGTCAATTGGAAGAAGGTTTTATTGAATAAGCTTTTCCTGTTTTTTCAAAATTAGTCATGTGTACAATTTATTTTTAAATATACTGATTTTTGTTATTTACACTATTTACAATGTTTGGACTGTTATCCTCATCTTTCTTGTTATATTCATAATGCTTCAGCCATTGAACACTCCAGCCTTCTTCAGGTGATTGGAATTTCAAACCAAACCCTTTATTTCATCCACCAGGGTAGAGTGTTCTAGTTCCACATGCCATGGCTCTTCCAAATATCTCAGTATCAGTTATGTCCCTTTAACTCAACTCTCCAAGTTTTTGTTCATCTCTGCTGTTGAACACACAACTCTTTGGGTCAAGTCACTGGATTACTTCAGCCAATGCTTTTATCCACTGAACCAGATGTCCTTGAGGACAGTGTATGAAGTTTGGGGATTTATAAACCTAAAGTCAGAGTAACAGTTTTTACCTGAGCTCATATTATAATTTGTCATTATTATAGTTTTTTCTCTAGCACTCCGTATTAGTGGTTTCCACACTATATTCATTCCTGAGGAAGGCCAGAGTGTACAATGGCCAAAGCATTGTGAATATAGCAATAAAGCTGAGGATAACAGTCCGAACATTGTAAATAGTATAAATAGTTACAATACCTCATCTCAGAAATAGAGACAGATACTGATTTTGTATTTGTAATTTGCTGTCAATTATCTGGTGTATCTACTAAGTCAGGCACAATGTCTTAATGAGGAAAACTCTTTACACTAATGAACAGTGTTATTCATTGCTTAACAGCAGGTGACATTAACATTTACTAACTTTGCCTTAGTCTGGCACAAGGCTATAATAGTTTGTTTTATGGGATATCAACCTTTTTCAGGTAATTTAATGCTAAATTCTTTCATTTTAAATAATAAATAAGTAGACACAGGTCTGATTTGCATGAGAGTAAAAAAAGATAGACATATGTATGGCAAAGAGGTGGCTACTTTTAACAGGTGTTTACTCTGCATAGGTATGCAGTCACTGAATCCTTGACTCCAACTGACATGTTGATAGAGTAATTAGTCATTGAGTATTGAACTGAAAATTTTTGCATCATCTGATCTTTACAAATATTAAGTAATGTCCTATGACAGGCATCTACTTTTGCTTTTCTTTTTCATTGTTTCTTTTCTTATTTTTAAAATTTTTTTTCTTAGTGGGAAGTAATATTACTTTGTTATATTTCTTATTTTTTTCTTGCTGCTTGAGTGAAACTTACATCTCACCAATGGAATTCAAAGAGAATGAGTGTGATTCACTACAATGTCCATGGCATGGTGAGTCTTAGCCATAAAGGTTAGAATTGGTGGAGTTAAGAAATGTAATTCATCTGAAAACTTTCCACAAAGAAAATTTTTCCTAGTGGGAAGTAATATTACTTTGTTATATTTCTTATTTTTTTCTTGTTAAGAACTATTTTTGGATTTCCTGGAGAGATAGTGCAGGGATTTTGTTAATTTGTTCTTGAGTTTCTTTCTTTATCAGACCCAAAGCTTCAACCATGCCAGGATCAGTTTAAATTTTTAAATGTCAGATATTTTCTATTTCCATCGTCAGGCTTTTGTATTTGCTTAGGTTATCAAAAACCATTGCAGAAGTATCACTTGGTCACTTGGTGCGCTCATCAATCAATATGCAAACCTCCTTTGATTTCTGTTTTATGCACATTTCCTCCCAAAGACCTCAGGTAAAATAAACCCTATGAGCACATGTTCATTTTATATAGATAAATCCTTTTGCAGGATGTGAGCTGCTTTTTTAAGAACTATTTTTGTGTTCCCTTATGACATAGGCTGTCAGAGACCCTTCAATGAGTCTATCAGAATATTTTCAAATCAAAACCCACATCCCCAACCACAACTGGAACTACTGATGTCTTCATGTGCCATATTCTTAAAATTTCCACTTTTAAGATCCTTGTATTTTGATAATTTCAATAGGAAAGCACATTCTATTTTCATGGTCTCTGATCACTTTGTCTTTGTTGTTAGCTTTGACTGTTTTATCTGTGCATATTATAAAGTCTCATAAAATTGTTAAAAGTTGTACATCTGTAAGCCATTCTTAGAGGTGTTTGCACCAATTTTTTGCAATTTCCTTCACATAAAAGTTACAGCTTATCCAATGCAGGTATTGGTGCATCCAGTCATGCTGAATTTTATATTTGATGGATACTAATACCATGCAACCTGACACAAGATTGTCAATTGTTTTAGGATATTCATCACAGAATCTGCATTTGGGGTTAACACAGTTTTTCAGTATATTTGTGTAGCAGGAAACCTGGGATTCTGTAACACAGATACTGGAAGCACCCTTGCAACGAATTCTGGTTTAATATGCACCTACATGAACTACGTTGAACACCTAAGTTCGTTCTGCCAACTTAAAATTAAAAGAACTCGCCTTTTTTATACATTCTTGCTGAGCCAGAGAATTTTCATATTGTGCACACTGCCAGCCTTGATATGATTCACTGATGCATGTGCCTTGTCATTTCAGTGCCTGCCTCGCTAGCAATTTGCTCACACATATAGTCTACACTATTCTAGCCCTCTTGGACCTCCAAGGTAATTCCCTACAATTTGCTTGATAATTTCTAGTTAGCAAGCATTTGTTTTGTGCAGCAATTATTATTATTAACTTTTGTTTCCTGTTTCCAAGTCATCATCTGACCCCTGAGATGAGTCAAGGTAGTAAATATACACATTCTGTTTGCACAAATGCTGATGATAAATGATACTTAATATGCACAGCATTTATATTCTCTTCACAGTTCCACACAGTACAATGTTTTGAATTTTTGTAAACAGGGGATGCCAGGTTTTAGTTGTTTTTGTTTAGCAATATATCAAAAACTCTATGGGTTATTTAATGCCAAAATCTAAATATTTTATATGTAATTTTATGCCTTCAACTACAGAGATTTTGAAAATAATTTTATACTTTCAGGGAAATTGTATGTCTTATGAAGTAGAGTACTCTCTGGAATAGATGTTGTTAGGTCAATAGATGGTAGCCCGACTGACATTCACTGTGACGTACTGCTTTTATAATAGTACCTTATTTACCTACATATTACACCTGCCTGTACCAAAATGGCCTTAAGGCCCGTCATTGATCTTTGACTTCTAATTATTCTTGGGAATCTAAACTGTCTTTCTTGGTGTGTATTTTGCTTTCTTTTTTAGGAAACCTAGATCTGAGTTCATTTTCCTCTTCCAATTCCTCGCCAGATTTCTGGTCATTATCCTCCATAGATTGTTCAGGTTCACTACTGGATTCATTAGTCCTCTCCTCCCCTCCCCTTCATGTTCTTCACTTTCAGATTCTTTGTCCATTTCTATATCCGCAGGTTCCATTCTGTTTCTAAATTGAGCCACATGGGCCAGTATATTTTGTCTATTTTTCATTTGTATTGCTGTCTTGTGTCTTTTCTGTACTGCAATGTTTGCCATTTCTTGATTAGATTCTTTGACTTTTTTATGTCATACATTTTCACTTGTTGAAAAGGACATTGTTATGGGAACTCTAATCTGTCTACCCATTAATGCAGAGTGACTTTGCTGTCTCCCAGCATGTGGAATTGTTCTATAGCTTAGCAGTAATCTTGGTAAATAACTTTCTATATTACCACTAGATGGGGCAAAGGCTTTTAGTCCCAATTTCACAATTTACACCATTCTTTCTATGATTCCATTTGATTGTGGGTGGTATGGTGGTGTTTTATATGAGATGCATCCAATATTCTTTAGTCATGAGTACAAACTTTCCTCACAAAATTCTGGTGCATTATCTGAGATCAAAATTTTAGGCACCACATTCCTTGAAAATATTCTCCTCAATATTTGCTTTGCAGTAGTGGGTTTTCTGTCAGCAAACTTAATTACTTTGGGCCTTCCTGAACACAAGTCCACTAAAATTAAAACAGCCCCATGCCTTTAAAATGGGTATGATCCATATGTACCTGAGCCCATGGTTCTCTTTCTTTAGGCAACAAGTGAATTTTGTTTTCCTGAAAGTTTTTTATTTCAGCAAATCTTGGGCATTTCTTTACATAGTCTTCTACATCTCTAGAATATCCCAGCCACCACACTTGTAATTTGAATCTCATTTGTGTTGCTGTTATACCACAATGTACATCACTGTGTACACCTTTTAGTATTTATTTTCTTAAACTTTGTGGGGATATTATAATATCTCCATTGCATATTATGCCATTCTCTACAGTTAACTTATGCCTTGATCCTTTGTAGGGTCTTTCTGCTATTGAACAATTGCTCCATGTGTTTCTTTTTATTCTGTCTAAAATTCTACTTAACACTCGATCTTGTATGGTTTCCATTCTGAGACGATTTAGGGGTAGCGCATCCATTTCAACCCAGTTTATCATTTTATCTTCTGAATTTCCAGACATTTCTAGTTTTTCACTGTCGATAGTCTGGATAGCACATCCACATGTGGAATAGTGTTTTCCTTTGCATATACAATGTTGAAATCAAAGGCCATGAGTTTAATAGCCCATCTTAAAATTCTAGACAATATTACTTTTGGTAATTTCTTTCTGGAGTTAAATATAAACTCGAAAGGTTTATGATCTGACTTTAACAAGAATTTTCATCCTAACAAAAAATTTTAAGCTCTTTCTGTGCTCCATTGATAATGCTTCCTTCTCAATATTTGAGTAGTTAGCCTCAGCTGACATTAATTTTCTTGACGAGTACATTATTGGATGACCTTCTTGAGATAAAATCATGTCTACAGCATGTCCACTTGCATTCATAGTCAATGCCATTTCTATATTATTAATCAAATCGGTTTTCTTATTCATGCCTTTTTTAAGCTTTCAAAAGCTATATCTTACCTTTGCATCCATTTAAATTCTCTATTCCTTTTCTGTAATTCTGCATGTTTCTATTAGGTCACTGTATCTAGGTAGATATTTGCTAAAAAAATTTATCAATCCCTGTAATGAGCATGTGCAGAAGCGACCTCGAACTGTGTGTGTGTTTTCACCAGGCACACCTTGGAGTACCATAATGGACTCGACTGAGGACTACAAGAAGACGCATGAGTTGTTTGGGTTTTTTTGGGCAGCAAAAGCCGTTGCGGTCGGTCGTCCGTTTGTCGACAACAGTCGTGGGTGCCGTTTGCTCGTTCGCTGTTGTAAAGTGTTTGTTTGGAAGAGTCGTGTGTTCGTCGGTCGGTCGTCCGTTTGTCGGCAGCAGTCGTGAGTGCCATTTGCTTGTTCGCTGCCGTAAAGTGTTCGTTTGAAAGAGTCGTGCGTTCGTCGGTCGGTCGTCCGTTTGTCGGCAGCAGTCATGGGTGCCATTTGCTCGTTTATTGTTGTAAAGTATTCATTTGGAAGAGTCGTGCATTCATTTCAGGTGAGCAATTCGATCGGGTGTAGCATCGCTGTGTGCAACAGTTTTTTTTTTTCCCCCTAATTCCCGTTCTTCCCACAATCCCCAAAAGGATTCTAATTCTTTTTTTTATTTTAGATACTTCCGATATTTATCAGTTTAATGTCCAGTGAAATTCCTTCTTTAGATATTTGGTATACAATATTTTATTGCAATTTAACTCACATTTATGTCTGTTTACCAGCATTTTTTAATTTGTTTCAAACTTGTTCAGTTTTTCTTTAAATTCCTCTTTACTGCAAGCACCTATGCCTATATCATCTTGATATATGATTATATTCCCCACTCCCAGAACTTTTTCAGTTGCCTTTTGAAAAATATAGCTTGAAGTTTTAATTGCAAATGGAAGACAAGTCCATCTTAGTAAGCCTATCGTAGTATTAATTGTAGTGACTTCTTTACATTTGCTATCAATTTCTATTTGGTTATATGCCAATTTCAGGTCAATCTTGGCAAAGTATTTCATTTCTGGTAATTCATGGCTTGCTGTTTCTATGTTAAGTAAGGGGAATAAATCAGAACATATCTGATTATTCACACCTACTTTGTAATCCCCACATGTCCTCAAATCGCCATTGGGCTTTTGTATCGCAACAATTGGCAAAGCCCAACTGCTATAACCTTGGGTAACTTTTTCCATTATGCCTTGTTCTAACTTTTTCTTTAGTTTTGAAACTTTCATGTGTAGAATGGGAATAGGTATTTTTCAAGATTCAAAATAAATCAGGTGATTATTTTCTTTTTAGACAATAATAGTCCTATGTCAGGTCTTTCTGATTTTATACAGTTTACTAATTTTATATATCCACTTTTAAATCATCCATTCCCAGGAATCAATGATGTTTTGTAATTAAGATTACGTTTTCTTAATTTGGGTTTACCCATTTTTCCCAAAAATTCCTTGGGGTCAAGGTAATATTGCAACCTGCATGGGAAAAGATATGCCATTTAATTTCACTGTCTCTCTACTTTTTGCAGGTGTTCTTATTAAATATACTTCTGTATTCTCAGTATAAGGGTTTATATTTTCTACCCTTTCTATTCTTTTTTGTATTTGCACACAGATTGGAAATGGTCTTTTCTTTTACAGTTTAAACATAATTTTCCCAGGCTGGACATTTGTTTTTGTTTCTTTCATGCTCTTTGTCACATTATTTGCACTTAATTAGGATTTCACTTGTGCTGCATGTTTCCACAATGGTTTTAAAACTATTAAATTCATTAATTAATCCTAATTGCTGCAAGAATTCTACACTTGCTTCTAAATTCATATCATTTGTTTGTAACCATTCTAGGAATTTATTTTTGTATGTAACATCATACAAGCCTTCAGTTAATCTTAGAAGAATCAATTCATCTTATGTCAGGTTCTGCTGATTTTTCTTTCAAACTCAGTTTTTCAAATTCGCTATATCCTGACATTTCTTTCAATCTGTATAAACATTGCATTATGGTTTCATTTGGGTTCTGTCTATTTTCCAGAAATTTTGTTCTCTCTGCAATAACCAGCTTCTTTTTTGGTCACATGTTTCTTTTTATAACGGTTGAAATTTACTCATATGTTAAGTTTTCTAGTATTTTGAGGTACAGTGTATATCCGGGTTTCTCTTATATCCGGGTTTGGTCTATTTTGTTTAGGTAAGTATGGCTCTAATTTTGGACCAGAGAAAATCTCTCTTATATCCGGGTCTCTTATATCCGGGTTACACTGTACATCAAAATGGATATTTTCTTTATGGCTTCACATCCTGCCAAAGTCAAAAATAAATCAGTAATTTCATTCTACCCTCCGGAAACTTTTCTGTCCTTCAATTTCTTTACCCTAGCCAATGCTGCAAGATGCCTAATCCAAGTTTCTACATAGTCCAGTTCATCTAACACAGTGATGAATCCTATCAGTGATGCCATATTGTTATGAAGTAAAGTACTCTCTGGAATAGAGGTTCTCAGGTGAAGAGAAGGTAACTCAACTGGCATTCACTGTGAAGTACCTCATTTACATACATCCTACAATATATTTTTTAGATATATAGTTTGTAGATAATAAAATGTATTGCTGGTAATTTTTTTTAATAAAAATATAATGCTGATCATTTTGCTTTAAAAATGTTATATTAAGTGTTTAGTTGCAAGAGAAAGGAATAATATAACAGTAATTTTAATTATTCTTAGTGTTCATACTACTACTGGAATAATTGTGTTAAATGCCACAGTCTTGTAATTTTTATTATTATTATTCCATACTGGTTCAAAAGATACATGAAATAATAATAAAAAAAAAATTTTCAAGGTAGCAAACCTCCTCCATTTGAAAGACAGGTGCAATCTGGCTTTTCTGTCAACTACAATTTTGAAAACTTTTAATGCAGCATTAGTCATCATCTTCTGTCTTCTGGAACCCTGCTCTTTTTTTGTCCTCTCCCATCAATAATGTTTTCTCAGTTTCTTTTATTCTCAGGATCCCCTTGCATCTTAGTGGCATTATTGCCTTGCATGGGTTGAAATGATTAAAAAAAAGTATCTTTCTAACCTTATTTTGCAATATTAAATATTAGTGCCAAAAGGACAGTTTTCCCCATGACACCACATTTATTTTAACTGCTTTCACTTTTCAGCAATGTTTATTGTTTTAAAAAGTGATGATTATAATTGTAATAAAACTTAAATATATGAAAGTGAATTTATTCATTTCCTTTCTTCTTGACAATTCATAACAAAAATAATAAACACTATTTATTTATTAAATTGTTTATTTACACTATTTATTATATTATTTATTGGAATGTTTGGCAAAACATCAGCTAATTGCCAATCAATTCAAAATGGTAAAAAACAAGGATTTCCTTATAGTTGGTTTATATATTCTAATAATTTAGTAAAATGTTTTTAAATTTATGAAAACAAAATTGTTTTCATATTTATTTCTTTATAAATTGATAAATGATAAATATTACATTGCATTAGTTTTAATTGTATTAGTTTTTAGAATTTTGTAGATATAAAATAATTCTTGTAAATAAACAATCTAATAGTGTTTAATATTTTTGTTGTAAAATCTCAAGAACAAAAAAATATATAAATTCACTTTCATTATATGTTTAGGTTTCATTATAATTCTAATCATTGCTTTTTAAAACAATTAACATTTGTGAAGAGTGGAGGCAATTAAAATAAAAGAATTGTTATAGGGAAAACTGTTCTTTTGACGTTCCTTTTTTTTGTGGCCACAAAGTTCCATGTTTGCCAGTTCACACTTTGTCCAGTCTTTTGAAAAAGAGTAGAGATTTATCCCTTGTTTCCTGTTCAGGATTCAGTTTCTGGTTCCTTCTAAAGTCTTCTCATACTTTTTTGCTCCCAGTAACCCTTTGTGTCTTAGGGGCATTATTGCCTTGCTTGGAGTGAATTGATTAAAAATATATAAGATTCAATCTTAAATAATTCAACAAAAGTTTACATGTCTTAAAAATCAATGAATCACTCAACCCCACTTTTATTAAATTATTTTTTGTGGGTGCATTGCTGTGGATAAGTTGTTACAAAGAAGAGCAATACTAATTTGTTGAGTTTGATTCTCACTTGATGCTCCAAATTTATGGCCTTGTGTCACTGCTGATTTTAACATTCCTCCTTTAAATATATTCAAAGTTTAAAGAACTTGAAGGCAACAGAGTTGGAATTTATGTGTCCATCATCTGTAAGGCAGAGAACTGATTTAAAAAAACAGTCATTTTTCACAAAGTGATCAGTTTTGTAAAATCTATTTCATGTGATTTTTTATTGACAAGATAGACACAGACATTGTCACTGGATTGTCTTGATAAGTCAATTACGTCATCATCAAAGATATTTTGGAGTTCTTCTGCACTTATAAATCAACACCTAATAATGATAGAATGCAACTGAAGAGTTAAAGAGCAACTGATAGAGATTTAATGACAGTGATCAAAGGTTCATACCAACTGACAATGTTCGCTTGTATCAGAAGCTTAAAAAGGTCAACTGATTTGCCCAGGCTATGACTGTTTTTACTGATTTTGTTTATAGTGAAGATTACAGAAAAAATAATTTACTTTCAACAAAGAACAAAGCAAAAACAAAAGAAAATTAATATGAAAATTCTATTATTATTCACTTTGCTCTGTGTGATACAAGTTGGGAAGGGACAACTCAACTCTGCCAACTGTGCATCAGGACAATTCAGAACTGACACAACTCAGCACTAGAAAAACATAACTTTTTTTATCACCAAATAAAAGTAATTTAATAAAGATAAAAGCCTTATTAGTGAATATTTTTTAATTATATTTAACAAAGTAAATTGTAGAGAAATTTATTTTTTAATAAAGTAAAAATACTCACTAATTAAGGTTTTAATCCACAATAAATTACTTTTATTCAGTTACAAAAATGTTTTTAGTGCTAAGTTGTCTTGGTGCTGAGTTGGCTTGGTGTTCAGTTGGTGCTGTTGAGTTTTCCTGCACCCAGTACAAGTTACCTCCAATTCTCAACCAGACACTTCAATAGACAATAAGTTTTTTTGCATCAGAAGATACAAGCAGATGAGGAGCCATGCAATCTAGGAGAAAAAAGTATTGTGGTCACTGCATGCAGAGAAATCTACTCAAGATGTGAGAAGTGCACATGAGTATGATTTTTACAATTTATAAAGGAATTTGATACACATATTCATTTGCTCCTTTTGATACCATTTCCAAAGATCCCAATAACAACAGCTAATGCTGTTTATCTTGAGATGCCACATTCTACTGGTTCTGTCTCAAAGTCCTTGTAATTATTTAATTTCTGAAATGTTTTCAAAGATGTGTTTTTGTCGGCCAAGTCTGCAACATCTATCAGAAGACATGTTCTCAACATAATTTTTCACAATTATTGTTTTTTCACATTTTGTTATGATGGTGGGTTTGTCCTGCTTTTATAATTTAGTATTTTGTTTCAGAGATGAGTAATTCTCAATATTCTTCTATTGTTTTCATCTTGGTTGTTATGTTATTGCCGATGTTATTATAATGTTTATAGATATTATTATAGATGGTTGATATAAATTGTGATTATAGATATAAACTTTCAACCAAGTACCTTCTGGTCATCATCAAGTGTCCATCGACTGAACTAATTGTCAAAAACCATCTGACATTAAATATAAAAGGCTCCAAAAAATACCCTTCTAATATCCTTGAGGATGGTGGCATAGTAGAGTTGATTATGTGTGTTAGTGTCATCTAGGGTTGTGAGTTCAATCCTTGGATCAAGTATTGAAGCACTGATTCAGCAGGAATGAACAATAATGGAAATCACTTCAACAAAATATCACAATTACTAAAAGATATCCTATACCAGCCAAACAATGCACACCTGATGATGACCAGAGTGTACTTTGTCGAAATGTTGTGTCCATAATAACAGTCAATGAAAATGAAAACAATATTTCGAAATAATACAAATATAGAGATGCAAGTAAACATGGCCATTCCTCAACTTGTTAAAAGTCAAGAAACTGACAAGCAAATCTGTACTGAACTGAAATAATGCTTCCAAAACTAAACTGTAAGTCGTCTGAGAGATGTCTCTCTCCCTTTTATCAGATGATTCATGATGCTAACCTTCAGGAAAGTCACTTGTTGCACCTTTTCAGGCTAATGTCTCATCTGACATGAAGAGGAAATACTATATTGGATTTATTGCTAGGTCAGCTGCTGAGAAAGTTGGTTCACTGTGTTGTGCAATACAATTTTTATCCCCAGAATCTATCATACATAAGTCTACCATTCAACCATGCTTAGAATATTGCTGCTACATATGTCCCAGTGCCCCTGCTTGAGCTCCTTGATAAAATCCAAAGAAGAATCAGCAATATTATTGGTTCTGATCTGGCAGCTTGGCTTCAGTTACAGCTCCATGCTTTCCAGCCAACTTTAATCTGAAAAAATTTAAATGCAATGCCAATCACTATCTACTGTCCTCCTGATTACTCTTTTCTCTTCCTGCTCATTATTAATATTTCTGTTCCTAATTCTTCCACATCCAGTAACCCCTTGTGCCTTAGTGGCTTTACTGCCTTTCATGGGGTAAAACTGATTAAAAGAAATAAATTCACCAAGACAAAACATACATACATGCTAACACCCTCCAGTCAGTTAAGATCAGAAGACGTGAGAGCCATTCCTGTTGTAGCATCAAGATGTAAATTATTATTATTATTATTATTATTATTATTATTATTATTATTATTATTATGTTGGTGTCTCACATTCATGGAGTCAATGGGAATTCTGTTCTTGAGTTATGGTGTCAATGAGGCTCCTCACAAGAACTTTTCAGAGAATCCTCACAGGTGAAATGATGGTAGTTTTCTGGAGGTTTACAGTCTTGGTCTCAATTCCAATTTTCCCTAAGATATCTCTCAAGATTCTAGGTGGTGTGCCAAGTGCTCCAATTACTACTGGAATTGCTTCAACAGTCATGTTCCATAGCTTCTTCATCTCCCTAGCCAAATCCTGGCATTTTCCAATCTTTTCAGTTTCTTTGGAGTCCACTCTTGCATAGAACAGCAAAGTCAATATTTTGACACTTGCTACTCCCCTTATCAATAACAATAAGGTTGGGTCTCCATGCTACCACTACTTCTTGCTAATAGTTATACCATTATTATTATTATTATTATTTTCTTTGATATCTGGCGTTTACACATTTCTTTCCGGATCCCGTCCAGGGACCTAAGGTCAGAAATGGCATCATGACATTTTCCACTGACCAATTAAGGAAAAAAACACACACATATTTTACATAGATAAAGCCATTTGTAAGGTGTGGGTTGTACTTGTAAGAACAATTTTTTGTATTTCTTTAAGGCATTGGCTTTCAGGAATCCCTTCAATGAGTCTACTGGAATTTTTTCAAACCAATCTGAGGGCTCCAACTACAATAAGGATTGTTGATATTCCCATGTGACACATTATTGAGATTTCGATTTCAAGGTCCTTGTATTTTGATAGCTTTTTTGAAGATATTGAAAGATACATTGCAATCTGCAGGGACTGCCATATCAATAAGGAGGCATTTTTTTTTTTTTTGTTTGCGGTCTCTAATAACAATGTCTGGGTGGTTAGCTTTGATTGTTCTTATTATTATTGATTGCTCTTGTTTTTTATTATTATTATTAAATCTGGTTTTATTTATCTTTTTATTGGTCTGTGCTTGGCGATACTTGTCTCAATCTGTTTATATCTATCTTTGTTTATATCCATTTGTCTCTGCTTCTATCTTAATCTATTTCCTGTATCAGTCTATTCATACTTACCTGCTTGTATACCTACATGTCTAGCTATGTGTACATTTTCTTAAGTATTAGTGATCACATTTCCAGATGATCTTTTGGTGAGACAGGCATTTTGCGAGCAAAGAGGATTTACTTTTCTCTCAACTGAATTCAAATATTTTCATCCAAAACATAAACCTGTTTTCAGTATCTGCAACTATTACTCTATCTTATTTGTATGCATGCACACACACACACACACACACACAAACACACTTTCAGATATATGTGTGTGCATGTATGTTTTTGCAGATATATGTGTGTGTATATACACACAAATACCAAATATGATGGCCAGTATACAGTAACCCCACTGATCTATGTAGTTATGTCCCAAAAACCTCAGCAGATACTTGCAACTGCAGATGATATCAAATCCTATATATAGGGATGGTGCAAGGGTCTTGTGGCCCCCTCCATCTATGACACTGCCCCACCACCTCTACTACATCTCAATTTTCATAAAATAGCATTCATGTAAAATACAAATCTTATTCTAACCTAATTATGTACAATAATGGATCATATGCAATATAGTTGAACAATTCAACTAGAAAAATTGAAAATAAATCCAATGTATCTAAATACAAATTAGAGACCTGTCATAATAGATCATTCCATTTTAAATAAATCAACAATGTTTTGCAGAAAGTTTTAACATGAACTTGAGATTTTTCTTGTTAAAAAGTTGAATAATTTTAACACATTTAACATTTAGGATGAAACAATAATGAATTTTATATCGTATTTTCCCAAGACTTAACATGAGCTAAACAACAAATTCATGGATTGGGACAAAAAATGAAAAACAAAACAGAATTACGTTAAATTCCACAAAAATTTTTCAGCTTTTAATTGTTAGTTGTGCTTAGTTTAATTTGTAACATATATAAAGGTAGGTAGAAAAAAAGAAAATGTTGATAAGATAGTGAAGATCACAAAGCATTGCCCGGGATCCTCAATCAGGCATGGGCATCATTCCTGTCATGGGGTTTGGGGATAGTATGCACCAGTCCTGCCTATATATAATGTTTATTTCTTCAGACTCTTTGTAGTTCATAGGTGAAGAAATTTCTTTTTATTGATTGGGTGTATCTGCCAATGAGGAGGGACAGAAAAATCAGCAGCACTGGAATTAAACACTAAGTAATCCTTTTCTTTGAGTAGATCATACGCCTTGTATTCAGTAAACAATTAGTAAAAAATAAATGTGTTTAGCTATTAGGCTATTTACATATCCACCCACATTCCTATAATGGAATTCATCAATTACACACACAAGAGGTCTACAACAATAACTAATAATTAAATTAAAAAATTATAACAATATACAGTAATAAAAGTTATATGTACAGAGAAAGGATTTGTTCTTGCCATTAATCCTATTAAGTACTATAAGAGATTAACAAGAATAATTGATAATAAAACAGAACAATTAAAACATTAAAATTATGTGAGGGACAGAAGATACATGATAAACATGGACTTTCATGCTTGCAAAAGAATATGAGTGTCAAAAGGACAGTTTTTCCCTTGACACTGCTATTATTTTAACTACCTTCACTCCTCAGCAATGCTTATTGATTAAAAAAAACAAAGATTAGAATTATAATGAAACCTAAACATATGATGAAAGTGAATTTATATATTTTTTTGTTCTTGAGGTTTTACAACAAAAATATTAAACACTATTAGATTGTTTATTTACAAGAATTATTTTATATATTCTAAAAACTAATACAATTAAAACTAATGCAATGTAATATTTATCATTTATCAATTTATAAAGAAATAAATATGAAAACAATTTTGTTTTCATAAATTTAAAAACATTTACTAAATTATTAGAATATATAAACCAACTATAAGGAAATCCTTGTTTTTTACCATTCTGAATTGAATGGCAATTAGCTGATGTTTTGCCAAACATTCCAATAAATAATATAATAAATAGTGTAAATAAACAATTTAACAAATAAATAGTGTCTATTATTTTTGTTATGAATTGTCAAGAAGAAAGGAAATGAATAAATTCACTTTCATATATTTAAGTTTTATTACAATTATAATCATCACTTTTTAAAACAATAAACATTGCTGAAAAGTGAAAGTAGTTAAAATAAATGTGGTGTCATGGGGAAAACTGTCTTTTTGACACTAATATTTAACATTGCAAAATAAAGTTAGAAAGATACTTTTTTTAATCATTTCAACCCATGCAAGGCAATAATGCCACTAAGATGCAAGGGGAACCTGAGAATAAAAGAAACTGAGAAAACATTATTGATGGGAGA
Organism: Acanthosepion esculentum; assembly: GCA_964036315.1. Taxonomy (NCBI): domain Eukaryota; kingdom Metazoa; phylum Mollusca; class Cephalopoda; order Sepiida; family Sepiidae; genus Acanthosepion; species Acanthosepion esculentum. Next base: position 74,053,106 of record OZ038516.1, read on the forward strand.
GGACAATAAAAGAGCAGGGTTCCAGAAGACAGAAGATGATGACTAATGCTGCATTAAAAGTTTTCAAAATTGTAGTTGACAGAAAAGCCAGATTGCACCTGTCTTTCAAATGGAGGGGGTTTGCTACCTTGAAAATTTTTTTTTTATTATTATTTCATATATCTTTTGAACCTGTATGGAATAATAATAATGAAAATTACAAGACTGTGGCATTTAACACAACAATTATTCCATTAAATAATATATTTTGGTTTTATTACAATTCTAATCCTTGCTTTTTAAATCAATAAACATTGGCAAGGACTGATGATAATATAGGAGTTAAAAGAGTAGCAGTGTCCAGGGAAAAAAAAACATCCTTTTGACACTTTTTTTTTGCAGGCCCAAAGGTCCAAGTTTAACCAAATTATTTTTCTTTATTATGTCAAAAACTTTGACCTTTTCACTTAAAGGAAACATTTTACAGTTTACCAGGAACACTTCTCTTGTGCTTTGGAACTGTTATTAAATAAGACAAATAAATTGTTGATTTCTGAAAGTCGACACTCACACACACAAATATGTGTGTTTATGCATATATGTGTACATTTGGTTGAATGTTACAGACAAGGAAACATTTTAAATGTTCTACTTAATCTCTCTTATTTTCAGTTGCCATAACATTTCAAAAATGAAATTTTAAAAATAGCTTATCAAGTACAAACTATATCAGTTTTTCTTCACAATCAATAAAATCTTGGCTTATGAAAACATCACATTGAAACTCCAGTTCCTGTACAATCACCGAGGTTAAGCAATGTTGAGCTTGGTCAGTACCTAGATGGGTAACCACTTCGGAAGCTTAGAGTGTAGGTTGTGTGATGGATAACAGCACAGAATTGTTAATTGGAAAGTTGAGTTCTAATTCCAGTCAGGATCATTATATTCACTTACATGCAAATACCTTTGGGAAAGGTATGAATCTAGCTCTTCTACCCCCTAGCTATGGATTAATTAGTAAGACTTGTATCACTAAAACTATTATTATCTCAAAAAAATAAAATAAAATTATGTATAAAATATTTAGATTTCGGTATTAAATAACCCATAGAGGTTAATATGTCACTAAACAAAAACTACCAACCAACCAATAAAATCTTGATAATTGCTGCATGAATAAATAAAAATACTCAAAAACTTTTGAACCTTTCTTACATATGCCAATCACTCATTAGTATAAAAGGTAAATTTTTTACCTCCTATACTAATTTAAACTTTCTGTATCTGTGGATATTAACAAGGTTGCAGGTTTTGTGCATATTTTTAGGTGAAGGTGTGTGTTCAATATATAAACAAAGAAGATAGAAGTAATGTACAAAAAAAGACTTAAGTTTTAGCTATGGATGTTGATTCCTTTTATATTGACTGGATTGAAACAAAGTTAAATATCTCTTTAGTATGTCCATCTTCCCTTTTGGTTCAGAAATTGTTTGTAGGAAGTAAGGATAGAATGGGTAAAGATGTTCAAGCTCAAGTCAGCCTTGTGCTGAGTTGGGATGGCCAAATCTCTACTTCATGAATAGGGCTGCTGTAAACATGTCCAAATGATGATGTTGGAAAGTAAAAAGAGTTCAGTCATCCGTGAACTGGGGAAACTAACATTCTCCAGTGGTAATGCTATTGCCACGTGGTGTACATCTTGAAGCCAAGAGGAGAAAGAGAAAGATTCTGTCCTTTCTGGAAGTGGGGTCATAAAATAGCATAACTTCTATCATGGGAAAATTAATGTATTTAATTTTTTATACTTTATTATTATTTTATTTATTGGTTTTGTTTCATTTCCCCCACATATCTCCATCAACCAGCATCGATGACATGGTGCTTGAAGTCAGAGATCACTTCACATATCTGGGCTCTACTACCACCAAAAACCTATTGCTTGATATGGAAATTGACAAATACAACACCAAAACAGTAACAGTGATGACCAAATTGATCAGGAGAGTATGAGACAACAGTCAGCCAACCTTGTGCACCAAATAAAAGGCATTCCAGGCATGTGGCCTTAGTACTCTGCTTTACAGCAGTAAAACCTGGACAACATACCTCAAGCAAGAATGACTTTTGAACCTTTCTAATAAACCCTGATCACTCATTAGTATAGCAGTTAGGAAATTGAACACAGTATAGGTTGTACTAGGGCAGGGGACAGCAAACATTTGGAAAGAGTGGGCCAGTCAGCTAGGCAATGTCTTGGAGGAGGGACATGATATTGTCGCAGTTAGCTCCTCCTCATTTCCTTAACCCGTCAACAGGGGTCTCTCTCTACCGGGAGTATAAATACTGGCTGACCTTTTGCCTCTTCCTCTCTTTTCTCTGCTTACGCGCACGTGTGAGCAACTATCTCGACTTCGGCCGCAACCTTGCACGTGAGGCGAGGTATATAAAACTTTCTCTTAAAATTTCCAATATGTGAACTCTTATACACAACCAGCATTTCCCATATTCTGGGAACACGCTAAAACAAAATTCACCCTGTACGGACATTCAACTCAACACACACACACAACTTTTCATACAGACTGTAACATTTTATTCATGTCTTCAATGTATTTGTAATTCGTATTTTAATCTATTTGTCATTAATATATAATTGTTTTATACATATATATCGGTCTTGTTTGTTTTCTTTTGCTTTCTTTGGACTCCATTAAAGTCCAACATTCTTATGTAGCTGGACCGGCCAGCGGAAGCCATAACCTAGAGATAACTCATCTTCTCTTCTCACATTCACACACCGCATGGTCCACTACAATATCAAATTTAATATAATAAATTGTCTCAACCTTAGACTGCTCCATCCAGAAGACTGCCTTGGTCTGGAGGTTTAAAGAAAAAACAACAAAGTTAATGTTATATTATTTCAACAAGGTTCCTTATTTTACTGCAGGAATAACAGGATAATTAATGCAAATAACAAAAAATGTAAATTCCTTACTACAAATGAAATACAATTAGAAATGGTGAATTATTTAATGAGACACTTGTTCCTGCTTATCATTCATTAACTTCTCAACATCAGGTGAAATATTTGTTGATGACTGTGGCAAAACATCAACCAGGTGGTGATCACCAAACCTTGTTCTTAAACGACTATTATTATATTCATTTTTGAAAAAAAAGTTGCTCACAAGCATATGTACTTCCAAATAATGATACCATCATTTTTGTATTATTCAATAGGCTTTTATATTTTCCACTTGGCAAAATATATTTCTCGTAGAAGTCAGAAGTGGATTTGGAATTAAATTTTGATTTAAAAAATTTGTTGCATTGTATTTCAGTTAATTCCAACTGATATTTTTCTGACACTTGCTCCACAAATGAATTAGATAATTAGTGTCCAAATGTTAAGCTGGTGGGCTGGACAAAATTTCTTTGCGGGCTTGTAGCGGACCATGCAGGTGAAGATGTGAAGAGATATCAGAAGATTAAACTTTCCTGCTGGCCAGTCCAGCTACATGGGAATGTTGGACTTTAATTAAGTCCAAAGAAGACAAAGAAAACAAACAAGACTGATATATATGGGTAAACAAATATATATTAATAACCAGTTACCCAAAGACATGAACAGTTACATTATGTTTGTATGGAGAAATTATGTGTGTGTGTTGTGAGTGTTTGTACGTACGTGTATTGTTCTTAGTGTGTTCCCAGAATTTGGGAAACGCTGTATCTGTGAGAGGTCACATATTGGAGTTCGTTGAAAAGAGAGATTTTATCTCATCTCCATGCGAGGTAGTGGCCCAAGGCCTAAGTCGAAAAAAGAGAGAGAGAGAGAGAGAAGAGTCAGCCAGTATTTATAGCCAGGGGAGAGAGACCCCTATTGAAGGATTAAAGAACTGAGGAGGAGCTAACTCCGACAAGCTGGATGTGGCCTGGGGTCTAGGGGTTGCCAACCACTGCACTAGGGATGTTTTTGGTCAGCACTGTAACATGTTACAAAACTAAAATATTAACCTGAAAACTTAAGTCATGTTTTAAACTAGACTTGTCAAATCTTGACTCTCTTACAGATGTCATACATCAAGTTGTTCAGAAATGTCTAAACTATCAGCAATAACCATTAATTAAAAATGGTTTCAAGAATATGAATCTTTTTGGTTTTAAAGAAGACAATATTCATCAAACCTTTGCAGATAGAAACTGCAGAATCACAAACAAAGAACTTTATCAAATAAAATAAATGAAAACTTCCAACAACAACTAAAATTGGTAGCACATGCAACTAGGAGGAAAAAATAATTATATAATTAAGATGTTGAGTTTGGTTTGGTTTATTTTACATGTCAAGCTCAATGGGTTATTTAATGCCAACGAGATTTTTAGAATAGATTTGTATGAATAGAATATGTATTCTTTGTAAGAAATCAGTTTGGAGATCAGGTTTCATTGATGTATTTTGGTAAAGAGGGTTTTTGTTGAGAGTCAAATGTATTGCTAGTAATTTTTCTTTTTTCAAAAATGTATTGGTGTTTATACTATAAAAATTTATTTTTATACTTTCATAGTGAACTTCCAAATAGGGGTCAAAACACTATTTGACCATAGCTGGGAATCTAACAGGTGCTACCACCATGGGTCAGGGTGGATGTGGCAAAAACAGAAATTAGGAGGTAGTTCCATGCTCCTCAAAACCTCCTGATCAGAGGCTGCTGTATGTAGTTTATCGCCATACCCAGGACATAAGATACTGACTTTACATATCAATATGAAGTGGAAAGATTATATTGAATCAATTGTTAGGTCTGCTATTATGAAACTTGATTCATTGTGTCCTATTAGACAACCTTTCTTGCCACAATCTATCTTAAATATTAGGTCATCCCATAAGTTCTGTCCGAATTTTAACTTTTTGTTAAAATGAACAAAATTTAAAGAGTATTTTATAATGTCTAATGGAGCTGAACATTATTTTTATGTTTAGATGCATTTAAACCGATCAAATTTTATTTCAGAGAACAATAAAATTAAATTTTGTTTGATTAAAACCCTGCTAACATGGAAGTACCCAAGAATCATTTGAGGCACATAATGCTTTATGAGTTCAAGAAAGGAAACTCAGCAGCCAAAGCGGCTAGAAACATTCACTCAGTTTATGAAGAGGAATGTGTGAATGAAAGAACTTGCAGAAGATGGTTTGTAAAATTCAGAGGTGGAGATTTCACCCTTGAAGATGAAGATCGAACCGGACGTCCAGTTGATTTTGATGAAAAGCTTCTTGAAGCAGACCTTGAAGAAAATCCTGCTTTATCAGTTGAGGAATTGGCAGTGGTTCTCATTTCAAACCAAATAACTGTTCGTCGTCATCTTCAACAACTTGGAAAAGTCCCTAAACTTGGAAAATGGGTGCCTCATGAATTGTCTGAAAACAACCTCACATCCCAAGTTGACATCTGCTCTTCTCTCCATTCTCGCCAACTTGTTTCACCTTTTTTGGATAGACTTGTGACGAAAAATGGATCTTTTATCGAAATGTTAAGCATCGTAGACAGTGGCTTGGTAAAGGGGAAGGACCCCAGCCACAGCCGAGAAGGGAACTTCATGGGCAAAAGGGTCTTCTTTCAATCTGGTGGGATTGCCAAGGAATAATCCACTTTGAATTCTTACCACCTAATGCAACAATTAATGCTTAAATATACTGTCAGCAATTAGAGCGTTTGAACCAAGCTTTGAGGAAAAAAAGACCTGCTCTAGTGAATCGAAAACGAGTGATTTTTCATCAGGACAATGCGCGACCACACACAGCAAGAATCACGTCACAAAAGATTGAAGAACTTGGTTGGGAGAAAATTCCTCATCCACCTTATTCTCCCGACCTTGCTCCTTCAGACTACCATTTGTTTCGTAGCTTACAGAATTATTTGGAAGAAACAGCTTTTGTAATACAGGAAGAGGTTAAAACTGATATTTGTGAGTTCTTTGAATCAAAGCCAAAAGAATTTTACAGTAATGGAATTAGTAAGCCTGTTAATAGATGGAAGGAAGTCATAGATAATCAGGGAAAATACATTGTTGATTGAATCTGTAATTAAATGTAACATTTGGTCACTTGTTTCAAAATTTGGACAGAACTTATGGGATAACCTGATATTTATAAGCCTACTAATTATTTGTGCACTGAATATTGCTGCCACACCTGGTCTGGTGCTTTTGTTATGCATTTAGAAGTTTTAGATAAAAACCAAAGAAGAATCTGCAGTGTTATTGGTTCAGGCCTGTCATCTCAGTTTCAGTCACTTTCCCACTGTCATAAGATAGCTTTTCTGTGCCGTTTCTATAAATATTTTCATGGTAATTGTTCTGATTGGTTTTCCTCTTTGGTATCTCGATTTTATGAATTTGAACACAATATTAGATTTGCACTTAGGTCTCATCATTTTATAGTTGAAATGGTGACATGGAACCATAAGTTCTATACTAACAGAATTCTCTTTTGACCTCTTCCTTTCCAGTCAAATTTGATCTCTTCTGACCTCTTCCATTCCAGTCAAATTTGATCTCTTCTGACCTCTTCCTTTCCAGTCAAATTTGATCTCTTCTGACCTCTTCATTTCCAGTCAAATTTGAGCTCCAAAAATTGAAATGTAATTTTAATTGTTATCTTCTTAATTCCGTTTTTTTTATTGTTCTCTCTCCTTAATAATTTTTTTCCCCTTCTCAAATCTTTTCACAATCAGTAACCCCTTGTGTTTCATTGCTTTGATTGCCGTGCTTGGGTTGGAATATTTATATATGTATATAATACATAAAAGGTTTATGGTCAGAGTTGAATAATCCTTTTTACTCTTTCTTTTTCTCCACCTTACACTCACTCATTAGCCTTTTTACTCTTTCTTTTTCTCCACCTTACACTCACTCAGTAGCCTTTTTCCTCTTTCTTTTTCTCCACCTTACACTCACTCATTAGCCTTTTTACTCTTTCTTTTTCTCCACCTTACACTCACTCATTAGCCTTTTTCCTCTTTCTTTTTCTCCACCTTACACTCACTCATTAGCCTTTTTACTCTTTCTTTTTCTCCACCTTACACTCACTCATTAGCCTTTTTACTCTTTCTTTTTCTCCACCTTACACTCACTCATTAGCCTTTTTACTCTTTCTTTTTCTCCACCTTACACTCACTCATTAGCCTTTTTACTCTTTCTTTTTCTCCACCTTACACTCACTCACTAGCCTTTTTCCTCTTTCTTTTTCTCCACCTTACACTCACTCATTAGCCTTTTTCCTCTTTCTTTTTCTCCACCTTACACTCACTCATTAGCCTTTTTACTCTTTCTTTTTCTCCACCTTACACTCACTCATTAGCCTTTTTACTCTTTCTTTTTCTCCACCTTACACTCACTCATTAGCCTTTTTACTCTTTCTTTTTCCCCACCTTACACTCACTCATTAGCCTTTTTACTCTTTCTTTTTCTCCACCTTACACTCACTCACTAGCCTTTTTCCTCTTTCTTTTTCTCCACCTTACACTCACTCATTAGCCTTTTTCCTCTTTCTTTTTCTCCACCTTACACTCACTCATTAGCCTTTTTACTCTTTCTTTTTCTCCACCTTACACTCACTCATTAGCCTTTTTACTCTTTCTTTTTCTCCACCTTACACTCACTCATTAGCCTTTTTACTCTTTCTTTTTCTCCACCTTACACTCACTCATTAGCCTTTTTACTCTTTCTTTTTCTCCACCTTACACTCACTCACTAGCCTTTTTCCTCTTTCTTTTTCTCCACCTTACACTCACTCACTAGCCTTTTTACTCTTTCTTTTTCTCCACCTTACACTCACTCATTAGCCTTTTTCCTCTTTCTTTTTCTCCACCTTACACTCACTCATTAGCCTTTTTACTCTTTCTTTTTCTCCACCTTACACTCACTCATTAGCCTTTTTACTCTTTCTTTTTCTCCACCTTACACTCACTCACTAGCCTTTTTCCTCTTTCTTTTTCTCCACCTTACACTCACTCATTAGCCTTTTTCCTCTTTCTTTTTCTCCACCTTACACTCACTCATTAGCCTTTTTACTCTTTCTTTTTCTCCACCTTACACTCACTCATTAGCCTTTTTACTCTTTCTTTTTCTCCACCTTACACTCACTCATTAGCCTTTTTACTCTTTCTTTTTCCCCACCTTACACTCACTCATTAGCCTTTTTACTCTTTCTTTTTCTCCACCTTACACTCACTCACTAGCCTTTTTCCTCTTTCTTTTTCTCCACCTTACACTCACTCACTAGCCTTTTTACTCTTTCTTTTTCTCCACCTTACACTCACTCATTAGCCTTTTTACTCTTTCTTTTTCTCCACCTTACACTCACTCATTAGCCTTTTTACTCTTTCTTTTTCTCCACCTTACACTCACTCATTAGCCTTTTTACTCTTTCTTTTTCTCCACCTTACACTCACTCACTAGCCTTTTTCCTCTTTCTCCACCTTACACTCACTCACTAGCCTTTTTCCTCTTTCTTTTTCTCCACCTTACACTCACTCATTAGCCTTTTTACTCTTTCTTTTTCTCCACCTTACACTCACTCATTAGCCTTTTTACTCTTTCTTTTTCTCCACCTTACACTCACTCATTAGCCTTTTTCCTCTTTCTTTTTCTCCACCTTACACTCACTCATTAGCCTTTTTACTCTTTCTTTTTCTCCACCTTACACTCACTCATTAGCCTTTTTCCTCTTTCTTTTTCTCCACCTTACACTCACTCATTCATCTTTTTACTCTTTATTTTTCCTCTTTTCTTTCAATTGTAGCCATTTGTTGCTATTTGATTTCCGTTTTTTTCTATACCTGCCCTTTTTAATTTTTGAGCATTCTAATCTTTTCTTGAGTTAGAAAATTATATTTTGTTTTTTACATAAATAATTGATTTTAACACTTAAATGATAAACTAAATATTTATATATATCTTCACTCGGTTTTTATTTCATTTTCTTATTGGCTCTGGTGATATCTTAAGTACTATTAAAGCATTAAATATAGGAGGCTAGGATTATAATTAAATTTGTTATTTATTATTGTTTGAACTTATGTGCATATGCCTATATTTATACATGCACACACACATACAGGCATGTACGTATATAGATATATATATATGCGCACATATATGCAGGTGCATAGACAAGCACATGTACACGCACTGTGCTTTGTTATTAATAAACTGGTTATTAAATGGTAAAGTTATTTTTTTCTATTTTTAGGGTATAAATTATGGTTGATTGGGTTTATAAAGCATTTTCATTGCTGTTTGAATATATGTATATAGAGTATACACTATAGACTCATGTGTACATATGCATGCACATATACATATTTTTAAATAATGTATATTTGGTAAATTAAATATTTGCTTATATGTTATCATTTATCCAATGTTTCATTTTTATTTAATGGCTAGTAGTTTATTTGTTTTTGTGCTGATGTTATATCATAGATTGAGGTATTAATTATGGAAGGTTAGGTTTGTTCATTTGTAGTTGTTTGTGTGTGTGTATGTATATAATTATATGTAATTTTTTTCTTTCAAAGTACATTTTGTGGTTATAATATATTTCTTTTAAGGTTTTTCTTGTGGTGCCTGTATAATTTTTTTGTTTGTGTTAATGTTATTAGTTACAATAGATTTGTATATTATGTTATTGATTAATCATTTATTGTTAAGTGGGAAATTTTCTTCATTTCTACAGTTACATTTGATGAATGCTATTGTTATTGTTGTTGTAATTGTTATTGGTTTTCTTGAGTATTTTATTTATTGTGCTTAGTTATTATTTTATCCATGTTATTCATGCAGCTATAAGTAATTTTGATTGAATTTTTATTGATATTGATAATTTGCTGTTTTTAGGGAAGTGTTTGTCAATTATTTTGAAGAATGTTTTCCCTTACTTTTTTATTGTATTTTTGTGAGTGGGGATAAACCAAATGATGTTTGTTTTCCTTTTTTATTTCTCTACTCGAGTTTGTTTGAATATCTGCTTTTTCTTAGGGCTGATTCATATATTTTTTGTTTTCATTGAATGTTTTTAAACTACCATGCTCCATCATAGGTATCATCCATCATAGCTACCCATTTTTACATCAAAGTTATTATTATTATTGCACATTTTGTGCACACATATAAAAAGACAAGAGAAAAACACATTTTGCTCTCTGAGGGACTTTATCAAGGCAAATGTAAGGATTTATTTTATTGAATAAGTTTATATACAAGAACAAGGATGTCATTGGTTTATCAAAGCTTTTAAATTTGAGAACATTCATAAATATTCATCAGGTGGTTGAAAGGCCAATCAAAACATGTTGAGGGCACAAAGTAAGGTGATATTCACTTTTTTTAAAACTTTTTTTAATAAATGAATATTGTTTCAATTGTAATCAGATTGTTATGGTTTGGGATGGATGTATGTGCTGTACATCTTCAAAAACATGAGGTAATGGATTTAGCTATTTTTTTTTTTATTATTTAATATTTTTGTGGCTGTGTATTTTGCCTTGAAAAAGTAGTAACTCTTTCAGGAAATGTGAGATGGGAAAGAATATATATATATATATATATATATATATATATATATATATATATATATATATATATATGTACATATATATATATATATATATGTATGTATGTGAGATGGGAAAGAATATATATATATATATATATATATACTTTTTTTTTTTTTAAGCTTATCACCCCAAGCAAGGCTGGAGGCCACTAGCACGCAAGGGGTTACAGAAGGTTTGGAGGAAGAGCAGATAGGAGTGGAGAAAGATAGTGGAACGATCAAGGCAAGGGGGTTACAGAAGATTTGGAGCGAGAGCAGATAGGAATGAAAGGTGAAAAGATGTGGAGAAGGGAAGTGGATAGATCAAGGCAACTGGAGATGTCGATTGACGTTACAGGGAAACAGGAATAAGGAAGGGAGTTCCACAGGTGAGATGTGCAAGACATGAAGCTATTGGAGTAGAAGAGATGTCTACATCTGACAGTTTCAACGGTGAAGGGGTAGGAACTGGATGCTAGCCTCGTAGGACGTTTAAATTCATGAGGCCTAGGAACCAGCGAAAGCAGCTCCTCGGAGCAATTACCGTGAAAGTATTTGTAAAAAAGACAGAGCGAGGCAACGTCGCGTCTGTGAGAGAGCGACTGCAGACGGGATGACAGTTCAGGGCCAATTACATTGCATATCCGTCTCTGGATCTTATCAAGAACCCTGAGGCAAACAGCAGGGGCTCCAGACCATATATGGTAGCAATACTCCATGCAAGGGCGAATGGTTGATTTATAGTTTTGGAGGATCGATTCCAGGGAGAAAAATTTCCTGGCTCGGCACAGGGAGCCAACTTTCCTTGTTGTGGATGATGCAATTGACTCAATGTATTTGTTTCATCTCAGATCAGCGGCCAGTGTGAGACCGAGCAGCCACAGAGAGGAGCTCTCGAGAAGTTGGTCTTCAGACATTCTAAGGGGATGCAGGGATGGATCCTTGTGGTGGTTAATAGAGAGTAGTTTTGTTTTAGAGGCGTTAAAGTTAACCATCCATTTCTTGCCCCAGTTCACAACCGATTGGAGGTCCTTTTCTATTCGAACTGCCAGGTTAACTTTGTCAGCATCACTAGATTTGTGTTTGAGGCAGGAGTAAATTGTGGTGTCATCCGCATAGATGCCGACTTGGGAATCTATGGCGTCAGGAAGGTCGTTTATGAATATGAGGAACAGAGTAGGGCCTAAGATGGAGCCTTGAGGAACACCTGCGTTAGTCGGATAGGACCTAGGATGGAGCCTTATATATATACATATATATATATATATATGTATGTATATATATATATATATATATATATATATATATATATATATATATATATATATATATATATATATAAGGAAACATCTCTCAATATATGAAAAAGCAATAACAGTGGAAATCTATTTTCTTGAGAAACTGTTTTAATAAAAAGATTTTCTAAATGTCAACTAACAGTGATGCTGAAATGTTTCCATGTGGAAATGGCTAATTTTACCATCTATATTATAAATATGAATGTCAGTGTGTTACTGTGTCACACTTTTTCAATTAAAGGGACACGACTATTTAACTTTCAATAGCTCATGTTTGATATATGGGATCTTTGAAGAAGTTTGGGGTTAAATATATTATGAAAGAAGGTGATTATGTTAAAAAATGAGTATTTCTTGGATAAGATAAATGCTTTTGCATCAGTAAGCTATGGATTTATTGACCACACACAAACACACACACACGCACACACACACTTTTTAAATTTTATTGTAATTTTTAACTACCTGGTTGTGTAAATTGGCTAGCTTATACTGAGTAGCATTATCACTTATCATTAGAACTGTCTTCTCTTTACTTGTCAGAGTCTAATGTCCTTATCTCCCAAATGTTAATATCATTATTAGAACCAAAAGCACAAAAACAGCTTCTGCTATTTTATCAGCAATCTATATTTAAATGCCCATTGACCTTTCCATACTTTAATGATATTATTTCCTGAAATTGGATTCTGGGTAATCGAGTCACATGCAGCTTGAGAAGAGAGAATTTGCATCCAGAACTCTGCTCATTGGTGAAGTCAAAGCACTTCAAATATATTCTGAAAGCATTTAATAATAAATTTGACTTGCAAGAGAAAAAGCAGCAACAGGCAACCATTAGTCATTGCTCTATTCTCAAACATTACAAACTACAAATTGAGCAAAAATTGCAAGCTAGAAAAGCCCAAGTCATCAACCATTAGGATATCATCTCCCTCTCGCCCTTTACCTTTGCTTTATTAGCCATCTTTTATATTTAAACAGACAACCGAGCCCTAAAATTCCCTGGACAAGTTGTATAATTCTGTCTGAATTTCTGAGTCTATACAATATTTACACTATTATATGCAAAAGGAAATTAATCAGTCTATTGACTGACAGATTACAAGCTGAATTTTGATCTAAAATGTTCACTGTATAATGTTTGATATATGGGATCTTTGAAGAAGTTTGGGGGTAAATATATTAAGAAAGTGATTATGTTAAAAAATGAGTATTTCTTGTATAAGATAAACATGACAACATAAAAGATGAGGACAATAATCTGCATATAAATATTATATAATTCTCTTTAACTCAAAAGATGAACAACATTCCTGAGGACTGCTTGAGTTACATACTTTTTACTTCATTACATTTTTACAATGTATTTACTCGTATTTATTTTTATTTGTATCTGTTTAATTAAATATAATCGACCAGGATTTCATAATAACGGTGATATCATTCTCATCATTTTGGAAAGCTCCTCAAATGTTAAAACAAAAAGGATATTAAAATTTAAGACTGTCATCAGCAGAAATATTTATCCTTCTCCACATGATACACAGGCTGTTTCTACAGTAAAATTTCTCCACTGCAAGGAATTTAGAAATGATGAAATTAGCTTTTAGAAAAGTCTTTTATTTGTTCTGTCAAAAAATGAAAACAATATTCAAGTAATTTTGCAGTTGCATTGTAATTTGATATTTGCTTTGTGTTCTCTTGTTTACATTCGAGATACCCTGACTATTAATCTAAACAAATAGCATTCTTGTTGGAAATTAAAATTAAAATAATAAAAATAAACATTTTGTCATATTTATATATGTATATTTTTGTTGATACACTGTATTTTATTTTAAAATTAAAAAATAATGTATACAAGTGTCAAAATTTAGCAAATGTATTGATTGCTAGTTTAATGATTTTTTTAGCAGATGTTTTAATTACCGTCTGTTCTTAACTTTGCGGGACAAAGGAAGAAAGGGTAACTTATTTGTTTACTTTGCCTATATATGGTCTTTTCATGACTCATCTGAGCTTAGCCAAAACTTAGAGAGTCTTAAAAGACTGAATTCACACCTAGGAGTGTTTTTGGCAGGAGGCGTTTTTGAAGCATACCTAATAGGCAAAAGAAAAGCAACATCATCATCACTTCCTCCTTCAACTCTCATTGATACATCACAATAAGGAGAGGGTGGATGTACTCATGACAACTTAGCTGTGACGAAAAATTAAGTAGTGATCGAAGAATGCAGTTTTTTGTAAGCATAAAATTGCATTTTATATCTGCAGCAGAGTTTGTTGAAAATTTTAAAGAATTAAATCAAATTTACAACACATTTTTAAAATCTCTAGTGACATTTGAAACTGTTATAAAAATTTTAACATATAGAATAAGATGAAAACATCTGACTTTTCTTTTTGGCTGCTTGTAAATACAAAAATCACTTTTTTTATATATTTCATGTTAAATGGCTGAGAAAATTCTCATAGCACTAAAAAAACATTATTAGTGCAATTTCATGTATTATGGTTTTTATTGTAAATAAAGTTTGTCTTTCTAATTTCCATGACCTTCGAGTGTTGTCATCTGTTTCTTTCACTATCTTGTTTACATTGAATGTTAACCTTCATACTGGACTTGTTCCCAAACAAGAGAAATTTTATGATAATACACTACCAAGATTCCCCCACTTTACTTGGTTGTTTCTAGTATTATCTTCCCAGTAAATGTTTGAGAATGCAAGCAATCAACTTTTAACTTGAGTTATAAAGTCACTAGAAGATAAGTTTTTGGCTTGCAATTGGACTTGTGGGGAGATTCTCCTCTACTTGACCTCTGCAGCTGAATGGATGGATGGACAGTACAAAATACTTGGTGTATGGTCCAGCGAAGAATTGGTTGTAGGTATTGAAAAAGTTAATTTGTGATTGCCAAGCAATCTTTACATAAGCATGTACATTTTGCGTATCTACCCACCTAATCCTTTAAAAACTCAATACTTTCACTCTTATGTGCAACAGTCACTGACATATGCGTTCCCAGGCTTAGAGACTTTGCTACTTAGTAACAGCTTGGTAGCATTAATAAAAGCGTTGAAATTATGAGAATAATTTTTAATGTTCCATAAAAATATAAAAATAAATATTTATCACATATATACATATGTTTAGCTGTAATTTTTGCAAGTCTACTATCGCGTGACCCCTTAAAAGGGCCAGCTCAAGATACTGGAAACTCTGCCAGTTGCCCAGTGTGCCATCAAAGCCAAAGGGGCCATCATGCTGCCATGTCATGTGTCTGTGATCTTCCAAAACTATAGCTTATAAAAATATACTTGCAGTCATCCATGATTCAATACTTGTAAAAAAGATAAGTGAAGAAAATGAAAAGATTTTCAGATCTAAAGGATAGAAAAATGTTTTAGGTAGGATAATAAATGTTTCCTTTAGCTTGTATTAAGTTGTATATTGTAATAAACTCATTATTCTACATTTTCACTTTTTCTGCTTGTGAAAATTTTTATAAAAATTATGTTTGCAGAAATTCAGGTTGCCCAGAGTGTCAGCAACTGTAGGACCATCACTGTCCTTTAGGGTAAGGAAACAACCATGTTTTCTGGTCAAAGAAGCAACACAGTAATTATAGCTTCCCTTTTATTACTGAAATTCTCTAAGACACTGTGTATCATTTTTTTGAATTTTTCAAATCCTTATTGTTTCTGTTTGAAAAGTGTTTTCTTTGTCCGTGTATTTCTTGGAAATGTATTTTGTTTATTCATTTCCTCTTTTGAGAGAAAAAAAAGAAAACATTTCTTAGTTGTTTCTAGTTTTCATGGTGTATTTTCTAAATAAAAGGATAACATTTATTATGAAGTGTGGACCTTTTCCATTGAGACCAATCTAGTTGATCTCTGCTTAGAGTATTTTGATGCACAAGGTTCTCAGGATGTATTACAAGACCTGTTGCCTCCATTCCTTCTGGAACAGTCTAAGGCAGTGGTTTTCAACCTTTTTGCTGGAGTGGAACCACAAGGAAACATTCCAGTGGCTCAAGGAACCCCTGCAATAAATTAATTGTCTTATGCAAAAAAAGCTTTCAATTATTAAAATAAAATAAAAATACTCATCTTCAGATTTATTTTTAAAAAAATACAAAGACAAACTGTAAAAATATTGTATACGTCCATATGCAATTTTAATCTTGCTTCTACAGTTATTACGCATGTATTAAAAAACTTCAGTTTAAATGGATTAGATTTATTTTATTAAAAATTCACTGAAGAACTTGAACCTGATGTTTCTTGCACAAATCTTTAATATTGGGTCGTGTCAATCATAGTACTTGTGTAACTTCTTGCGGAACCCCTGGGTTTTACTGGTGGAATGCTATAGTTGTGTGGAACCCTGGTTGAAAACCACTGGTTTAAGGATACCAATTATTGATATCTATAGGCCTACCTTATGGTTACAGTTCCTTGGTTGGCTGTATAAACAAAGAAAAAAATAATTTACCTGCAAATGAATAATCCTTCTAACATGAATGCGTGAGGGTCTATACAGTGAAGACTGGCATCTCTGAAACTCATCTGATGTCAAGAAAAGCATTAGATTAAGAAGAGTGAGATAATTTGAATGATGTGCTCGAGCTGACAAAATGAGAGTATTCCTTTCTTTTCTTTTGTCCAGATTGAAACACCTAAATAATGACGAGGCCCATCTCTAATCTGCCATATGATTCAAAGTACACTTTGAGGTGACAAAGATGCTTATTGTGTAGATATCTTGTAGGCTACAGAATTCACATACATGCATTGGAGGTTTTGAGGAGAGTGAAACCACTTCTTAATTGTTATTGTTTTCAGGTTCACTCTGCCTGGTTTAGTAGCACCTGTTAGGGTCCCAGCTATGAGCAAATAGTGAACCCCCTCCAAACAAAAACCAACAGTACATTTTCATAGTAAAATTACCAACAATACATTTTATGATCCACAAAATATATATCTAAAAACACTGAAAGTATAATATTATGTATAAAATATCTGTAGTTGAAAGTATAAAATTACATACAAAATAGAGGCTGCAATGGATAAATTGTCATCTAAATTATGCAAAAATGAAAATAACACTGATATCTCATTTTAACAGATATATTTACCAAATTTGCACAAAAATATGAAATACTAAAGAGTAAATTTATTCAATAAAATCACAATTGGCTTCAACCATCAAGATGTCTTCAGAATCTGCTTCAATTCTTCTGGATGGTCTTCTTATTCAAGTTGGTGAATGCTGCCATAATCCTTGCCTTCAGTTTATCTTTGATATTACAAAGAGTTTTGTTGGTCTCTTGCTCAACTGCAAACCACACATAATAGTCTAGGGAGTTAGGTGGGCAGATGTAAGAGGTGATGTGGTCACAGAAAATGTCTGACAGCCATGACTGAGTTCTCCTGCTTGTGTGGCATGGTGCAGAGTCCTGTTGCCAGACACAGGGTCTCCCAGCAGCCACCCAGGACAGCACTACCTCCCCAATACTTCATGTAAGTCTCTGCATTGTGTCTTGAGCCTAAGGCCCTGTGGGAAGATGAACGGAGGCATAACGTTGCCATCACTAGTGATCAATCCAAATACCATGATGTTAACTGGATATATCATCCAACTCTTTCCGAATCCTTTGACACCCAAACACTCTGAAATGTTCATCTTGTAGCTTCTGGTGTGAATGCCAAGCAGTACAGCATGCCGTTTCCAAATTTCTGGTGGAGTGAATTATGTCATGGTGCCCTTTTTCTCACAGATGGTGCCCAACTGAGCTGACTATACTGTGTAGTTGACAAAATCAAAAACAAACAACATGCATACCTAAAATGAAACATATAAAAGGGTGACAATTTACCCATCGCACTCTGTATTTAGATTTTAGCATTAAATAACACATAGATGTTGACATGTCGCCAAACAAAACCAACATGAAAGAACTCTTTCATGACATTAATCCATACAATATCTAACAATTTCAAACTGTATTCCAAAATATAACTTCAACAAAACTACAACACAAAATGCTCATATCACTGCCTCTAGTAATCATGTCTACACAAACATGTATAGGCACAAATGCTAAGTATCAATTACCATGTATTCAATTGTGAAAGTCAAATAACATACGAGGGTCATTCAATAAACAAGGTGAATTTTTCGGTATAAAGACTTCTAATACAGATAGAAGCTTACTTTTTTTTTATTTTTCAACGTAGTCTCCCAGCACTGTCACACACTTTTCCCATCTGTGCACAAGCTTCCGTATTCCCTCAGTGTAAAAATCTTTGGACTGATGTCTCAGCCAGTTGCTCACAACACTTTTGACTTCATCGTCACTTTTAAACTTTGTGCCTCTCGTGAACGCTTTCAAGGGACCAAACAGGTGAAAGTCTGAACGGGCAAGGTCTGGGCTGTAAGGGGGATGAGGGAGCCGTTCAAAGCTTAGCTCGTTGATGGTCTGCACCGTCTGGGCTGCTGTGTGAGGCCTTGCGTTGTCAAGATGCAAGATGACTCCTTCTGACTGATGACCCCTGCGTTTGTCCCAACAGATAAGCTCAAAGTCCTTGCAATGTCATCCACTGTCACCCTTCTGTCAGACTGAATGAGGTCATTGACTGATTCGATCACCTCAGGAGACCTCAATTCTGTAGGCCTGTCTTCATCCTCAACACTGCTCCGTCCTTCTTTAAACAATTTAGCCCACTTGTAGACATTTCTTTGGCTGAAACATGTGGCACCATATACAGTTGATATTCTCCTATGAATTTCAACTGGTTTGCATCCTTCAGCAACCAAAAACTTGATAACTGACCACTGTTCAATCCTGGAGCATGCTTCTTGGTTGGACATCTTTGTTAATTGCCAAAACTCTCAAAGTTTTTTTTTAATCTGCAAAAGAAATTAAATCCATGTGAAAAAGAAGTAAAACAAAAAAAAATAAAAAAGAGTAAGCTTCTATCTGTATTAGAAGTCCTTATACTGAAAAATTCACCTTATTTATTGAATGACCCTCGTATATTATACTTTTATTACTTCAAAGTTCCCAAGAAAGTTAAATTTCAACATTAAATGACACATAAGGAGTTGATATGCTGTTAAACAAATCAATCATCTTATGGTTAAGAAAAAGTGAACCAATTCATGGAAGATTGAAGTTTATAAGCAGTAAATTCAACCTTGCCAATTGAACAATCCTTTTTGGCCAAATCGGTTAAAAGGCACGTCAGGCTATATGACGGTTCCGTATAGGATACAGGTTCGAATCCTGTCGGAGGATAATTATTTTCTATGAAAATTTCTCGGACATTCATGCCAGTAAATGTTATTTAATACTGTTTATTATAAACAGAGCATTTACTTAAATACTTGTATCTATAAAAAGAATGTTAAACATAAAAATGTCTTTAAATAATTGTCGGACTTTGTCCATTTCATAATATATATATTGTGTGTGTGGAAATTGTAAGACAAAATGGAAAAATTGTCTTACAATTTCCTCAATACTGTTCTTTATATATAAAAATATATATCATTATCCCATATATATAAAGTGGATACTGATGCTAACACCCAGAGGCAACTATATTTTATAAAAAAAAAATATAAATATATATATATATATATATATATATATATTGTACCCTTTCATTTACCATGTTTTATTAACTAACCTATCTATCTATATATAATATAATCAGTATGATAAACATTTATTAAATATTAATTATTAACCATATGACAGAAACGACGCACCGAGAGAAAGGCTTTAAGTTTGTAATTTTCAGACATGACTGTGTCCTTCATCAACATACCAAGGAATAAACAGAGAGATGGGAATTACACCCCAACAGATGTTTTAGTAGATGGTGAATTTTCTGGTGGAAATCGTATTGTTAGTAAAAACCTGATCTCTGTCTGATTCCTTGACATATATATAGAATAATGATATATAAATTTTTATATATCAAGAACAGTTTTGGACGAAAGATATATGACAAAGTGGAAAAAGTATTTGTGTGATGCATTTCGTCTCTTAGGACTTCAAACTGGGTTTGTTTATGCTGATGTGACTATATATATATATATATATTTTGACTAAAATATTGACCCTGAAGATGAACAATGATGTTCAAAAGCGCTAGGTCATCGTATGGACAATACATATTTCGAAACTATTTTCAAATAAAAAGTCTCATTAGAGAATATGAGAAAATTCAAAAGAAAATATGTAAGACTATGTTGTCTTTAACATTCAACACTACATGTTTGAAATATATATATATATATATATATATAGTATTAACATAAAACTGTTTTTGAAGCCAAAATTACTGGTTTTTCAGTGGTTTGCTGATAAAAAGGCATTCAAGGCAAGCAGGCTTTGTGATAGAGTGCTGAATATTGAAGACAGACAGAGAGAGCATTAATAGAATTAATATAGAATTTCACTTAACTCATGTTTACTTCAGAGTTTTGTGCTTAGATTTAAGCACTTATCAGAACAGTCCAAATCTGACTTATATATACATATCCATATATATATATATATATATATATATATATATATATATATATATATATATATATATTATATATGAAGTCTGTCATTAGTAAGGGGGTCTGTTAAGGAAATCCATTTCAAAATTGGTGATGACAGGATACCAACAGTAAAGGAAATGCCAGTAAAGAGCCTCGGACAGATCTATGCAATCCCACTGACTGATCGACATCGGGGTACAGAGGTTCATAAATCAACTGTAAATGGACTAATTTTGATTGATAGAACCTATCTGCCTGGCAAAATGAAGGCGTGGTGCTATCAACATGGTCTACTGCCCCGCCTTTTGTGGCCTCTGCAAATGTATGAAATTGCATTATCTCGCATTGAGCAAGCAATCAATAAGTATTTGTGTAAGTGGCTTGGAGTTCCTCCTTGTTTTTCGAAAGTGGGGTTGTATACCAACTCCGGACACCTGCAGCTTCCTATACATTCATTGGTGCAGGAATACAAGGTTGGGAAAGTACGCCTTCATATGATGATGAGGGACTCGGCTGATGATTGCATACGGAAGGTGCATCCAGAGATTAAATCTGGTACAAAGTGGTCAGCTGCAGAGGCCACACAAGAAGCAGAAACCAGCCTGCGTGTCAGAGATATCATGGGCGTGATTCAGAATAATCGGGCTGGATTGGGAAACACGATGCACAAGTACTTCTCCAAGAAGAAAGCAAAGGGAAAAAGGCGTATGGTGATTGAAGAGGTCAAAATGTTCGAAGAGGAGCATAGAATAGCCACTGCTGTTACCCAATCTAAACAATGTATGTGGACAACCTGGAATGATATCGAACCCATTAAACTTTTGTGGAATTCATTAATGGCGATGGAACCATTGGCGATATCATTCCTTCTTCGATCAACATACGATCTTCTACCTAATGAGACAAACCTCAAAATGTGGGGATACACAGATACAGATCTCTGTTTTTCGTGTAAAAAAGACCGAGGTACCTTGCGTCATGTGCTTTCTGCTTGTCCACTATCGCTACAGATGTACACGTGGCGACACAACAAGGTATTAGAGGTGATCAGGGATCTAATAATAACACAATGTGAGAAGGCAAACCAACGGCTTGTGGCAGCCAAGGAAGCTAGGACTGAGTTCCATAAGGAGGGTGAATGCCCTGCAAAGAAAAAACAAACAGCCCCCAATATGAAGCTGCTGAGTGGTGCCATTGATCGGAAGGTTTCAGTGGATCTAATGACATCCTTAAATTTTCCAATACACATCGCACAGACAGACAAGCGTCCCGACATCGTGTTATGGTCCAACTCAAAAAAGACTGTCTTCCTAATAGAGTTAACAGTCCCCTGGGAAGAGAACAGGGTGGAGGCGCACGAACTAAAGAAAAACCGATATGAGTCACTGCGTGCCGAATGTGTGGAAAATAGTTGGACGTGTCATGTGATGCCTATTGAGATTGGGTGTCGTGGGTTTCTGGGACATTCGGTCATTTCCTTCTTTTCAAAAATAGGAATCACCGGCCGTTGGTTGAAGAGTGTTTCGCATCACATTCAAAAAACAGTTCAGCATGTGTCAGGTTGGATTTGGTCGAGATCAAAACAAGCAAATAAAACGTGCGCAACATCACGACCTAACATGCGCGAGTGAAATATTTGTGTGGTCGTTTATAACGATTTTTATGAGCGCGTCAATAACGGCAGACGCGTTCAGGAACTTTCATTACGGATAGAAGCTGCAACGAGGAACAATCGTTTATTTCATTACAAGAATTTACAAATAGGAACGATTAATTAGCTTATCTTCATACCCTGCCTGGTGGCAAATGCTGCTTGTGGCGCTAGGGGTGGCGGTCCCGCCATAGCCACCGAAACCGTGATATCACCTCTGGTCGGCGGCTGATGAAGACAGGGTATCGCACGTGTCATTACACGTTGTATGTTAAAAAAAAAATTGATACATATATATATATATATATTATTTTAATTAAGAACCAGGAAAAAACCACCTCCCTGAGGAAATAAAATATAATCAATGAACCCTTAAGGTTGTCTGTTTTCTAATTAAATTAATATATGCTCTGTTTTGACATTAAGCTCTCTGGATTACATCCTCCTTGAGATTATCCATATAGATTACCAAACTTTTCATTATCTTAGCTAACTATATATATATATATATATATATATATGTTTGTGTGTGTGTGTGTGTGTATGTATAAAATAGACTCTCCTGTCAGTTTCGACATATAAGGATCTGACAACCAATTGATTCAGTTATGAATTTTGTGCAATAATCTTAAGTGGCACTTAAGACCTGCTAGTGATTTGCAAAGGAGGTCGCATATGGAGCAAGAGTGAGGATTGTTGGATGAGGTCACTGTGAAATTGGCTGATCTTTTAGATCTTGCTCTTGTTTCTTGAAGATAATTCAGATTAGCAGATTGAAGACCACTGAGTTCACTAAAACATGTCGATCTCCACTCTACCCGCTCCAAGGCTAAGCACTTGAGGATGTTATGAGGTATATTGACAGCTGACAAGTTGCTCTTCAGCTTGTCTTTGTATCTAAACCATGGGCATGCTACTTTCCTGTAGCCTTGATCTAACTGGCTGTACATTAGGATCTTCGGTATTCTGTCCTCAGACATTCTCAAGACATGACCAGTCCACCGTAACTGAGACTGTATGAGAAAAGTCTCGATTCCTCCAATATTACACCTACATTGGATATCCTGTCCTGAAGGCTAACTCCACAGATGGCATGCAGACAGCTCTTATGAAATACATCCAGCTGGTGTATATCGTATCTGTATGGAGTCCACAACTCTGAGCTGTACAAAAGGATGGCAAGGACAACAGCTCTGTAAACCTGAATTTTTGTATCCAGTCAGATACCCCGCTCATCTCACAAGCCATAGCGAAGTTTGTCAATAGCACTGGTAGCCTTAGAAATCTGAAGCATGATTTCATCCACCATAGTTGACTTTGCTACCAAGATAGGTAAAATATTTTACATAGTTCAGGGCTTTGTCTTCTACTTTCAATTGTCTCTCTGAAAATTTGTAGACTGGTGATTTTTGTTTCACATCACAGAATTGCTTCGGTGTAGGACAAGATTGGTGCACTACTTCCGTTTTCTTTATGTTAAGTGTAAGACCAAAGGCTTTACATGCAGCAGAGAAACAATTTAGTAAATATTGGCAACAAGAGCAGCATCGTCAGTGAACAACAAATCACAGATAATTTGTGTACAAAGGCAGGTCTTGACTTTGAAGCACTGATGATTGAAGAATCCACCAATTGTTTGAAACTGAAACTTGAAGCCAGTCTCTGTGTCTACGAATGCATATTTCAGCATCATTGAGAAGAAAAGGGTAAAAAGGACTGTGGCCATGACACACCCTTGCTTGGTGCCGTTTGTGACATCAAAGGATTATGACATCATACCATCAGATACGATATTAACTTTCATTCTTTCATGAAAAGAGATGATGACCTTTAGTATGTTTTCTGGGATGCCAAGTTTTCTCAAGACTTGCCAAAGAGCCTCTCGATTCACAGTGTCAAAAGCCTTCATCACGTCCACAAACACCATGTACAACTCCTGATTTTTCTCACAAACATTCTCTGCAACTTGACAAAGAGAAAATATCATGTCAATGGTGCCGTGACCCGACCGAAAACCACACTGCAATTCAGGATAGATGTCATCAACAAGGTGTACAATGATTCTGTTTAGAATCAGTCTAGCAAGGATTTTGCCTGCAATTGAAAGAAGTGATATCCCCCGATGATTATCACAGACACACCTGGAACCCTTGTTTTTGTAGAGGTGTTTGATAGAGGCATCTTTATAATCCTGTGGGACACAGCCTGTCTTCCACATCTCCACGAAAATATATATATATATATATATATATATATATATATATATATATATATATATATATATATGTATACTACGTTTCAAATTATTAACGAGGTGACACACTTCCATCCCATCCAAAAACTACTGGTTGGAATTTAACAAAATTTTCAGAGAAAGATTACAACATGTATATACACCTACTCTGTAGAAAGGAACAGAATTTTCAGTTATTTACCTAATTTACTTAAATTATTAGTGTCAAATTATTAATGACATGTAATAAATAACACTTTAACTGCTTCATTTACAGATTTTTATGGATATATACATTATCTAAGATGAAATTAAACTAAAATAAAAATGTAAACAGTGTCCAAAAAGGATAGCGGATTTGGTTAATATGAGATATGAGATCCTTTGTTTAAAATGACTTTGTAAAGGTGCTGGTCCATTGAACATGTCAATTTCTGGATCTCCTCTGATGTAATTTCACATGATATGTTGACTATTTCCTTGCTTCTAAATTGGCGTTCATTCTCATAAACACATCTCTTCAGAAGGC
Organism: Acanthosepion esculentum; assembly: GCA_964036315.1. Taxonomy (NCBI): domain Eukaryota; kingdom Metazoa; phylum Mollusca; class Cephalopoda; order Sepiida; family Sepiidae; genus Acanthosepion; species Acanthosepion esculentum. The sequence continues at coordinate 74,077,967 of OZ038516.1, forward strand.
TCCACAAGTTTTCAATTGGGTTTAAATCTGGAGAATTGACCTACCAATTCATCTTCCGAGGTCCCCAGAAGCCTAATTTCTGCAGGTACTCTGTATTTTATGCACTGACTGCGAAGGAGCATTATCTTGCATAAATATGATGATTCTCTTGAAGGTGATTCTTTGCCTTTTTAGCCAAGATTCCAGGTACTCTTTGCGGAAGGCTATATAAGCATCTGCGGTTATTTTTGTACTGTCAGGAACTCTCCACAGACCAAGCATGATACCACCAATAATACCAGTCCAAATCATAATATCTCCTCCTTGTTGGTGTGTTAAGCATTGATAATGGTCTTATTCATTTATGATTCAACCTTTGCTCTAACCATCAGGGCCATCAAGTGTTACATGACTTTCAAACACATTTGTATGTGTACTTTCGTCAATCAAGGCTTTATCACTGGTCTCACCAATGTCCCAACCTTTTTCAGAAAATGATAGTGAGTACTTCTGGACACTGTTGCTTTTCCAATGCTCCTGAAAAGTTCTCCACTGGTCAGGCCTGGGTTATTTACAGCTTCATGTTTCATTCTTGACAAAGAATGTCAAGAAACAACCCATGAGAGACCCTGAGTCCACTTATGTAACTTTGTAAAAGCTTCAACAAATCTTTTCACAATTTGGTGATATTTTCCAATTATTTTGGATACTTCTAATGTAGATTTGTCATTGGAATGTTCAGATATGAGCACATATTTCAACATGACTATAGTAAAAAAAAAAAAAAAGCTTATACTAGCCTGTAGAATAATCCAGCCTTGCTTAAACCCGGCTAATTTGAATTAAGAATTTTCCTTTTACTAAAATGTCAACTAAGGCAAGAGAACCTAGATTGCCCTGCTATATTATTTTCAGTTGGATGAGAGGGTAACTGGATTCATGCCTTTCCCCATTAGTATAAAATGAATTTGGTTTGCTTACATTATTTGAACTGTTATCCTCATCTTCATTGCCATATTCACGTTTTGGCCATTGTACACTCCGGCCTTGTTTAGATGATTGGAATTTCAAACCAAACCATTTATTTCATCCACCGTGGTAGATTGTCCTAGTTCTACGTGCCATGCTTCTTCCAGATGTCTCAGGTATTTCTTTAATTCAACTCTCCAAGTATTGAACTCATAACTCTTTGGGTCTAGTCACTGTATCTAGCCAACATCTTTATCCACTGGGCTATGTCTCCTGGAGGACATCTTTTTATAAATTTCTGGGACTTATAAACCTAATGTCTCAGCAACTGTTTTTTTACCAGTGCTCATATTGAAATTTTTCTGTTATTATTATTGCATTTTTTTTTTTACCAGAGCTTATATTGCAATTTTTTATTGTTATTCATTGCTTTTCTTTTCTCTAACATTCCTTTACTGGTTCCCATACTGTATTCATATCTATGCTTGGCCAGCTCAGGAGATTGCTGTGGCCTAGCATATGTGCTGATTCCTTAAGTTTTCATATTTTCCAGTCATGCCCTCTGCCTATTATTTCAACCTCATCGCACAGGAGGCGGTGATCACCCTTTTCTCTCCATATGTGGTCAGCTACACCTGATTTTTCTATTTCCCCTTGTGTTACTGCTTTACAATGTCCGTGCAGTTTTACCTTAAGGGGGTAGCCTGTTTTCTCCTTTGTATTTCCTACCACAGCTACATGGGATGGCATACACGCAATCCTCAATCATGTTCTCCTCTAGGGGGTGTCTTACTCAGAAAAGGTGTCTGCGAAGTGTTGAACCACTTTGGAAGATGGTCCTGCTGTTATATGGCACGTGGAATCTACCCCAGTGGATGAAATAAAGGGTTCAGCTTGAAATTCCAATCACATGAAGAAGGCCGGAGTGTACAACGGCCAAAACATTGTGAGTATGGCAATGAAGATGAGGATAACAGTTCGAATAATGTAAATAATGTAAGTAATCATAATACTTCATCTCAGAGATATAGATAGAATTCGGTCTGTCATTTTTGCAATGACCATTATGGCATCCATACATCTATTAGAATCAAACAATAACTGGAAAAATTCACTTAAAGACTAGAGTTTCATAGACGGACACTTCAACAATCACTCTGTCCATTCGTCAGGAGATACCAGCAATTGTTTTTCATCACTGTTTAAAGCTTCTAATAATAGTCAGGGTTTAACAGAATATACCATTCTTCCTGGCATGGGCAAACTAGAAAAGCAATAAAGAAAAACTACAATTTATAAAATAACTGATAGAATATTTGAGTGTTATTTTTTCCTTCAGGGATTAAAATGAAAGAACATATAAAGACAATCCTAGAAGTCAATGTATAATAATCACATAAACTGTACATTGTAACAACACTTACAGCTAAAATGGCAACTGGTTATAACATTTCATTGTAACATTTGGAAAGACATCTTTTGGAAGCTAAAAATGTGGGATTATCCCTGTGCAACAATCTTCCCTGTTTAAATAATAATAATAATAATGCTCTGGTTACTGTACCAATCTCTTTTGGTTCTGCAAAGCTACAGACATTATCCAAATGATGGTTATCCAAAAAGTCAAATCATTGTTTGACTTTTCATTTGAGATGTGTAATAAATGTGGCTTTACCAGTTTTCAAGTTAGAGTTCTCATACAGGTTGAGAATCCTTTATCCAAAATTCTTGGGACCAGAAGTGATTCAGTTTTTGGAATGCAGGCTATTTAATTTGTATATAACATCTATAAAATGGGGCAGCTTGGGAATGGAACACAAGCATAAAGATGATATCCCTTTAGATTTCATAACACAGCTTTTTATATATATATATATATATATATATACCCTGAAGGCAGTTTTATATAAATAACATATACTCTGAAAGTAGTTCTATATAAAATTTAATAAATTTTGTATACATACAGATACAGGTAATGATACTAGGAATGTAATGCTCATACGGATTTTTTAAGTGGTGAAATTGAGATTTTTCATAAAAGTAATGTTTTATACTTTCTGTGCATGTACAAAATAAACATGATCACTATTTACAAAAAATATACAAATGCAGGACTTTGTGACATTTTGAATGATATTTTTACTGAGCATGAAACATCTGGTAAATAATCCACAAACAAAGAGGTGTTGCTGTGACAATTGCTAACACAAAAATTGTAGGCTGAGGAACACCCACCCTGAGTAGATGAGGTCACTTACAACAGCTGCACATGCCCTAGAAACTTTGCCAGTGCTTTGTAAAATTTTCCTTTTGTAGCAAGTCATGTCAACACCTGAAAAACTTTGGGAATTTGGAATTTTAGGGATTATGGAGTTTTGGATAAAGGATACTCAACCTGTACAAATTATGATTAAATATCTTTGTTAAAAAACAGGAAAAGTGACAGCCTTGAAGCAGGAATAACATACATCTCATACTATAAAACACCTAAAAAATGATGCCCTAGTCCAGAACTTTGCATTGATGACACATTTAAAAAAAAATAATTCTGTGACATGTTACTAAATTATTTTTTTTTTCATCCAAACTAAATATAATTCATAATGTATATAAAAAGAAATCAATTAAAAATGATTTAATTAAAGAAGAGTTAATTAATTATACTAAAGTGCCATGATACAACAGTTTCAAAAACTGGGCAAAATTTCAATGACTACAAAATCATCATTACTAAACATTAATTCTTAACAAATCAATAACCAACACATTTACTGAACACACAAAAATTAACTAGATCCAAATGACTTCAGCATGAGTCCAAATGTTGAAAAGGAAAGATACAAATGAGATTTTTGTTCTCAATTATTCTATTGCAGCAAAATTTTACAAATAGAAACCATTTCTGCTACTAACCAAAGAGAATGTACTTTGGAAGTCACATTCATAACATAACTTGATATCGCTAATCAACATCTACTTGATATCTCTAATCAAACTCGAGATTACATGTCCCCCAGTCTAATGTTCTAACCACCAATTGTATATTCTTGTTTGCTTACACAACCAGATTGCTTATGATCCCAAGAATGAATGTTCTTGTTTCTAACATGATAGGAACTTTGATAAAAATTAATAGGAAAAAAAAAACTGATATTTTCTCATGTTAAGGCGGTACAAATTTTGTTGGAATTTTAACTCATATCTGGAATCAGAATTAAAAAGAAAAAGAAAAAAGGCACTTTGAACTCTTCATATTTATGCAAATTTACAGAGTTAAAAAAAACTTTAAAATGCTCTGGCATGTGGGGAATCAAAAACAAGATTTGAAACAATTGACAAAAAAAATTAAAATATTTAAACTTCAAAAACCTTTTACAGTAATAGATACGAACAATTTGAAAGATATTTCTTATAAGCAAAAACAAAAAATAATAATTACCATAAACAAAGCTTAATGTTAAAATTATTTTCCCTCATTTTTTTCTAGATAAAAGAATAATTAAAATATTTGGTAAGCTAAAATGAAAGATCCTTTTCAATTCAAAAAATTCTTTAACAAAAGAATCAACACACAGGTTTTAAGAAAAATTATCAAACAATGACTTTATTTGTTGGTAAAAAGATACAAATTTAAAAGAAGAATTTCAAGTTTTATGAAAAAAAAATTGTTTTGGTTATAGAAACAAATAGATTACAATAGTGGACTTTGATAAATGAAGGATATTAAATCAAGTATGTAAGATGGAATACATAAAAACCAGTTGGGCATTGAAATTTTTTATTTCCTTGTTGATATTTCACTTTCAACAAGCAATATAAAAAAAAAAATGAAAAAGTCATTACCATAGCAACCTTGCTACTTAAAAATTCATAGGAAACTTTCTATTAATGAAAAATCATTGGTGAGTAAATTGTACAGCAGTAAATAAATACAAATAAGTACAATAGTAAATTGTACAACAATTTTTCTTTTCCAAGTTTGACCAGGAGGATTTTTTTCTTTCAGAGAAGACAAACTGAAGGATTATTTAAAAAAAAAATGTCAATAATAAAATTTAGTAAAAAATATTAATTTATAGAAGATCAATGATCAGAAAAATTATTAAAAATAGATTTGATTATGATCTCTGATAGGAAAAACAAACAATTCATTCATAGTATCAACTGCGGCCTTTTTAAAAACCATGAGCAGAATAATTCAATTCAGGTGGATTAATAACAAAAATTAGTCCCTATACTAGTCAAGTTTGAAGAGCAATGTTTTATGGAAAACTTAAAAGGGGGGTCAAATTATACGTAGATGAAAAATTCCAGCAGGTTAAACTCTGAATAACAGTAATGGTATTATGAGCTGTTTCCTTATAAGGAAACATTCAGTATGCATTGACCAAGCAAACAGTGATAATGTTATTTGAAATTTATAAAATCTTCTTATTAAAACAATTTATCATGAAAATAGGTTTCTGAAGTCCACTTTTATCACTCTTTCCATTATTTATGGACGCTTCCTTTGTAACCTTTCATTTGAAATATTGTAGAATGTTAACATATTTATGTCATTATTTTCTCTTAGAGTTGCAAGTGCTAAAGCCCAAAATCAACTTCCAGATGCAGAGGGGAAAATATTCACCAATTAAAAGGTAAAATTAAAAAAAAGCTATATTACAATAAAGGGTTCTATTGGGAATTCAATATTTAAAATGAAACTAAATAATCAGGCAGATGCCTTAAATTAAAGATCAGATTCTGTTGTGTGTCTTTGGACTTCTCAATCTTTCTGTATACTTGCAAATCTTGGACATTAACAACAGAACTACAACAAAGAATCTAAGCATTAGAAATAAGATGTTACAGAAACATCCTAAACTTCTTCTATGTAGACTGTATCACAAATGATGCAGTATGAGATCATCAGACAAGAAATAGTCTTGTTAAAAGACCTCATAACCACTGACAAGCAGTTACAAGACCACGTTACAAGACGTGACCACGTTACAAGAGCCAACAATCATTCCACAACATACCACCTTAGGCAAAAGAAGAAGAGGCAGACAGAGGAAAAAGTGGACTGACAATTTCACAAGTTGACTGGAAGATCATTCATAAAGACTCAGATATTAGCACACAACTGAGACACATGGAGGGAGCTAGTCAGGTGCTTAGCTGTGCTGTAACACTATGACCACACCCAGTCATGGGACTGATGATGATAATAATGAAGATGTTGATAAAATGTATTTTTTAAAGCTCTGACATTTAAGTATAATGTGCCATAAACAGTAAATAATGAAGATTTTAACTTTTTTACCAAGTATTTAAGATATACTGTTCCTCAGGGATTTTTAGCAACAATTTCCTGAAAATTAATTTTATATGCCAGAAAATAGGGTGATTTGTTGTTCTAATTCCCTTAAAAAAAAAAAAAAAAAAAAAAAAAAAAAAGAAAAAATATTATATATAGGATTGCTCAGTTTTTTGCAATAAGGTAAATTATTTATAATTTCTTTTTCAGATAATAACAAACATCAAGGTAACTTAGAAAAATTAAAAGGTCCACTGTAATTGCTGTCTTAAAAGCCAAGCATAGGGATTCACAGATTGCTTGCATTCTTAAAGATCCAGTCGTCTGTTGTCAAAGTTCACAATGATCTGGAAACTGAAGACGGGGATTCTAAAGCAATAACCAAATGTAAAACACCTGTTAATGCACCTAATACCATCAAAACTCCCAAATTTGTATGAAAGGTGCAGAAAAATATCAATAAGAACCCCATAAAGTCAATTAAAGCCTAAAGATCTCAAGGTATTCTATCGGAATTGTGCACGAGGACCTTCAAAACAAGTCCTATGTGACATAGAGAGACCAATTCATGTCTACAAAAATAAAGAATAACCATTTAATCCATGCAAAGTGCTTATTGGAACATCAAGAGACTGAAATGCTTTGGTTTTTCTGTGATGAGAAAATCTTTGATCAAGATGAAAAGGTCAACCAAAGAAATGATAAATGGATATCTAGAGTTTCTAAGGACATTCTAACATGCAAAGTTTCCAGCAACTGTCATGGTTCTGGGAGTTGTGAGCAACAAGGGAGATGTCCTTCTTCCTTACTTCTTTCCACAAGGCTTAAAGGTCAATGCTGCTGACTATAAGGAGGTGTTGGTGAGGATTCTGAGGCCTTGGATAATGAGCATGAGCAAAAGAAAACTGTACACCTACCAACAAGACTGTGTCATCTCATAAGGCCAAAAATAGCTGAGTTACAATCTCCACTATCATGTCACCCTAAATATATGGCCTCCTAGTTCTCCAGACCCAAATTCGTTAAACTACTACATATGGGGCGTAGTCAAACGAGAATTCAACCAAAGCTCCTGTTAAAACAAGATCTTGCTCAATAAACTGACAGCACTTCACCAGAAAAATGTTCAGAGGAGAAATTTCAAAAGATTTAAATAATGTCTAAATGTCAAATCCACTTTGGCATGAAGAGAGACAAGCCTGGTACTGCCACTGCTTAGAACAAATCCATTAATCTGAGGAAAAGGAATCTAATATCTTCAGAAATTTGTTAATCAAGGATGGTGAATCCAATCCTTGGTAGGACCACAAGAGTCAGCAGTTAACAGCCCCCATAACATTATATATCTCAGAAGTCTGCCATAACTAGCACAATGTCTAAAATAGATAAAGATCATCTGATTTGAGCTTGTTAATGTTTCAGACCTTGTACTGAAGCAGGCATTGATGAAGTCAAGACATCAAGAAGAATCAAGATTATTTAATTTCTTTCTCAAATAAATCTTTCATGAGTTATACATCTTTTACTTACTAAGTCCATGCAAATATCCTCAAAGAATCCCTATACTAGATCAGATTATACATGATTATATAAAGTATATATACTTTCAATCAATATTTCCTGTCTCTTTAAAATATGCAGAACATCTGTGGATAAACAATATATAGTGAGAGAGGGGAATCTCAAAAACTCAACATCTGTTCAAAAAGACATTTAAAAAAAAAAACTTCTTTTAGTAAATTTGTATGGTAAGTGTTTAAAAAATAATGAGAAAAACTGAAAACTATCAACATTGTGGAAAAAACAAATTTTAAATGTTTATCACATTTTGAGGGTAAGTCTCATTTTGGAAACGGCACAGCTTTTGTTAACACAGAGCATTACAAACACAGAGGTATGCAAATAGTTTTCTTTTTTTAAAAATCTTTATTAAATTTTAGACTCCATTAAAAGAAAAAGAAAACTCTCACAGCAATTAAAACCATTCATATGAAGATTTAAATCAGTTAAAAAGTTCATCTTCAGTGTGGGACACAAATATTTTATAAAATGATTCAATGAGAAATATATGCATACAAGTCATATTTTGTCTGTGAATAAACACTTGCCTTAATTTCTGGTCACTTACATGAAAACATTTTAGACTAAAAGTTACATATTTCAGTGATTACCATAATTCTTTGTGCATGGTTCACTAGGAAGTTTTAAAAAAATAGAAATTCCAGGGAAAAAAAATCATATTTTCATGTGTAAACTGCATCTAATTTTAGAGCAAAGAAAATGACCAAAATTTGTGAAAAGGGGAAGAGTAAAAAAATGAAGAAAATGGACTATTTTGTTTACTTTTGTGATTCATAAGCATTATGAAAATATAATATTGAATCTTGGCGTATAACGTGACTAAATCACCAACACAAAATGAGAAAATAAATCAAAATAAATTGAATAAATATTAACTTGTCTTTTTGGTTTTAAATTTTTTAAAATTATTTGCATAGTCCTGAAAAAGACTGAGGAATCCAGTTCATTTTTCTGTTCTCATAGGCATCCAGATCTGAGAGTCTAAGGTCATTCTCATCAAACTTGCTTTCATCGTCAGACCCGTAAAACTGTCAGTTTTGGGATACAGATCTGTGTAGCAAGATCATAGTCATCATCATTGCTTTCATGTAGTACCTCTGTTGACCCCCATTTCTATATGAATTCCTCAGAAGGATGTCATCTTCAGTGCCATGAAGCTTGTTTGAGATGCAGCATTTCTTGAAGGCTTTGACAAGTGGAATCCAAATCTTCCCAGACATTGATGGCCCACTCAGATATCTTCAAGCTCTGGTTTTCTTATTCTACCTCTCTGTAGGTGCGATTTATTTCCCTTCGTTGTAATACACCATTAGATAGATGTTATGTCTTCATTGCCTTGAATGAAGATAACACACTCAAGAAGCTGTATGTCACTTGGAGTCAACATAGTCAAAATAGGTAGTAAGCAAATAAGCGAGGTCTCAAACGCTCTACTTGTTTAATCCTTCCTTTCGCAATTCTCGGCATCAGTCTATATGCATTTGGATGAGTCCAAGTTCATCGCCACAACAATAGATATTATCTCTTCGGTAAATTTGAGCTGATTTTGTTCATTTTGAGTCCTAGATAAAATAGGCTTGAGTTCTAAACTAAAGTATAAGACATAACAGACTTTTGAGCATTATTCTCGATGAAAAATATCTGTATCTTATACACGCAGGATTACAGTACTTATTTCAATATATATACTTTAGCTATGTTATTTTACATTGTGAACTTTTTAAAAATTTTATTTTTTTTACTTCCTACAGTTTATATTTTATTTTACATAAATTAAATAATATTTTCACCTTTGGATGATTTCCAAACTCATGTAGGTGTCTTGAATCCACAAAACCGAGAAAAAGTATGGAATTTAAGGGACTTTAGAGAAAAATTATGAAAGATTTATCTCCCTTTGTTACAATATGTCATTAGATAGATATTATCTCTCTGCTAAACAAATAAATACAATTTGACCTGAATTTGCTTGTTTTGAGTCCTGTAAAAAAAATGGGATGGAGTTTTAAACTAAAGTATAAAATACAACAGACTTTTGGACATGATTTTGGATGAAAAAAACCTGTGTCTTATACACACAAAATTATGGTAATCATTAAATTTCACTTTCACACACGAATGCTATTCTAATGATTTTCTATTCGTCACTGTCAGTCCTACACAGATTGCTTAGGTTGGATTATGCAAGAATAAAGTTTTTTCAATTATTAAAAGCAGGCAATTAGAACATTTTTCAGGGAGTTATTATAGGGGCCAATGAAAAAATGTACCTTTTGAATCTTTTAGGCACATCTCTGAATATTTTGCATTTATAGAAAATAGATAAGTACGAAATGAATGATTTCTTGAATTCATGTTATATCTGTTTGCATTCAAGATATGAGATAAAAATTTGGCATTTGCTTGCTTCTTACATATGCTCATAGTATATGTTGTGTCACTATATGATTTCATTAGAATTAATTTATGTTTTAATGGATATCACTTGTGACATCTATTTATTTGACAAGTGGATTATTCTAACGACACAAAGATTCACAATATTTCATAATATAAAACATGTATTACACAATGGTTGTCAAAACATATTAAATGAAGTATTCTATAGAATAAATGAAAGTATGATTAAAAATTCATAGCCTGACCCATTTCTTCAAATCTGACCAAATGGAAGGGCTTCTTAGTTAGGCCGAGAACTTTTCAGTACCTCCCCCCCCACTCACACATCTAAACATTTATTAGCTTGACCAGCAAAGTATGGCACTAACAGAGGATAAAACTCACTATCAATGGCTTTCGATACTAACTTGCTATTTGTTGCTCTACAGCAAATACTCAAGTAGATATTGACTCAACAGCCTGTGGCACAAGACTACAATAATGAATCACCCAGTCAAAACTACACATTTGCTACTTTACAGTAGATGCTGTAGGATATGCTTTCACATGAATATGTAAAAAAAATAAACACAAATCAGCATATGGATCTAGAGTGAGGATTGTGGGATGAGGTCACTGTTAGATTGGCTGACCTTTTCACTTCTTGAAGACGATTCAGACTAGCAGATTGAAAACTGCTGATGACTAAGTCCACTAAAACACATTGATATCGACTCTACCTGCTATAAGGGTGAGCGCTCGAGGGTATTATGAGGTATATTGACAGCTGACAAGTTGCTCTTCAGCTTGTCTTTGTATCTAAGCCTTGGGCGTCCTACATTCCTGTAGCTCTGATCTAACTGGCCATACATTAGGATGTTGGGTATCCTGTCATCAGACATTCTGAAGAGATGACCAGTCCACGGCAAACAGAGACTGTATGAAGAAAATCTCGATTCCTCCAATATTACACCAGTTAAACAGGTGTACATCGGATGTCCTGTCTTGAAGGCTAACTCCACAGATAGCATGCAAACAGTTCTGTAGCTTTTGTAAGGCATCTTTTGCTATCCTAATGAGCCTTAGGATGTCAGTGTGGCACTTTCCATCCTATGTTAAAGCATTCTCAGATATTTAAATTGTTATGCTTGTTTGTTATCTCCAATTTGTAATTTTCATGTTCGGCTCACCCCTTTTGCTGACAACCATGCATTCTACCTTCTTGCAATTGATGCTTAGTTCTTTCTTCTTGATTTCCTTCAATACATTCTGTAGGAGTTCTTGTAGTTTCCTTTCTGTGTCTGCTACCAAAACTGTGCCATCTGTATATCTTGTTAAGATTGTAGCTGGCAATAATGAATCCTGATAGGACTTCTAATTCCGTTAGAATCACTTCACTGTATAGGTTGAATAAATCAGGTTAGAAAACACATCCTTACTGCTAAGAATAAAAGAAAGGAAATTGGAGAGAGAGAGAGAGAGATGATTGCAAATGTTCTGAATGGACATGGTACATAAAAAAAATTCAACTACATTATGACAGTAGTGAGTTTGATCCTTACTGGGTGTCCCATACTTTCAGCTTTGTGTCACTTCTAAGCTACACTTAGAAAATCACTACAGAGAGAATTCATTTTAGGTTTCTTTCAAGGTCAAAGAAATTGATAAGCTCAAGAAATACACCGACACCTGGACTGAAGTTGCCAGAACATGAGATGTTTAGGCCAGTATTGTCCCGGTCATCACTAGGACATTAGAGTCTATATCACTGAACCTCATATATTAAGAAGATCAGAATAAAGCCAAGGATCCCATCACTGCAGAAGTTTGTGGTGCATGACACTACAAATATTCTGCAGAAGGTGCTATACAACTTGACAGAAAACAGACATAATGTAAGAATTCAAGTTAAAAATGAAAACTTTACAATCAAGATTGTTTTAGGTGTTGCCATAGAAGGATATGACTACACAACTAAGAAATTCAAATTCAACTTGAATTAGCAGGACTAACATTTGGCTTAGTGAGAATAGTTATCTACAGAGTGTTACTAAAGGTTACAACCAAAGAAATCAATTCTTTCCATGGCTAACAAGATCTACATTGAAAAATTCACAAATGTTGAACAAGCTTTTCATCACACACACACACACACACACACACACACACACACACACATACACGGAAGTGCTGAAAAGTTTTCGGTTTGACCCACTTCTCAAAAATTAATATTTCAATGACTAAACATAAGAATACTGATTCGATATACAGGATTCTGAAAACGGACTAAATAAAACCAAATAGTCATGACAGAACACTTAAACAAAAATGTTTAAATGAAAATCCATTATACAGCAACAAAAATTAAGATGAAGGCAAGTTCTTATGTCGGCTCAGCCATGTTTTAATTACAACTGTAATCAACTATATCACAACTCTATTTTGGTGCCACCAGTTATCTCCCCTTTCAGATATTTGTTCTCTGAAAGAAAAGAAAAGAAAAATAATCAACTGTCATTATTAAAATGCAGGACAATTTAAAAAAGTAATCTTCCTACCAGAATTAGGATTTCTTTTTATTTCTTGCTATTAGAAGGTGTACCACAAATATGTGTGGAAGTTGGGAGTTATGATTTCACTTTTTGTATGAATTGATGCAAGCTAATTTCATTCTGCAATATTTTATAAGAAATATAGCAAAATTAATTTAGGATAATAAATAAAAATGTTAGAACTTGTTTCATACATGAGAAATGAATGTATTGCTGAATAATGCTAGAGATCCATGTTTGGATGTTGGTGAAAACCAGGATATTACTTGTGAAAAGTGTTTATGGTTTCTGACAAGGATATAAATTCATAATCTGCTAAATACAGTTATAAGAAAAAAAATTTCAATTTGTTTAAAATTTCTACCCTTGTAAACCATGTCCTAAGTATAAATATATCTATTATAGGAAGCACGTTTGTAGAACAAACTTTCAACTCTGTTCTGACATAATTAGGTAAGTTACATTTGGAATCTTCCAATGAGCCTTGTATTTTACCACAAACTTCTAAAATCCTGGTAAATTTTTATCTTCTTGTTAGTGTATTAAATAACAAAATTCATCTTAGTTACAAGAATTTGTATTTTGTATAATTCTTCTAGTAAAAAAAAAATATTTTCTTCAGAAAACTTATGGTGAAAAAACTTTTATTACTGACTTCAACAATTCATAATACAGTATTCTTTTATCCTACCAGATATAGAACAATAATTTTCTTTTTCTTATATATAAATAAAAGTGTTGCATTATTCTGTTGATGTTACCAAGATATTGGATGCAGTCACACTTTCATGCTTTGGATTATTGTGATGAACAGACTTTTCACACTAAACATCAATTTTTTTTTTTTTATATCTGGCAAAAGGTGAAATGCAAGTGACGATGTTGAAGTTTTAACCTTTAGCCTGATGCATTATTAATATTACTTTGCTTTCCACTGCATTCTTTTTCATGGCCTCTCAATTGCAGTAACCTTACTGTTAATTTCACTCAAAGTTGTTTTCTGTTGCCATAGCAGTATATGACAACACAACTATTGTTCAGGGATCAGAGTCACATTCAGTGGCAGGATAAACTTTTTGTACAGCAAATGAAGTCATATACAAGGTGACCCCAAAAAACGGGAACTTTTTAACAATCCAATAAAACCAAGAGTGATGGAAGAAAAATATTTAATTCATAGTAATTGAAACCTTAAAACATGCCATTTAAGAAACAATGATTTTTTAAAAATTACGTCCAGTAGATGGCGTCCTCCTGTATGAATGCATTCTTGAAATCTGCTGTTGAGATTCCTCATTGACTGCTGCAACATCTCATCTGGGATACTGTGAATTTCATCTTGAATTCTTTGTTTTAACTCATCCAGAGTTCTTGGTCGAGTTGTGTAAACTTTACTCTTGAGATAGCCCCACAAGAAAAAATCACAAACGGATAAATCTGGCGATCTAGGGGACCAGGCAACGTTACCGAATCTTGAGATCACACGGTTACTGAACAATTCTCGTTACTAAAATGGCGAAATGTTTACTTGCTCAAGGTCACTGACTCGCAGTGTTGCCACTTGCTCATGTCTGGCAATACGCACCTCAAAAATTTCCGTTTTTTGGGGGTCACCCTGTACAAAGTGATAAAGATTTTCCGCCAATTGTAGTCATAATCACAAAGAGCATGTAAGAAATCTCTTCAAAATTCTTGACTAATTATTGCAGTGGTTGTCCTCCAATTCAAATTCACCTTTCTTGAACTTCATAAACAATTCAGTATATGTAGTTCTTCTGACCAAATCATCAAGATAGGCTTCATCAAACATTTTTTACTTTTGTAGCTGCATTTCTCAACTTGAAACATGCAATGTTGCACATTTTCTGCTGACATGATGTAGAAAGACTATTAAATCAATTGTATGCCGGCTATTAGGAAAGTTGGTTCAATTTTTCTCACCAGAATCTATCTTATAAATAAGTTTATCATTCATTCTTGTTTTTAATATTGCTGCCACATCTGGTGTGGTGCTTTTGCTATATATTTAGAGATTCTTGATAAAATCCAAAGAGTCTGCAATTGGTCCTTCCCTGGCATCTCAGCTCCAGTCCCCTTCCCATCACTGTAATGTAGCTTCTCTCTACCTTTTCTATAAATATTTTCATGATAATTATTCTGACGAACTTTCCTTTATGGTACCTAGATTTTACAAATTTAAGCAACATACTAGATTGGTGAAAAGGTCTTATTTTATAGTTGAAAAAGATAGATGTAACCGTAAGTTCTATGCTAGCAGTTTTTTCTGTAATACTTCTCGCTTCCAGAACTCTTCTGGCTTCTTGCTTTCCAGACAAGTTTGATCTCCAAAAATTTAAATAACAATGTCAATTGTTATCTTCTGTCTTCTTAATTCCTCTTCTTTTATTGTTCTCACTCCTTAATAGTGTTTTCATTTTTCGCATATTCTTTCATATTCAGTAACCCCTTGTGTCTTAATGGCTTCATTGCCTTGCTTGGAGAGAAATTATTAAAATTTAAATGCAATGTCAATCGTTATCTTCATCTTAGCATTAAATGGTTATTATAGACCAGCGTTCCCTTTTTTATTATTTTTTTTACTTTGCCTTGCCTTATATTCTTTTTTGTCTACTTACGCTTTTTATTTGATTATGAACTTTTTCAGGTTCATATTACAATAATCTTATATGTTGACTCAATTTACATTAATTAATATCCTTGTTAAATTAATATTAATACCTTAGTTTATTTTTTGATCTCTATCTACCAACACTCTATATTTTGAATTTATACCACAATACTATATTATATTTATAATAATTTTGACCTTTGAATTGACATACAATTCATGAGATCCAGAAATTAAAAAATAAATAAATCAACCCTATTGAACTATTCATAACTTTTTGCACCTGATGAAGGGGAAAGCCATGAAGCTCTGAACTATATATATATATATATATATATATATATATATATATATATATATATATATACACACACATACACAGTGTAACCTCAATTTAACAGACTAAGAGGGGGGATTGTCTGTTAAAGCCACCCAGTACAGTACAAAATTATTGTATATGAATTGAGGAATTGAAATATTCTCAGACTGATTCACTTTCCAAAATCTGATCAAATGAGCAATCATCAGTATTTGGAAGAAATCCCTTCTTGGTTGTCTCAAGAACTTTTCAGCACCTCCTCACATATACTACATTATCATAACAATAGATAGAATCGAAGAAATGAATGTAGACGTGGAGGGGGGAGCAATAATTTTGCAAATTCTCACCTTCGTTGTTTTTATTGGAATTAGATTCTTTTTCATAAAGGCAATCTGGAAAAAATACAAAAAAAATAAAATGAAATTTGAAAATTTCATTTTTAAGATCTTTTTTTCCTTATACATTTGCATTAAAATTTGTAATTATATATATATATATATATATATACATACACACATATTTAGGCAAGTATTCATCCAAACAAGTTTGATTAAAAAGAACCAACAAGGTCTGCCTGCTTAATTTTTTATCATATTTTACCAGTCTTTGGATAAAGGGTTGTGTATTGTGCTTGAAATTTTGGATAAACTGTCTGAAGTTCATATTTTGTTATTGTTTGTTCAAGTACTTTCAACTTTTGCCGTCATTATCAAGAACCAATAGTGTGTCTGTGCGGTAATTAAAATTCCTTTGTCTACATTCTGGTTTTCTTTAGGAAGATAGGAGTTTGAAGTAATCTAATGTGACATCCTGTATAATAGTAATTGGGAATGAGGAAGCACAAAAAGAATGCAATGTATTTATTTATTTTTACTGATACTAATATAACATATGCACACATTAATTCTATCATCTGCACTTCAAGATACTGTCTCCTGTGGTTAATGATATTTTATTTAATGTGCACTGTTTCTTTTGTATAATAATAGCTTCTAGGGTTTTGAGTCTTTCCTTGCATTTAGTGCTATAAAGTATTTTGGGGTTATCGACTAGTATTTGTTGTATGTTGATAGTTTCATTTTGGTTGTTCTTGATGTGCTTGTCAATGGGTGCACAGATTGCACTGAGTTTCAACAAGTGACAGGTCAGCCTGCAAGACAGTGTGGTGCATGTCTGCTCAATGTAAGCAGTTAGTGTTAGAAATGCAATCTTCCATTGGGCATGAGAATACATAGACAACATTATTTTTACACAGGGGTATTTTGAGTTTAGTAATGATTAAATTAGATGTTTTAATCTTTTTTTAGTAGATGATAAAAGCAAAAACACTATTAACATATTTTATCGTAACCAGATGCACCCTAATTATAAACAGGATGAAAAAGCAATTAAATCATAATTTACCAGTACATATCATTCAATGATCTTAACAAGCACCTAACATTTATCATCTGCTATGAAAAGTTTAAAACATATATCCACAGATTGACCTGTCACACGTTGAAACTCAGTGCATGCATACATCGACGAGCACATCATGAATGAGTAAAATACAACTATCAACATATGACAAAATTACAGAGTAGAAATAATTGTGTATTCAAATGTGGATTTTAAACTAAAATAACCAACTCCCCCACAAAAAAATCTAAAATAAACAAATTAAGTAAATAATAAACAAATTAACTAACAATGAATGCTCATATTATTACAAGTAAATGTAGTAATAACAAAAAAAAGAATAAATATGTAATCAATAATAAATAACAAGTAAAAAGTTAACAAACACTATAAAATAGCTATTATTCCTACTCAATGGCCTCTATAATCATTTGAAACAACTGTTATCACTTACCCAATAACCATTAGGATAATACAATAGACCTTGCTACCCATAATGAACCATTGACCAGTATATATATATAAATGGTTGAGCCAAATCACAATACATGGCCTGAAGATTGCATTCAATCATGAAACAGATTGTTGCCACTTGATGTTGACTTCAGTGTCCACCTTTACACACACACACATATATATATATATATATATATATATATATATATATATATATATTAGGCCCTTTTTCTCTTTCTCTTTTCAGCATTGTCATTTTTATTCAAGACTATATCTAGATAAGAGTTTTAGGTTTTGGCAAATTGTCTGTTGGTTCCACCAACAGTTTTTGTTTGTCTTTAGTATATATTTCCTAGGATTCATTTAATACAAGAATCCATTCAATTCATTGAAATCATTTCTAATTATTTTATTTTAATAATTTTTATTATAATACATTAATTATAATTTTTAATTTTTAATAAATAATAATAATAATAAATGCTTTGAAGATAAAGAGGAGTGTGTGAGTGATGGGAGCAAACAGTTTGAACATTTGAGGGATTGATATGATTATTATTGATATGTTTGTGAAATCAATACAATATGTTTTGTGTGCATGCTTTGTTTTTTATTACTGTATACTTTTGCATCACCTAATATATATAAAATTATGTTATGAGGCAGTAATAAAAATCTGCTACAAAGGCCCTTGAAATGCTTTGTTAGGTTTTTTGGCAAATATTTTTTCAGCAAAAGATTTCTGAGTAGCAAAACTGTTTCAAACCCAGTTGAGTATTAATTCAAGACAATGAGTGTCCTGAACAACTGGTCACCAGCAAAATGCCAAAAAATATAGAAAGAAATTTGTGAAAACATTCTTGAAGATTGTCACTGAACAATTCTCTCATATAAATAGAATCAAATAAGAATAATGTAAATAATGATAATTCCTCAATGCAGAAATTCAAACGAAAATGTGTTGCTGTGAAGTTTGAAATTTGACTCTTGACAATCAAAATCAGCAGCAGCCTCTTGATTCTGATTTTCCGAAGGCAACTACTTTGAAGGGAATGGTAAACCAATTTTAATACCATATTTTTCAGAACGTAAGATGCACCAATACATAAGACACATCTTTATTCTGAAGACAAAGTTTTGGGAAAAAAGTTATAGTTATATTAAAAGGTTTTTTATTGGACAAAAATTAAATCTGATATTTCAAAAATGAGTCTACCATGTTCTAACCACAAAAGAGTTCAAAACATGAGAAAATATCTAAATAAAAAAACTCAGTGGAAAAAAGGGGTGAGCAATAAATGTGTGGTAGTAAATAAAAAACAAGACATCCCTAGACCTGAACAGTGGGACAAGAACAAATCTACACCTGTAGAGTAAATACTGAATTCAGTTTAAAATACCCTGAACATTATCTACATTGGCAGACATGTGACAAAGGCCAGAGTGAACAATGACCAAAATGCTGTAATAATAACAAAGAGGAGGATAGCAGTGTGAATGTAAATAATCAGTTAGCTGTTCAAAATGAACAAGTGATAATGATTACTGAAAATCTTACTTATGGAAATTTAGTCACTAACATTTAAATGTTTTCTTGATTTTTTTTAAAGGAAAAATCTGAGAAAATCTAAATACATATTCAGTGAATTTGACACAAGGCCATATTCATGAAGTGCTTTTTAAAGAATAAATTTCCTGTCAATGAGATGACATAGGAGTTGTTAATAAATGAAGAGAAATGACAGACAGGCTTCCAGCAGCAGCAGTAAGAAAAAAGAAGCCTCAGTGAAAGCAGTTAAGTGTAACAAGCTGCAGAAGGTATGAGTAGGTTTAAGGCTCCAAGTTCTACACTTAGGATTGTCCCATGGGCCAATAATCAAGTGGATTAAAAACATTGGTTTGTGAATTTGATGACATAGTAATTGCAAATACAATCCCTGGGTCAGGTAGTGCAGACTTAGACTCAATGGAAACAGGGTAAACAATAGCAGTACTAAATAAGAACTAGATGAATAATATCCCTACACCAAGACAGTGGATTAAAAACAATCTACCCCTGTAGATTAAATAAAAGGTTCTGTTCAAAATTACCTGAATCAATAAGCCAAAACGTTATGGCAATAACAAAAGAAATTCAGAAAATAGTCTGAGTATAAATAGCATAAATAATCCCAGAAATTCAGACAGAAATTTACTGCTAACAGTTTGTAGATATGAACAAACAGATATTTGAAAAGAGATGATAAAGAAAGGACTTACCAGCTTCATGAGATAAAAGTACAATGTCTTTACAAAGATATTCTTGTAAAGATCTTCTACCTTGATGACTGAAATACCAATCTTCAATATCAGTTTCATGATCTTCCACCAGACGGATACACTGGTAAATAAAGTAAACAGTTTATATTATGTGTGTGTGTGTGTGTGCACATTAATCATTTCATCCCAGGTGATAATGTCACTAGGATGCAGAGATTTACAGGGAGTGAAAAAGAAAGAAGACTTTAGTGAGGAAAAGGACAATAAAGGAACAGTATTCAGGAAGAAAGATGACAATTGACATTGCATTTAAATTTTTGGGTAGCAAGAAATTGGAAAGGAGTTCCACAGTTTCTATGACTATTACTCTGAGTTTCATGCTAAACCCATGATTATCAGACAATTATAATGTTATTAGGAATCCCTTTTGGTTTGGTTTCCCATTCTATAGACATTTTGCGTTGACACTTTCTGATAAGGTAGGTTTTTGCTTCTTTTTTTTTCAGGTTTTGTATAGGCAGGGTTTGTTTTTGTACCTTCCATTCAACTCTGTGTTGGCTTATTTTATAGTCATCTACAGACTGTTTCACTGTATCACAGCTCATCAGTGTGTCTAGACACCATATTGCTTCAAGCCATGATCAAAACTTGGCATCAGAGATTCTACCCCCCAAGCTAGCATCACACAACAGAGCGGAAAGGAAATTTGAACGTTTTTACTATGCAAAAGACGTCAGTAGCTAGGAGAGCTCGATTTCAGCAGAATAGCATTGCATTAGCAGCAGCAGCCACTGTTTATAAAATCACCTCTTCCTCTCTGAGAGCTCAATCGAATTATTTTGAGAGCATAAATAGTGTGTGTGTGTGTATATATATGTATGTGTGTGTGTGTGTGTGTTTTAAGGTATGCTATATTTATGGGCTAAAGTGCTCAATATCTGGGATAGAGCATATGTAAATATAAAAGTGGACATTGATGTCAACACCCAGAGGCAACAGTCTGTTTCATACTTAAATGCAAACTTCAGGCCATGAAGATTGCGTTTAAGCATGAAATGGACTGTCACCAGTGGGTGTTGACGTCAATGTCCACTTATATATATATATATTAGCGTAAAAGCAATATGTCATTTGGACTTTTAAGCTAGTCTTGTGGAGGGCGAATTGGGCCTTTGGCACAAAACTAAAGGGACCTTTGATCCAGCTTAGAAAACAACAATGATAATTTTCCTCAATTTACTCCATGGAAGTTCAAAATCTCACTTTAAGTCTGATTCAGTCTATAAGTCCAATTCTCACTGAAACTCTGACTTGAGTTGAAATTCCAATTCAGGCCCAAAATTGAGTTCTTTAAATCACAAACTCTGTGGAACTTCAATTGAGTGTAGTTCTTCAAATCACAAACTGGGGTTCAAGAAGATGGCAATTGACATTGCCTTTAAATTTTTGAAGAGTGTAGTTATCAGGGAAGCAAGGAAATGGAAGGGAGCTCCATAGGTGGGAAATGTGAGAAAAGAAACTGTTGGAGTAGAAAAGGTATTTAACTAATTCAACAGTAAAAGGATTGAACCTAGATGCCAATCTAGTAGCACACTTAAACTCACATAGTCCAGGCACCAGGAAAAAAAAGTTTATCAGAGCAGTAGCCATGAAAATATTTGTAGAAAAGACAGAGGGAAGCCACATCAGGTCAGTGAGAAAGTCAGTGATGTCAAGATGCCAAGCCAGGATCGATTACATAACAGATCCTTCTTTGGATTTTGTCAAGAACCAGTTGGCTTCCTTTGAAATTTAGCTACAATTTCAGTAAAATAATTTTAGTTTATAGAAGCTTACAAAATCTCCAAGAAATTTTAGTAATAACAGAAACTTTTATGATTGGAAATAAGATTAGACACAAAAAATAATTTATAACATTAGAAGGGAATTACTTTGGAATGACATCAAATATATTCAAAATTCCTTGAAGATTATATAAGTTGATGTGATAATAAGGGGGTCCAATGCAAATAAACACAAAAGCAATTAGTAGGTGACATATTCAGCAAGACAGATCTAATGCAAATACACAAGGGACAATTGGTAAGTGACACTTTCACCTAGAGAGTGGGGGGTTACAGCAAATAACACATTGAAAAATTTAGCAGGTGACATTTTCATCAAAAGGAAATGACTAGCGCCCAGAAAAAACTCAAAGGGAATGTAAGATCGACACTCATTCTTCTGCCTGCCTGACTGCACACATTTTTATTGATTAGTGATATAGGTAAAATGCCCACATGGAAAAACTGTTGAGAGAATTCCAGATGGAATAGGTTTTAAAACTGACATAACATTTTTGTTTTTTTGTTTCTTTTCCCTTGGCCAATAGGCACATGATTCAGTGCCTTTTTTGCAAACTGAACATGTGAGACTTTGCCACAAATTATCAATGAACACGAAGGCAGAAGATACAGCAGCAAAAATGTTTGGATAAAAACAACAAAAATGAAGATGCTAGCTCGAATGAATCATCAAAAAGTAATAACCACAGAAATCAAGGTAGAAATATAGAAACTATTTCGCTTGTTATCTATTGTGGCATGTGGGGGTTTCCTTATTTTGCTTTTCAGCAGTAGCATCAATGGAAGAAATCAACAGGAAACAACCATAAGTCCCAGAAGTCATAAAAATGCTGACCAAGCTCTATTTGGCTTCTTTCCCACCTTTCCATTTCAGTGGCCTCTACCTTCACAACCAGCTATCTTTTCCTTTTCAACAGCCACAACTTTCAATGCCCAGCTTGAAAGGCTACTCACAACCCTTGCTGCAGAAGTCACATGATCTCTCCTGACTGATTGACTTCAGATTTCTCATTCCTTATGGAAACAGGCAGAAAAATCTCCCTTTGAGACACCTACCTAAAGGAAAAACTATATACAATTTTTGCTGCAGAAGACACATACCAGTCATAACAGTTTGACACACAAATTTCTCATTCCTCCTATGGTAAAAAGTGGAGAAATCTTTCTCTATGAAACATCTACTCAAGAGAAGAACTTTGTTAACTGGGAAACCCAACTCTTTTCCCCCACAAAATATCTCTATTTTGCACTATTCTTTCATCCACAAATAAAAACTGTTAAACAGTTATTTCAAGCCTTTGGTTTTGTTCATTACATTCTCATTGCTGAGCATGCAACCAAAAAAAAAAAAAAATTCCCGGAATATAGATATTTTAATAAATCAATTTTTTGTTCTAAATAGTATA
Organism: Acanthosepion esculentum; assembly: GCA_964036315.1. Lineage (NCBI taxonomy): Eukaryota > Metazoa > Mollusca > Cephalopoda > Sepiida > Sepiidae > Acanthosepion > Acanthosepion esculentum. Next base: position 74,101,049 of record OZ038516.1, read on the forward strand.
TTTGAAACAAGTGTATAAATTTGTAGATTACATTTTTTTTTTTAAACTGATTAGTTTTTCAAATTTTAGTACTAAATAAATGGATTGGTTGTAAATCCAATTCAAGATGCACTGTTACTTACCTTTCTATGCAAATCAGACACTTCCACAGAGGGTGTATCCCAGAGATCTTCAGGAATACCAAGGTCAACTTTAACACCTTTCATTCTATAAATGAAAATTTCAAAAAAAAATCTTTTAATGTGATCAATTATCCGATTTTAAAAGTTGGTGTTCAAATCTCATTATAAACTCTCTCCTCCTCCATGTGCAGTATAAAGAAGTTTTATTTTCTAGTTGTGATGGGAAGACTTTTGAATCAAGACAATAAAAGAGAAGCCACATTAAAACATAAAACAATTTAGTAAACATTATTCCATCTGTGAAAGAGAACTACCAAAAAAAAAAAAGTTGAAGCATCTGGGGTAAGACCTTACAGTAGAAACAGGGATAGCAATGACTGAGCAGTACTAAAACAGACAAGAGTAAAATATGCCTAGATATGGATAACAGAACAATCTACCTCCATATACAGTGTAACCCGGATATAAGAGAGTTGCCGGGACCAGAGAAGAAGTCTCTTATATCCGGGTTTGGTCTATTTTTTTTTAGGTAAGTATGGCTCTAATTTGGGACCAGATAAAATCTCTCTTATATCATGATTTCTCTTATATCAGGGTTTCTCTTATATCCGGGTTACACTGTATATAAAATAAAGAGGTTCAGTTAGAAATTCCTTGAAGGTTATGTGGATTGACAGACATCTAAAGAAAGCCGGAAAATAATGGTTGAAATGTTGTTATAATAACAACAAAAACAAGGTGATTAGTTTGATTGTAGAAAATAATGATAACTCTTCATTTCAGAAATTAAGAAAGAAAAACAAATCCATTTTATAATTAGATAAATTTTAAAACTGATCCCAATTTTGGGTTTATACTATCTTTTCTTCTTTGCAAATCAAATATTGACTACCTTACAAGTATATTTTTTAGTTATTATCAATCTGTTTTAAAATATTGTGACAGGCACAGTTTTAAACTTTAATGCTTTAAACTCAAGTGGCCGGTATACTGGCAACTGCATGAAAATGCATATACCTGGGTGGTTGGTTACTGGCCAGAGTCATGTGTGTTTGTTTTACAAATATGATAGTTTTATAATTTTGAATTTCAACCAATACCATAATTTGGCCTGGGTATTTCAGCCAATCAGGAGATGTTTTATTTAATACTAGCAGCATTGCCCGGGCTTGATTAAAAAATTCTACGACTTATACAGCAATCGCTATCACTTGACTTAAAATTTTTGCTCTTCCTTGCTTTTAAAGGAGTGCCCTTTGCAGTGCTGATGTTGCTACATGCCTTACTTCTTGCCTCTCTCACACTGCAAATTTTTTCTAAGCTCTATACTAAACATTAAATCTGTTATGAAAAAAGAACTAAACAAAATGAACACAAAACGATCAGCTTTAAAAAAGGACTCGTAACTGGAAAAACCAAATGAAAAAAGAATGTTAACAACAGATACTTTTTCACACACAACCCAGTTCAGCGGAATCAGAATCAACGTTGAGTTTAAGCAAGCGAATGAGCCAATTGGAGTAAAGTGTCATGCAGATTTAAATTTTTCCCACTTGTGACGAATGCAGCTATCGATTTTTTTTGCATGCTAGTTAACATTCGTGTCAGTCAGCTGTTGGCTCTCACACTGGCCAATAGAATCTTCCTGCCTATTCGTGGCAGCCAGCTCTCACTCTAGCCAGTAGAAAATGGCTACAAACTACATGAAAACTGCCGTAGACGCATGAAAAAATCGATTATTTCCACTATCGATAGGAGTTTGGAAATGCAAAGTCGATCTTGGCCTTCCCGCTAACTTGGAGCATGTGCATGTAAATTTTGGTGCAAATCTGTCGAAAATTGCAGCCATGCATTCATTACACACACACAAACACACACATCCTGCCTTTTATAGATAGAGATTATGCCACAAGGGAATTTCAACCAATCCCATAATTTTGATCATGATTCATTTATTAATAAAATACTATTACAATTGTCATTTATTGCATTGTAAACTCAGTGCAAATATGTACATTTTTCTAGTGTATGGGTTTATGAGATGGAGAGCAAGTGGGAGGAGGCATGGTGGGAGATCAGTGTTCATCAGGGGATTACCGTTCAAAGGGTTAACGTGGATTTTTTTTTAATAGTATTTGTGATCTGTTCCTTGAAGTGAAAACTGCATGTTACCTCAATCCGTGAAGTGTCTGCATTGTTTCACTTCTGCCTTTTGCATATCGCAAACTCCCAGGTTTTTCATTATGGATGTTGTATTTGAGTAAACGGTCACACACATGTGGTTCATGCAGGGCTTCTGTCAAACGTAATTCTCTGTCGAAAAGAAGAAAAAAAATTAAAGCTCATTCAACCAAAAATATGCAAAATACACAAAAATAGATCAGCAACCACATTTTCCTTTTGTAGCACAATACGCATGTGATCCAATAAAATTATGAAGTTTACTCTAATTATTATGCATAAAATACAAAGTCTTGCATAATTCCAAAACCTACTGCAAATGACAAAATTCAAACAATTTCTGTATGTTCAAAAATTTTCACCATGAAGCTCACACCCTTCTTTAAAACGTAATTAAAATTTTCTTTTCTAGAAAGAAAACGGTCCAAATTTTTTGTTTAAAAGGATTGAACACTTATAAATTCAATAGTTACTTTAATTAGCAAAATTTAATTATACAACTTCAGCCCATTTGATGACAGAGGGGATGAAATTCCCACCATTAAAAATATATTTAACAGTTGCAAACCAAATATAAAAAAAATTAAATGAATTAAGCAAAAACATTTGAAAAGCCAATATTTAAACTTTTTCTCAGGACCTGATCAGTCAGATTTTAATGACGTTTAAGGAAATTTTAATTGATTCAGTTTTTGAATATTTTCAAAATATTATTATTAAAGTTTGTGTTATATGTTTTGTTTATATTTTATGTATTTGAAATATATTTTAGATTTTTCTGATTGAGCCAACTGCAGATGCACTTATCTGCAGTTGGCATTCTAACAGATGGTGGGGGGGTGTCCTACTGTAAATAGGTAATAGTTAAAATTTAAGCAACAAATTTTCTTGATTTGCAATAAGGAAACATTTGATAAAAAGACATCAAATGTTTTACATTGGACTCTACAGCCATTTTATTCAAAGTAAAAGCTATTTTTAAAAGAAATTTAAATTTAGTTTCCTAGGCAGACCAGATTTTTCTTTTACAATTATTTGACATGGGGGTCAAATTATCAAATAAATTTGGTTGCTGTAATATTTTGATAGTTTTACTTAAATATTTTCTGAAATACTCACGAAAACTGATACTGGATTCGTTTTTTCTTATCTAAGCCTTGTCCAGTTTCCAGCACAGCTTTGGATTTTTCTGTTTCAGCTAATTTTTCCTGAAGTTCAAGGGTCATATACTTACAAACTGCAAATAAAGAAAGAAATTTTAAAAATGGAATAAAAATGAAATTGATAAGCAAAGATGTTAAGTAGCAAAAGACATTGATAAATAAACAGACTTGGTGTGAATGTGTTGGGGATTAGCGAATGTATTTTGGTTTAATCAGAGGGATATTTTTGTGTGGTGTGTACGATAACATTCATCCTCAAAAATAGAAATAAAATTAGGATATTTCATGCAAACGAAATATAAAAACAATGCAAGTAGAATGCATAACAATACAGTGATTTTATATACAATTTAAAAATATACAGATGAGTTAAGATTTGATGAATAGCTGAGTATTGATGTATTAAAGTGTGTAGTTTGTTGTTAAGTATGTTTGAAAGCTTTAGCGAGTGTTAATAAGATTTGTTCGAAGAATTAAACAGTTTGTTGTTTTATGTACTAAAGTGTTCATTTTTCTTGCAGTTCAAATGTTAATGTGAATGTAGTTTTGTATAAATGTTTTCTTGAGTTGTACGAAGTTGCGTACCTTTGATTGTTGGTTGAATGGAATGTTGTTAGTTATTTTACTTAATTTGTAGTGAACATATATCACTTTTTTTAAGCAAAAATAAATGAAGTTTACAAAGTTTGTTCAAAGAGAGAGAATGATTATGCCAATGTGTTGCTGAGTCAGAAGTTGATTTCACGCGGGAAAGTTAAAGTTTAGAATGGCGTGGAGTTGGTTGGCATCTCTCTGAGTGTTGCAATCTAACTAAACAATTCGAATCTCTTCCTTATATAGTTTCTGAGAAGAAAAAATAGGCTCAAACAGGTTTGAGCGCCAACTTGATTTTTCACGTGCATTCGCAGTTTTTTAGGCTGTTAACCAATGAAAAGTTGAGTTTGACAAAACTAGGATTTTAATTGGATAACAGGTGTGTGTGGGTGTAATAATGGATTGTTCTGCAAATAGGGGTGAAAAAGGTAACATGGACGATTCCACAAATGTGTTTGATTTCAAACATTTTGAATAGATGAATAAATTTGATTAAAAATAAAACATTTTAAACTGTGTTGAGCATTTAAAAATGCTGGCAGATGGAGTTTTGGATGTGAGGTCATTTGACGAAGAATAAAGTAAACCGCACAGTTAAAATGGTTAAAGGCAAAACTCTCAGCAGTGAGCATAGGATATACAAAAATGTCATTATTATCCAATGATAAATTTCTAAATGCATTGAACATAAAATATTTAACATGGGAGATGGATGATGAAAAACTTGTTCCAGAAAAAAAATTTTATTGTTAATTTCACTAGTTGAAAAGATCTTGAGATAAAAACAAAAAACTGCATGTTGCAGGAAGAAGGTTTGACTAAAGGTTCACAATTTGAAGAAATGGTGTCACTAAAGTCAACTATGTGGCTGAGATACATAGATAACATCTTCATATTTGGGCGTAACCCGGAAGATATGCAAATACTATTGGACCATGTGACTTTTGATCTAGTTCACAATGGAAAAGGAAATTAAAGATCATGTGATCACCCCTCATTTACTAATAATTCACATGAGAATGAGTTCAAGGAATTCATATATCATAAGCCAACATTTATAGGACAATCTTCAATTCCCACCATTCACACAACATAAAGAAAGTGATTGTCATACAAAAATCATGTGGTGACCCAGGTACATACCAGCAGGAGAGGATCAGCATCAAACAAACTATTCAAAGAGATAAACACCCAACAAGCATAGCATCAGGTTCTGCAGGCAGAAACAAGAGTCAAGAAGATCAGAAAACTGGTACAACCTCTCCTTATGTAAAGAGCATTCAAAAGAAAGGATTCAAAAGATCTGCAGTCTATACAACATCAGCAAAATATTTAGAAGTAGCTCAGCCTTATGTAGACTTTGTTGCTAAGTCAAACCTAATATGGAGGAAAAACCTGCACCAAGAATGGTGTGCATTCATTCATTGCAATTGTGGCAAAGATGAAACTAGTCAACCCCAAGAAGAACATTGTAAAGTTGTAATTAGGAGTGCAACAATGAAATCAGACATGATTGATCATGTATGCGGAATGAAGTAAAAATACGAAACAGAAAAGAAGGCTAGAGAATAAGAAGAATCAATGCTTACACTTGGCTATGACAGTCTCCTCACTAGGTGTATCATATGGTAGCCATTAATTAAGAAAGAAAGAACATCACCATGCACCAGAAATAACAGCAAATAATACTGGGGCATGACAAAATGACTGCAGTGAGAAAGGGAAAGCAAAAGAATGAGAAACAACAATGGCAGAGAGAGCCAAGCTTGACATCAAGACTACTGCAGTAACAGAGAAACCAAGAAAAACATTAGGTTTATTCTTTTAAGTTCTAGCTTTAGTACTGTTCCACATGATAAACCTCAAGGTAGACCTTGGAGACTTAAATTGCCTAGATGATTAAAGTCTTGGTTAATAAATTTGTTGACATAGTAATTGTGGGTTCAATCCTTGCGTTGAGTAGTAGGGATAGACTCGGACTATCAACCCCCCCCCCAAAAAAAACAGACAATCAAGACAAGGTATTCCTAAACATGGAGTGTTTAAATGAGAACAACTCTCATAAATTGAATAATGTGTTCAATTTGAAATTCCCTGGAAAGTTATCTTGATTGACAGACGTCTGAAGGCCGGAGAGCACAACAGCCGAAACGTTGTGAACAACAAAAATTTGCAACTGTAAATAATAGGGGGAAAAAAATCTGTAATTTCAGGAGGGGCCAAAACAAAACACTTATGTCATGAATTGTACAAAAACAATGAATTTCACTTTTTATCTCAATTTTGAGCTTAGATTTTTTCTTATTTTCATATCGGGAAAACATTCACTGCAATAATTTATTTTCAACACTTTCTCAACCTCATAACAATGAAAAACTCGTTGAATAACTTTAGGATAATTTTTAAAACCGTTTTTTTTTTAACATAAAAAAAACATCAAGACAATAATTGTTTTATCATCAAAGAGGCTAAGCAAACAAAAACTAGCCAGAAGTGAATAGAACAACTTATGACAGCTTACTCTCTCGCTAATCCTGATTTAATAAAATGAAAACGCATCCTTGTTGGTTGAGTGGTTATTTGAACAATAATTAAAAAAAAAAAAAAGTTCAACTAAAAATCGCATCTTAAAAAATTCGGCAAAAAATTCTGACCAAAATATTCTCTAGAAATGAAAGGAAACAAAAACTGAATGGAAAACAAAAGATTATTAAATATTTTTATTGTTTTCTTTTATTTTTATGTTTGAATTTCAAATTATGATGAAGAAAAAATCATTTTTCTTTTTTCCGAAGAAGTAAATTTTTTTCTATTTATTTTTTTCTGATTATTAATTTTTTAGTCTTTAAAAGTTTGAAATTGGAAGTTTTAATAATTTCTCATTCATCAACAAAGAAATAGATTGAGGTGGCTCATTTGATAATATTTATTTTATTTTTATTTTTTAATGTCTTAACAACAAAAAACCCTGAGAATATTGATAAAACAAAACATTTTCCCATATTTACTGCACAATTGTAATTCATTTTTCTACCCGGCCGGCATGAATAGTTTTCTCTTTTTATTTACATTTGTAGTTTTGTTGTTGATGTGTTTGTCTAGTGGGAGAATTTAATTTGGAAATAACATTTTAAATTAAACATTCATGACTTATTATATAATTCCTAAGACAGAGAATTTGAGAAGTTTGTGGATAAAGTGTAATTCAATTTTGAGGGGCCATAATAAATAAGAAAAACATGCATATTATTATAACAACACGTGTTAAGTTAGACATTTAAAAATGAATCCTCCCTTCCTTCCTATTTAAAAGAAAAACCCGTGAAGAAAAATAATCGATTAATAAAAATAGATACAAATAAAACTCATCTGACCTTCACAAAGGGTTGGCAAAGTAACCTGGGATGATTGATAAATAATGATGGCGTAAAGTAAACATATAAGGAAGAAGAAATTAGACAAATCCATCGTGACAATCTCAGTCGTAGAGAGTTCTCTCCCGAATGAATAAGAGGTGACATGAACATCTCAAACCTAACTTTCTTCTCTAGCATTTTAAGGAAGTGCTTATGTTATCGTTATTGTTTATATATATATATATATATTTATATATATATATATATATAAATAAATATAAAGGTGTGTGTGTGTGTGTATGTATGTATATATATATATATATATATATATATATATATATATATATATATATATATATATATATATATATATATATATATATGTAGGTATGTATGTATGTATGTTATGTACGCTATTCGGGATATTTTTTAGCTACTTAGCGCGGGTCCTAAACTGCAAATTGCCCCATATATATATATAAAATTTGTTTTATAAATTAGACCAAAGTAAATTATAAAAATATTACTGCATTTTTTTTACATAGACTAAATGCAGATGTTAGGATTTTTAAATAAAGTTACTTTAAGATAAAAATATTATGACTAACTTTATTTAATAAAGTTAGTCATATTTATTATTTTTTATCTTTCATAAAAATTTCAATATTTTTATAGGGATAGGCCTTTTTTTTTTATTTTTTTATAGCTGGTTACAGTCGAGAAGTTGTGATTAGGTTGGTTTCCGAGGTCCAGCGTGTTCAATAGTTCAATAATTTAATTATTACTAAACTAAGTCCTTCACAACTATTTTTATTTGTATTCAAAAAACAGTTGAAGAAATAGGCACATTTATTTTAATTTCAAGATGTGCATTTATGTTATTGTTATAAATAATATTTTTTTATTTGATATATAATGCAAATTGTCCGTAAGTGTATAACTGTCTTCTTATTAATTTCCAATATAAACACACACAAACACATACATATACACGCGCGGGCGCGCACACACACACACATATATATATACACACACACACATATATACACACACACACACACACATATACATACATACATACATACATACACACACACACACATAAATATAAGTATACATACATACACACACATAAATATAAGTATACATACACACACACATACACATAAATATAAGTATACACAAACACGCACACTTTGGGCACTTCAACATGATGTAGTAATAGCAAACTTGTCTCAGATCAATTACGACTAAGTTAGTGAGTTTGATTCTCACTGAGTAATCCATATTTTTACTCTTAAGTTACGCTTAAACAATCCCTATTCTTTTTCAACTTACAAAAAATAAAAAAACTATAATCAATAATTTGAGGTCATTTTAAAGATTAATCAAATTGTAAATTTAATAAAGTGTTTGTGATGTCACAATTTATTTTTGCAATTAAAATCAACTGAAATTTTTGAGTGGATATATTTTTTATTTTTAGTCAGTATTTTTTCATTTTCACTTTTTAATGGGACATCCGGTTCGGGTCATTTATTGAAATCTCTAAAATATATTTCTATTAAATATTTTAAAATATATTCATCAAATATAGTTTTTATGATTTCTCATAATTAAATGGAATTTTTTTAAACAACTCAAACAAAAGTAATATGTTTGTTTGTCAGTGTCTTCCATTTGTGAAAAAGAAAAAACTTATGCTTTGGTGCATCAATTCAGTCGAGAAGAAAAGAACAAGTTTGGAGAGGAACATTCGTGTTGACTGACCAGAGTCCACGAATTTTTCTCTCGATTTTTGGTTATTTATCGTTACAAGGATTAAATTTTGCTAGCTATAAGGTAAGAATTTATCCATAGATAAACATGATATACCTAAAAGGAAACATTTATTGTTAATTTTGGCAGAAAAGACTGAAATAACTTTCTGGGCGGTGTTCCGCCATCGTTTACATGGCGGTTGCAAAACATGCTTTTTATTTTAATAATTTGTGTTTTTCTCCAATTTATAAAACATTTCTGTTTCTTTTAAATTAAATCTGAATTATCCATTCAGTTATCATTTGTAACTATAAAAGAATAACTGTTTATATTGTATTGTTTGTCAAACAGCCAGGCCTTTTGAAGTGTACACGCGCACTTGCCCATCCTTAAATGTAATTTTTCTTTTATATACAATAATCAGAAAAAAAACCTTTTAAAATGTTACTTTTTTATGGAATTAAATATTTTATTTTGTAGTTTAAATTTTCTTTTAAGAAAGTGTCGAAATTTAATTAAATAATAAAATCCTGTAATTGAAAGCTGGCATTTTTTTTTTGCCAGATTTCACATTACAAGTTGGTTTTAAAACCAACTTGTAATGTGAAATCTGGCAAAAAAAAAAATTATAAAACTTTTATAATTTTTAAACTATTTTGTTTTTATTTCAAAAATGTTGCTGAAAATAAATAGAAAAAATGAAACTGAAAATTTGAAATCCTTCTGCTATAAGCAGTTTTCCTGCTTGTCATCTGTCCGATTTACTGCATAAAATGGGTTTTAAGTTCGTTTTTTTTTTGTCACATTAAGAAATTGATAAAATGACTTTTAGCGATTTTTTTTCTGATTTCGCAACCCGTTCTTTTGGAAAAGTGGTGGGAGAAGATGGTATGATTAAAATTAATGCCCTAAACACTTAATTACCTCCCTTACCGTTACAACTTTTTTTTACTTGCCTCATATTCTGAGCTCTTTGGATTTGATAAAAATAAAAGCCACGCATCCGAAAAACATTAACAAAAAGATTTCCATATAATTATCCGTCTTTTCTTAATTTCCAAAAAACAATAGTTGAAATAAATTTGCCATTTTAACGGTTTGTTTTTCGTTTTATTCTTTATTCTTGACTTTTCATACTAGGGCACAGAATATGAGGCGAGTTAACAACAACGAAAAAAAAAGATTGTGTATGGGAAGTATATCCGTGTTTGATATGCAGAAATCATTAAACTTAGTTCCGTTAAAAAAAAGAAAAACTTAAAGTATTAATTTTCACAATGAACAGACTCTTCTTGGGTGTGCCAAAAAATGTTTTCCAAATTAGCCTTGGATTTAATAAGCAGGGAATAACAAAAAAACATTCTTCACATCCTGTTTTAGTAAAATAATGGCTTATTCTCTGGTAAATTCACTTACTTGAAAATTGAAGTTCCTGAATTAAAAGGAAAAAATGACTTTAACTTAAGAAAACTATTGAAAGTCATGTTAAAAATTTGAAATTAATCTACAAATTTTATATAGTTATTTTTTGCGTTTAACTTTAGTTGGTACCTGTCTTTTTTCTATTATGATTTTTTTAAAAATTGATTTAGGCACTGATATGTTTTTTGTTTGTCTGAACAACAGAAAAAAATTCAACAGAAAAGTGGATTTAGAATAAAGGAAAATTTTACTAAAAATTGACTTTTTTTTTTTTTTTTTTTTTTTTTTTTTTACAAACTCATGAACCAAGTTAGGCAAACTTTTTTCCTTAAAACAAAGAAAAACATCAAACAAGAGGAGGAGATAATTTTATTAACTGAAAAGTTTTCTTTGCAGTTATGTTCTATACCAGGATAAGCTTAGCAACCATCTGTCTACAGTCAGAAACAGCTTAATTATTTGATTCCCTCTGATAAATAAAAATCCTGCTTTGAAGAGGTTTTCTCTTTGTGCATCAGTGTGATAAAGCAAATCATTGACACATCACTTAAACCATGTGGCCTTCAACCACTGACCTTTTTTCACACTATAAACAGAAAGAGTTCAACAAGCGTCAGCTGAAATAATGTTTCCCTTACATTGTGGCTGGATTGGTTCGGTAGATGAGTGCTTGCTTATTTTCTTAGTCCATCACTTTTTGCCCTACTTACCTCCTTTATATGAAACATGAGTCACTATGAAAAACTTCTTTCATGACTCAGCCACACCGTCAGAAGCCATTTCTTTGTCTTTATAACCTTTAGCACTCTGCATTATTATTACGACTCTTTCCACTGCATTCTTTTTCAAGGCCTCTCAATTGCAGTATCTTTATTGTTAATTTCGCTCAAAGTTGTTTTCTGTTGCCATAGCTGGATATGACAACACAACTATGAAATTCAAACTCCTCACTATTGTTCAGGGATCAGTCACCTTCAGTGACAGGATCAACTTTTTGTATAGCAAATGAAGTCACATACGAAGTGATAAAGATTAATATCTTTCCTAATTTAGTTCTACTAGTTCAAACCTTTACAGCTAAGACCTGTCATACGACATATATAAGGTCAAATCCTCACCATTCCCTTTGTATTCCATTTGTAAGAAGGAAGTTCTGCTCAGTTTCTTCCCAAGAAGCGCTATGTTGTAGAACACTCCCGAGAGAATGCTTTCTTGATTACTACAATCTTAACCTCTTCAACTCTAGAGTCAACTGTTATTTATCCTACATATTCTCATAATCTGGACTAAGTTCCTCCTCTGACATCCATACAACATACAGTAATCCTTTATCTTGAGTGGTTCCTGGGCCTTGTATTATGAAGATTTAGCAAAATAAAAAAAATTGTCAGTGTGGGTAGACTAGAGGTTAGCATGGAATTGGCAAGCCAACTTAAAATTTTAGCTAAGAGAATTTATTTTCTCTTCGCATTTATACTCTTGGCAAAGGCACAAATCCATCTCGTCTCTCTGTCGGTGAAATAGTAGTGTAGACTGGGCTTTTTGACTTTGGTTGGCAACCAGTTTAGGAAAAGGACAACTCAGAATTAAAAAGATATAAAGAATGCAAAAGGAGATTGCAACATTCTTTTCCAAGAGTAAGAGGGGGTTAAGATGAATTTAAACAGCCATAATGGCTGTTTAAATTCATATCTTAACCCCCTCACTCTCTTGATATTGGCACAAGCTAAGCTAAAACTGTGTTTGTGTAAACACAGGTACCTCCACAAAAATCACAATACTTAAGGTTTAAATTAATTTAAAAACATGAAAACGCTTTCATTTTAGCTTTAATTGAAAAACTAAAAGATTAAATTTACTATTTCCAGTAAGCAAAATACTTAGGTGTATTTCAAACAGAAATTATATTGACTGAAATTGCTTTTCTTTTATTTTCTTTCGTTTTTTTTTTCTTTTTGTCAGTAATATCATGAAAGACGTTCATTTTTTTGTTTTGACACATTTGTAAATACAAATTAGTTCTCGATTTTAAAAATAATGCAAAAATAAAATACACTTTTCTGAAACTTTAAGGAATATTAGCTGATTTAAAGTATAATTAATCTGATTTGAAACAGATATTGTTTACTTTAAGTTTAAAATATCTTGGAAATGAATGTCTTAACCAAACATTAGCTGTGTTTTTAACTTAGAGTATCTGTGTTTACATGTTTGACAAGAGGATGACAGATCTAATGTTCTATGGAGACCTTGTGTAAAACATAATTGAAGAAAATGTCAGAAGCACCTTTTGTATTTAATTTTTAAGTACTCAGTAATCTTAAAAATTTAGGAAAATATTCTCCATAATCTAATGTTTTATTGAATTTTAGAACTTTTGGCTTTAAATTTAATATAGTTATTGCTTTTATTTTCTAATAATGTCATGTAATGTTGATTGTATTTATAAAAATTGCCATGTTTATACACTAATAAAAAAATTCAAGATTGTTTTAAAAATCTTGGTGTTTGATGATATGTATTTAACTTTTCCTTTTATGATTAGTAAAGATAGTTTACACTTAATAATATCATCTAAAAGGCTGAAATTAATACATAATTTTAAAAGATTTAAAACTTTATAAATTATTATGTTTAAAATTTTTCAAAAAAGAAAACGATTCTTGTAAAAATTCATTATTCACTGAAAAAATTTTTTTGTTAAGGCAAAAGTGTCCTTTATATATCTTATTTATAAAAGCAGTTAAAAGCTCTTCTAATTAAGTAATGTCATAGTTTAAAAAAAAAAGACACTAAATTTCTCATAGTAATCTTTGACCCACCACTGATACAAAAAATGAGATTTTTAACCAAAATTTCAAACATACTAGAAAGGAATAAAAAATTATTAAAATAAGTTGATGTAGACGGTAAAGACACACAAAATAAAATTGCAAAGTGACAAGAGCTGTTCTTCTCAGCCGTCGCTACACAGAAAGAGATTTCAAGACTCCTTTCCACCCAAATCAAACGTACAGGCTATAACTGCCTCTTAGTACGCCAGTCAGTCAGTCAGTTCGTACGTCCGACTCTATTTCACAAAGTCCGCCGAAAAACTGAAACTGTGCCGCTAACGTCTCCTTTTTATGGCACTCCGACACTGCAAAATTTGCATGTGTTGTTGCGCAATCTCGTTCTGAACGAGACCGGCGCGCATAGAACGCGTCTTCACACGCGGCCATGTTTCTTGCAGGATTCGCCACGCAGGCAAGACACGTTCGTACGCGTTTTGAGTTCCTGGGTAAGTCATCACACCCCTCCCTGATCTCATGATCACAAAGGTGGCAGCTCGGCGGCGGTCGTTTCCAACGGGTGCTTCTGCGTAAGGGCAGGGCGGGGGGCTCTGATCTCGCTCCCACTTCGGGTAGAGCGTCAACGGGGGGATCTGCTACTCTCTCTTCAGATGGATCGACGCATTCCACGCTCTCCTCAAGCAGCAAACTTTCCGCCCCGCTCTCAGACGTGTCGTCAGTATCTTCCTCAGACGCGTCGTAACTGCGGCGCGGGCGTAAATCCTTAACGTGGCGGGGTATTCCGTCCACCAGACATGACTGCGGGCTGATTACTTTCGACACCCGACCCTCCGTTGAATTTGGTGGTGCACCGACTCATAGGCGCCTTGACCCACACGCGATCCCCGACTTGGTAGGAGCCGTTCCCAGGGTCTAAAGTCATTGTAGGGGCGTCAATCCCTTTCACCCTCAGTTCGTACTGGTGGATCCTGTTGGCGGGCGCAGTCTGGGGTGATGTACCGTCTTTTGGTGTGACGTTGTACCAGTAGACGGCTTCCTGGATGGTACAGCGCATTCTTGCCGCAATTCGCTTCACTGTACGGTGGCATTGCTCCGCTATGCCATTCCCAGCTGGGGCATATGCACAACGCAATGCAAGTTGACGCCCCACCCGCGCGCGAAGGCTCCGAATTCCCTGCTGCAGAAAGCTGGGTCATTGTCCATGAGTAGCTCACGGGGTGGGCCCCGCTCAAGGAACACTTCATTTAGCTGGCGAATGACGGCCGCCGAGTCTTGTCTTGCCAACTGCTTCCAGAGTGAAAAACGCGATGGGCCGCAATCTGTCAGCGTCAAGAAATGATGGGCACCATAGTGGGTGATATCCATCCCCAGTCTGTGCCAGTTCTCACATACCTCGAGCTTTCCCTTTTTCCAGCGCACTGGTGCGGGGTCTATGGACTGACATTCCTCACATGTCCGTACAGCTGATCTGACGGCTGCTTTGGTTGTTGATGGACAGATTCTCCTTGCAAAGTAGGTGGTACGCCGCACTCCTGGGTGACCACTGTTCCTGTGGATGGACATGATTTGATCTACATCCAGTTCGTCCACATGGGTGGCGCCAATCATTGGCCTGGGCCCATTGCTCGTCTTCATCGAGTCAAACCACCGCTGCGGTACTCTTGTCAGTCCATCAGCTATATTCAGCGCCGAAGGGACCAGTGTCACATTCACGGTCAGCTGATACGCCTTCACGGGCTCCTTAAGAGTGCTCAGCCGCCTCCTGATGAGCATTTCATTTGCCGCCTTGGTGTGTACGCGCGCTCGACCAGTCAGGGTGTCCGACACCCAGTGGTACACGCAAACAGAATCCGTTTTTAAGTGTAGCGTCTTGCTCTTCCACTGGAGTGCTAGATTGACGCCTTTCAATACGGCATCCAGCTCGGCCAGGTTGATGTGCTGAGCGTCATCTTTCGGTCGCAACCAGCAAGCGTCCTCCAACACAGTCTCTTTGCTCTCCAATGCTATCCCGGTCGCCAGGGAACTTGCATCGACCCATACATTCAGCTCCCGGGCGTCCACGCACCACTCCCCACGGGCCGGATCGTCCCGCTGCACAGAATCCACGGTCTCAGACACCATGCGCAGGAGAAGGGCATCATTTGTTTCATCTCCGGTAGTTGTCAGAACTCTCGCTCTTGCTAACAATTCCCCTACAGTCAGTGCTTCAACATTCGGTGCCTGTCGGAGTTCGAGGGAGATCGCATCAGGGAACCCCATGACAAAGGCTAGTTTGGTGAGCCTTTCCATCTCGGCGCCTTCGAATCCGGCCAATCGAACCAACTGTCTGACTTTATTTGCGTAAACGTCTACGCGCTCCCCGGTCCACCTGAACAGGGTTAGTTTTCTGTACGCTGAAAACGAGTCGTCCACGAACGCCTGCTTCAGTCTGGCTTCGATTTGGTCGATATCTCCTTGATCTTCCTCCTCCATTTCCCTGTAGAGGGAAAGTGCATCCCCCTCCAAGTATAAGGGTAGCAGACTAGCCACATCGTCCATCTGCTGAAGTTTCGCCACCAGCCTAACCTTTTTTAACCAGGCCACTACATCACCCTGGCCAGAGAACGGTTTTATGATATCGCTGCTTATGCGAACCTTCGCCATAATGTGCCGAAATAGCTTGTAGACGGTAAAGACACACAAAATAAAATTGCAAAGTGACAAGAGCTGTTCTTCTCAGCCGTCGCTACACAGAAAGAGATTTCAAGACTCCTTTCCACCCAAATCAAACGTACAGGCTATAACTGCCTCTTAGTACGCCAGTCAGTCAGTCAGTTCGTACGTTCGACTCTATTTCACAAAGTCCGCCGAAAAACTGAAACTATCTGTGCCGCTAACGTCTCCTTTTTATGGCACTCCGACACTGCAAAATTTGCATGTGTTGTTGCGCAATCTCGTTCTGAACGAGACCGGCGCGCATAAAACGCGTCTTCACACGCGGCCATGTTTCTTGCAGGATTCGCCACGCAGGCAAGACACGTTCGTACGCGTTTTGAGTTCCTGGGTAAGTCATCACAGTTGAAGTTGGTGTTTCCTCTTAATAATAACATAAACATCTTGATGATAAAATTTTTCATCAAGTTTAGGGACTTTTTCGTTATGCCATGTTCTTTTTTAGCATAAAAGTGGAGCTACTTTTGTAAACCGCACAATTTCAGATGCTAGGAGGCAAGGGCACTCTTCAAAGAGCACCCCGATTTGCAAAATGCAGTCTGGACAGATGAAAATTCCTTTAATCTTGTTTGTTCTGGCTTCTACTACTTTTTTTTTTTATCTACAAGAAACCTGAAAAAAATTGCTTTCTTTTAAATTTTATTTTTCACCTAATATCAGGCCCAAGAGCCATACAAAGTAGAAGTTTATTGAATGAGGTTGTTGCATGGGCATAAGAAGAGGAAGTTAGAAGTGCCAATTATGAGGATATTTAGGATAGATACCAATGAGCCTAGACTTGAAGAGGTTGCATCATAGTGATCAGGGAAGCATCCTCTCAGGAGCATGTTCCATAAAGTAGCGGTTCATGGGATGAAGCTGTCTGAGTGGATCTTCCTCATTAGTGGCAGAATTATGGCCTGGGTTGGTTTTACTGGCTGTGATTTATGCTGTTAAATTATTTGACACAACAACACAGCTTGAACCTAAAATCTACAAATAGAGGAGAAAGGAAAAATTACAATTTGGGTCAGCATACTTAAAGACAACTGTTTCAGACCTTAGTGTTCTTTTTAAGGGTTTTCCTTGTCTTCAGCCTTTAATCTCAGACAAAATGAAGAATAAAAATGAAGAATTACAACCATGCAGAAAATACTTAAAAGTAACCGAGAAACATTTTATGAAAACTTAGACTTGTTTTTAAACAAGTTCAACTGTTTTATCAAAGTTTTTGATGTTATAAGAGCAGGGGAAAAGGCTGCTCTTCATCTAAAATACTGTTTAAGTGACAAGCTCTCAAATAAGGTAATGTCTTTTTGGTCATTTTCAGAGTATTATAGGAGAAAGAGTATAGCTGTTACACCAGATCTGATTACATTCTTTTTTAAATTTAAATAAAATTTCATAGCTAGTCACAAAGTTTCTTTCTATAACAAAGAAAGTCTGAATTCTTATTTGGCAAAATATGTAAGAATACAGATGTAAAACACCTTAAACAGTCAAACATGAAGAGAAATTAACAACACCTAAAACAAGCCCCCATGAAAATGGCTAAAGTGGCTGAAAGCACTTAGGACAATTTTTGCACTCCCTTACCTGACTCCCACCAAACAGTTTTTCATCAACAATCTGAAGAACAGAGAAATGGGAATTACAAACCGAAAGATGTTTTTGTAAATGGAGTATTTGCCAATGGAAATTGTATTATTAGCAAAAACTAGATTTCTCTCTGATTCTTCAATGTATTCAATGTATGAAAATAAACTTACATTTAAAATTTTGATTGGTGTAAAAGTGTTAGGCAGGTTTGTTGTTACTAGTGTGTGTTGTGGGATTGTAAACATTAATGAAGAAAGTTATAGGTTGGGGAGGGGAAAGACATCTTAAGTGTAGCAAAAATTGGCAAACCACGTGGTAGAGTGTTGAAAGACAGGAATAGGGTTAGAATGATGTAATAAAAAGGAAGAGAAAGAAATATATAATAATAAAATATTATTAAATAAAATTAAATGAAAAGAAAAAAGTAAAGGAACAAAAATATAAATAAAAACAGGAAAAAGCTTGTATATATATATAGAATATGCACATGCATACATATGTGCACATAACAGTGTAAATATACACAAGCCACCACATAAACCTATAAATCTCCACACATGTATAGATATAAATACATGTACAAAATTAAAATGTATCTTCACTAATCTTCCCCTCTCCTTACTTAATGGAGCCATAGTGATAGATTTAATGATTGTATAAAGAGAGTGACTGGAAAGTAGTCATCAGTGTACAGAGCAATCCTTCTGTTACTGACTAGTGCATCATGAGGGAAATTATAGGTGGTAGAAGATAAAATATAGTAAGTAGGTGGGGGTGTGGCTGTTAAAATTTAATGGGGGGGGGAAGAAGGTGTGGGACTTACTCATCCAAGGAGTGGTATTGCTGATTATGGGTTTCCCTTTGGAAATTGTACTCTCTGAGTAAACCCAAAACCCTGTTTAGTTCCTAAATATGGGAATTTACTTTTAGGATATACTTCAACTCTGTGTCTGTCCTCCTGGCTACCAAACCAAGACGCTAAAAGCATGCACCCAACGTCGTTGATGCTATGATCAGGTT
Source organism: Acanthosepion esculentum (assembly GCA_964036315.1). NCBI lineage: Eukaryota > Metazoa > Mollusca > Cephalopoda > Sepiida > Sepiidae > Acanthosepion > Acanthosepion esculentum. Next base: position 74,119,750 of record OZ038516.1, read on the forward strand.
GCTTGAAGTGTACACAGACCAGGAAGTTGTTGTTGTCCCTGATGGTTTCTTTTGTGGTTATTGAACCATAGACGGAAGTCTGTTCCGGTTTCTCCCACATAATTCCCGTCTCTCATTTGTGACAGAAAAGTAAATATACAAGATTGGAACTGTCACAGCTTAGTGCTGGGGGGCGGGTAAGTGATGTGAGTAATGATGTGCTTGCAGTTCAGGCATCGGGTGACATTCCCTTGGTGAGGTGATGTGTTTCAGATGTCAGATGATGAAGAGGTTTGGAGGCTGTCGCCTTGCATGTAGGGGGTTATCGCTAAATAATTAATAGTATTGTCTAGTTTTAAAGGTTGGAAATCTTTAGTTAAGGTATGGGAAAATTTGTGGATGTTGTAATTTAAAATAAAAGACCATGGAGATTCTGGAATTATTGTCTTTAGTTTCATAGGTGAGGAGAATGTTATGCTTGGAAGTTTTAGTGATAGATTCTTTGATAATAATAGTGAGTGCGTAATTCCTATTAAGAAAATGACTGCAAAATTGTCCTGTGTGTTTATTGTAATCTTTCCTATGAGAACAGATGTGTTTAATGTGCAATCATTAGCTGTAGATTATAGATTTTTTTTTTAGGTTGGTCGGGTGGCAGCTATTGAAATTAAGGTAGCAATGACCATCAATGGGCTTGGTATATAGTTTAGTGGAGATGTGGTTGTTATTGAGATGTACCAGTGTGTCCAGAAATAAAGAGGTTAAAAACACTGACTGTGGTTTCAGGTGGCTGGGTGACAAATGTTCCTTAAACACACCACACTATTATCATGCTACAGCATCAGAAGTTAAGAAGGGGGGAGGCGTAAGCAAAGAAGAAAAACAAATTTCTTATTTGTCATCTAGGATCATACAACCTGAGAGCATTCTTGCTTATATGTCTACATTAGACATAATCTTCATTCTCCCATCCAACAATACAACAATACATGGCTGTCTTTATATTTTGCTGCTGCCAACTTCTGAAACAACCTACACCTGCTTGTTCTGTTAGGTTAACTTTTCTCAGTTTATGTGCAGGCTCTTTCCTCTACTTTGGATTTCCTGATGTGGTCCACCAGTTTCATGTACCTGTGCTTTTCCAGCTTGAAAGTAGAAGTATGATTATACCAGCATTTTTTGAATGAACCCTTGGTACATGCTATGTAGACCTTCCTTTGGCCACTGTCGTCAATAACTTCAGCCTGGTAGATCACCCCTTCTGTGCAGCATGCCCTGTTCAAAGGGCAATTAATTTCAATCTTACGGTTACATAGACTGTTTCTTTAACTATTTTTTGTTCGTTTATATTTAAATTTACATTTATCACATTTTGCTTCTTTACTAAATTGTTCAAATTGCCCATACAGCTATAACTTAATTTTATAGCGTTTCTGTTGAAAACTTTTGACAATTTAGATGACTTAGGAAAATGGTTTCTCAAAAGGCCTTGCATTCAACTCCTTTTCGAATATGCTTGATTATGTTTGCCAGGTGATTGGACTTGGTATTTAGATATCTTTAAACAGTACGTATGGTGAAACTGTACCAGCTAATAAATCAGATTCAAAATCTAAATATTGAACCACTTTTCTGTTCATTTCAACAGTAATGTTGAAAATAATTTGTTCCTGATTGAATCATTGGATCTTTTATTGCCAGGAACTACCATCAGACCATCGTCTTGGTAAATACTGTGGCTGTCAACGTGGACAATCTTGTTGATCTTGCTTAAAATAAATATGCCCATCAATTTGGACATTTCAGCTCCATCAAAAGATCCTTGGAAGATTTCAAAATTACCACATCTTGACTTTTTTTACCCATGCCTCTCCTTCATGGAACAACGCAGACTTACGGCAATGAAACACACACACACACACACACTTGGAACACTTGTTTGGGCGTTGATAGCTGTGCTAGCACAAAGTCACAAGACATTGTGACGGAGGGTTTGAGTGTGCTGGCCTTGTTCAGATTGTTGATTACACTAGATAACACGATCTCTCCCAGAAACTGTAACTAAGGTCTGCTCAGCATAGTTGCAGTATAAATCAGAGGTGGTCTTTGTGGGTGTTGAATAAACACAAATGTGACTGAGTGAGTGTCTGAATTAGGGATTGGTTAGCCGCCCTGGTAGATAGGTATCCTCGAATTATATAGCTATTATATATATATATATATATATATATATATATCTATATATATCTATCTCCAAAGACTTGCTAAAAAATGAGCATACATGAAAAATGCCTAAATGTAATAAAGACCGAAGGATTTTTTATATATATATATATATATATATATATATATGTATATATGTATGTATGTATGTATGTATGTATGTATGTATGTAGTTCAAGACTTCAAGATTTAAGATTTTTTTTTCTTGTGTCAGTAGATGACCATAAGTTAGTATAAGAAATTTTAGTGTCTTTTTTGCAGTAAAAAAACATTGATTTGGAAATTCTTTTAAAAGTCAAATAATTGTCAAATCTTGATAAAATTTATTCACAAATTAATTAAATTATTTTAGAAATGTTTCTATTTTGGAAAATCTTGGCAAAAATATTTTTATTACATTTTATCCCCACCTGCATATCTATTTAATTTTATGAAATTTTGAGAAATTCATTTTTTTTTTATTATATTTCAAAATTATCTTGTAAATGCACTAAATGATTAATCACATGGTGAATATTATAGAATGAACATTTCAGATCCAAATTCAGTTGATTATTACATATCGTGCTATAGACTTAGTGATTCACTTATGTAATCACACAAGGTACTATCAAAAAAGATTCAGGATTTCAGTAGATGGATCATCTGTCAAATGTTTCCTGTGTCTTGCTGAACGTCACACGTCTTTCAAAATATTTCTCCACCAGGAAATAAATTTCTTTTTTTTTTTATGTTTCTTTAAAAACAAACATTTTTTTCTCCAATGAAATTAAAATAGTTAAATAAGATTTCTTCTTTTTCTGCCATAGACAAACTAAATATTTATAAATAACTAGTAATTTATAAAACTTGATTAAATTTTGTTCTTTTTGTGTTTTTCAGTTAGAGCATTGTTACTGTTAATAAAAGCAACAGCCCCCATTGTGAAAGATGACAGAGGTCCACAACTTTGGCACTGAGGCGGTCACTTGCCATGCTTGGAACAAAAACCGTAATGGTAAATGCAATTTTTCTTTCTTTTAACTGTGGGAAATCTAATGACTCCTTAAACTGAGTCGTTGGTTGATGAACAAAGGGAGATAATTGAACATTGTAAAAGCATACTTTAAACAAAAAACACATTACATAACAAGAAAGAGAATAGAGGTTTGCTAAAAACATTCTTTTTGCAGTTAAAAGTCATCAGGGAAGAAATCAAAATACATGTCTATTTGAAATAGAGGAAACACTTATCTGAATGATGTTCATATTCTGCTTGTGTTAGTTGCATTGTCCCCTTGCACTATTCAGGTTATTTCGTGGCCAGTGTTGCCTGTTCTTGAGTGGGCAGAGACACGCCTTTTCTTTTAGAATCTTCTCAGCATCTGAAGTTTGCACTTGAAATCTTATTTCATGCCTAATTTCGGGTTTTGCCCATTATCAGTTTATAATAGACTCTTCTTCTTATCAGCAGGAGACCTCTACCAAAGGGATATGGCCTATATTTTTTATATAATGTTTTCATTCACTTTGCTGAAATATCTCTTTTCTTTTTACTTTTTCAGTCACTCTGCTTGAATGACTTCTTTTTCCTTCTAGCAGAGTGAATGAAAAAGGGAAGACCTTCAAGCAAGTGAATGAACACACAAAAAGGAAAGCCATTCAGCCTCTTTCCGTTCCTCTTTTTCATTCACTCTGTTTGAATGTTGATGATGGAAAGAATACATTATATTTATCAAACCTATCTCTATGCAGATATTTGTTAAATTTAGTTTAGTCTGCCACAAGATTAGAGCATGCATTAAGGACTGAACTCTTATGTTAATGAATGACCTACAATACCGGCTTGTTAACTATTGCCCTAATCCAGTGGTTTCCAAACTTTATTTCTCTGGACCGCATTTTCGGAATGAAAATTTGCTTGCACTTCATTAAATTTTATGGGATAAAAAAGTACATTTAAAAATGAAGAACAGAGTAAAGGGAGATAACTACGGATTCGAACTCGGTACATTATCATTGATAACTCTCTTCTTGTTACTATATTCTTAATATTTGATATAATGCAAAAATATCACAATGATAAAATCGGTTAATAATTATTTATAACTATTTATACTGGGACTCATGCATGCAATTACAAGGGATCCATAATAATATTTTAAATTTTGAAATCATATTTATTTTTGGCATATGATTTTTTTTTAAACTGTTTCTAATTCTTTGATTGTCTTTCAATCATTCCACTCACCATCTGCTATCCTCTTCCGCTGCAGTAATGAGGTGCACAGCACAGTTTGGAAATCACTATCTGTTGTAGAGTTATTTCCTCAGTGGAAACTGTATTTGGACTAAATTCGTCCTAAATAGGTTCAACGTACAAAAACGTTAGGAACTTGTAATAATCAGTATTACGCAGAGTAATCGAGTTGTGGTCGCTGACTACTTTTTGTATTTGACTCCTATTGACTCCTACTTATAATAGATGGGAGTGTCTATTATCTATAGACTAGGTGTCTTTCACCATAACACTATCATAAGTCATGTACATGTGCATGTATAATCTCAAGTCAGATTGCTTCAAGATTGTAGCAAAAATTCTGGTTTATTTAAATATTTTACTGAAAGGTGTGTTTTTGAAAATTTCATGACATGAATTTTCCTGGAATTTTTTTACTTAAAATTTAGTAAACTTATCTTTTACATCAGTTTGCATTATTTATATTTAAAGTATGAAATTGAAATTTTTTTTTTTTTTTTTTTAAACAGAATTGGCTTTGTCGTCTAACAGTACCGAGGTAAAAGTTTACAAAAAGACCGGTGGGTGCTGGCAGGAGTATGAGACAATGACGGAACATGGTCAGAGAGTGACCAGTATTGACTGGGCTCCTAACAGTAACCGCATTGTCACATGCGGATCGGTAAGATTCATTGTTTTTCTGCTTTAGTTATGAACACATCATTTTAGTTGGTTTCAGTCTTACTTAGAAAATATTAATATTAACTGTTTCCTTATAAGGGAACATTTGGCATTCATTGATTGAGCAGTCGGTGTTGCTGTTAGTTGAAATCTTTCTCTCAAAACAGTTTTTCAGGAAAATGGGTTTCTCAAGTCCAGTAGCTGTTATCACTTTTTCTAGTATTGATTGTCCTTCCTCAACTTTTGTTTGAAGTTTGTGTGGAATGTCAGTGTCTTGATTATATCATTATTCTCTCTTTGTGCTATAAATGCTATCCATTTTAGTTGTTGCTGCTGTTGAAAGTCTTCAAGTGAAAGTCAATGAAAAAATTGAGATAATATTTATCAAAGTGGAACTAAATGCCGATGTAGATACATTTCTGAGATATTCTAGGTTTGGTTAATAATAAAATGAATATAGCAATTAAGCAGCTTACAATTCACCCCTACCTCTCCAAGTGCATATAAAAATTGTTTGCACTGGACACAATTTTATTGGGTATTAAATTAACCATTGTGCTCATAATAAAAATTTTAAATAAGGAAGATTTAAAAAATTTTTGTGGATAAGCATTCATTGAATTTTCCTGAAGCTGTGACCTTGTCAGTCAAAAAATATTGATATATTTTATCATTTTAGAAGTGGGAGTGCTTTTCATAATATAAATACAGTGTCAAATTGATCACTGATGATTATTAATATATATATATATATATATATATATATATATATATATATTTTTTTTTTTTTTTTTTTTTTTAAGGAATTATCTGTATTTTGCTTTTATTTACAAATATCACATTCAAAACTGATTATGACATTGCATAACTATTACAAATTGGGGGGAAAAGTACATCATTGACTTGGTTGAAAGCAGATTGCCATAAAGCTTCAATTTACTTAGATTATTTACATTATTCAGACTGTTAGCCTAATTTTCATTGCCATATTCACGTTTTCGTTTGATTGTTCTAGTTCCACGTGGCATGCCTCTTCCATGGTTTAAAATTTCAATAAATTCTCTGCTAACCAGTCATTTACTAACACTTGATGAGGTGTGTTGGTACGCATCGAAACATGGTTGCATTTATGTAGTGTTATACTTATGTTGATGTAATTATCCTAAAATAAAGAATATAGCTCTACTTTTTATTGAGCTCTCTTTTAAATTAATGTTACAAACATTGGAATTTATATTTGATTCATTCTCATTTCAGATGGAGATATATATATATATATATATATATATATATATATATATATATATATTAATTGCATCACTTTTGTTATTAAATATCCCACATTGTAATAATAGAAGATCTGCTAATAAAGGTAGAATGTTATAATAACCTGGGCATAAATTTAGTGGCAATTATTACGGGTGATAGAGTAAATTTCTCCCTCTAGTTTCAGCTTGTTGTATTGATTTAGTCTTTTATTGTTTTAGAAATCATCGTAACAAATTTTATGTTAAGCTTAAATGAATTCTTCTCAATTTTAGTTGTGATTAAGTTGGTGGGTAGAACAATTTATCTTGATATATCAAGATCAATATTGGGGAAAAATGTATGACAAAGTGGGAAAAGTTTTCTTGTGATGCATTTTGTCAATTAGGACTTCATTTTAGTCCAGTGAAGCCCTAAAGGATAAAACCTGCCACAAGCAAACTTTTCTCACTTTGTCATACATTTTTCCTATATATATATATATATATATATATATATATATATATATATATATGCACACACACACACACACACCCTGTATTTGACAGCATATAGGGCGCACCCCGATTTCAGCAGGGAAAACTTTTTAAAAATTACCAATTAGTAAATGGTACAGCCTAGGCTATATTTATGAGGTTTTATTTTGGTTAAAGAAGCCATGATTATGATTTAAATAAAAAATAATAGGAAAAAAAGAATATGAGCCTATAAAAACTTTATATTCAAAGGTAAGAATACTAAATAAAAATCCAGCAATTATTTCAATGTAGTAAAACAGTACAGTTACGATTAAAATTTTGTTCATCTTCAAATCCATAAAATTCATCATCTTCGTTATCAAAACTCTGATAACTTGTTAAAACATTGTTCCAAGTTTATATGTAAGAGTGATTTTTGAGGAATGATACCAAAATCCACAAAAAAGTTTTTTTGTGAATTTCTCTGCCTGTTAATTAACTAACAACACAGTGAATACGTGGAGATGTGGTTATTGTGCTGAGAACACTATCATTAAGAAACATACATAGATCAGGATGAAAGTGTATTTCTTTGAAGCATTTATCATATCTGTCTTCTTGTCAAAAAGTGTATTTAGACTAATGTTGCCAAGCCTTTGATAAATTGTGAGAGGATGGCCCAGCGCCATCTTATTTTATTTGTGGCAGTGCTGAGAGTGTAAAAAAAAAAATAAAGATAAGGTTGTGACAAATGCTGGTATAAATTCCACTTTCATTTGTATGCAAAATGTAAAATGAAATGATTTCGATTAGATTTTGGGAGCTTAAATCTCTTAATTTTATTGACTATACTTAATTTCACTTTGCTTTCTATTGTACAATATGAGAATATAATGTTGATTTTTGGGACCAAATTTTTTGCCTATAAATTTTACTCTGAGTCTTTGTTCTTTCAGGACCGTAATGCCTATGTCTGGAATTATAACGATGGGAAGTGGACCCCCATCCTGGTCATCCTGCGTATCAACCGGTCAGCAACAGTTGTGAAGTGGTCACCAAAAGGTGAACTTTTCTTTTCTTTTTTCTGTTTTCTTTTTTGTTTTTTCTGTTTTCTTTTTATGTTACTATGGAGTGAGTAGCCATGGTTAAATGCAAAAATAAGTAACAGAACTGTCTGACAAATGGAATGGACAAATTTGCAATAAACAATAAAAAGGAAAAGAAATGAACAGGGTAAAAAAATAATATAAAGCAAGCAAACAATATACAAATCAAAGCAACAGTAATAAGTCAAAATGTCTGCAAAATAAGAATTGGGGTTGATACACACAAGCAAGTTCAGACAAGCGAATATAGCGTTCAGATGTCAAGACAAGACAAACCAGGACTGAGTCAAATGAAATAGAGAACCAGCCTATTTTATTAGGTTGGAAGATATCCCAGCATGCATTTGTGTTTCTGCCTATAAATTGGGGATGGGAAAGTGTTGTGCAGTCATTTCCACTTGGAATTGAAACAAACAGTTACAGTTTTCTTAAAGTTCACCTTTTGAATAGACAAAACTTTGTTCAATTTAATCAGAATTTCTATTTTATTTCTCATTATTATTATTATTATTATTTATTGACACTTAACAATTAATCATCATTGGTCCCATGACCAAGTGTGGTCATAGGGTAACTGCACAACAGCATCTGACCAGTTTGCTCCACATATGTGCCAATGTCTTTGTGAAGGATTTTTCAGTCTACTCAGCGAAGTTAGCACATTTTTTCTCTACCTTCTCTTCTTTTGCCTAAGGTGGCACCTTTTGTAGGGAGGTAGTGGAAAGATTGTTACCTCTTATGACATGACCATACTGTTTCACAGTGATTTATTTGAAATATATATTACTTAAATTTGCTGCATTGGTTGTGCCTAATTAATTTGCTTTATTGAAAAGAGCTTTAGTTTTTGCAAGTCTTCTCAGTCAGTCATTTTGTGTGTTTCATTCAAGACTACATAGTTGGAGGGGATGGCAGTAGGAAAATTATGTTGTGTTAGTTGGGATGGTAATGATGAATAAGGTTTGTGATATGGAGGTGGTAGGAAGTGAAGATCAGGAGAATGAGGAGGATAAATATCAATTGACTCTTTATTTGAAGAGGTTGACATTGTCTTTGCATGCAGGAAACTTAAAGAAGAAAGGATTTTCTGCTCATTAGTAATAAATTTTTCAAAAGACAAAACTGGAGAAATGATGTGTGCAAAATACTGTTTTATATATACATACATATATATATATATATATATATATATATATATATATATATATATATATATAAAAGAAACAATTTATACAAAGAATTAAATAGCAATGTTAATGTGATTAATGGTGAAATCACTTTGCTAACAAGACTTAATGAGACATTAACTTACTATCAATTCCTTGAATAATAAGATCCTTATATCCAAGTTCTTTCGATAATTCCAAGTTGTCATCTTCAGGGTGCAATTTTCTCATACACAGGTAAACATTAAAATGAAATATGTGTAGACTGAAAGATGTTTTTTTTAAAATTATGCTATTTATTGACAGTTGAATATATGTTTTGGAGCAAGTGATGCAGTGATGCTAGTCTTTGTTTAAATCGATCAAGTGAGAATTTTGTTTGAAATTTGAAAAGTCATAAATCCACAAAATTTTTCTTGTTATATGTATTTGTTTGTTAAAGTGAAATGGACTTAATATAATCCAATTGGTAGAGTAAAAATGTTTCCCACAGAATTTAAGATTTTGATTATTACTCTGCTGCGGATCTGATGCCGTAAATATATTAGTGTGCAGCTTATATTTTATATCATAAGGAAACAATTTATACAAAGAATTAAATATCAATGTTAATGTGATTAATGGCGAAATCAATTTGCTAACAAGACTTAATGAGACATTAACTTACTATCAATTCCTTGAATAAGATCCTTATATTCGAGTTGTTGTCAGATGGAAGACACATGGAATTGATTTTACATATTATTCGTACTCTTATCAATTTTGAATGTTTTTATCCATTTCTCAGAATCTAATGCCCATATGATGCCAAGTTTTTTATATGTTAATAAGCACAGAAAAGGGAATATAAAACTCAGTTTTCAGAACAATAGGTTACATACAACAAATTTGACAGGGGAATTATGCAAAATAGGGAGGCAAGATTATTCGTACAGTAGAAAATATTGTTTTAAATTGATTAATTCTTATTTTATCAGTGAAGGCTTCTAGACTATTCAGTAGAATATTTGTGATAATTCCAGCAAAGCACATCACATTGTGCATAGTGTCACCATTGTTATTCTTATGTTAATACAATCGGGAAGACAAAAGAGCTTAGCATTGACATGAGACAGAGAATTATTAACTTCTACAAGTTTGGAAATAGTTACAGCTATATATCAAACTGGTTAGCTATCCCTAGATCTATGGTACAGTCTGTTATAAAGAAGTTTAAACAGTTTGGCACAACAGAGAATTTGCTTGGGCATGGAAGAAAACCCAAATTGTTACTGAAAACTGTGTCATGAGGTTAATATAAACCCAAGAGTTGTTTTGAAAGACACCACCAAGTTTGGATATGATGGGTATCAGCATAAGTACTTGCACAATACAATGTTGTTTGGATAGAAATGGGTAGTATGGAAACCGACCACAACGATCCCCTGTGGAATCATCCACATTTGCCTGTCACCCCCTATGGGAAGATGGACTCTTCCCCAAATTAACCTTTAACCAATCATCACTTCACTTTTGCAAACTCAATTTCCCATTCGTTAAAAGGACACAAAAATGTAGCAAGTTGAGATAAATCCTTTTTTCCGCGCAGCTGTCTGGAGCCTATTCGAAAACCCAAAAATCTATAAAAAGAATCGCTCAACTTAATTCAAGTCAGTCTGGAATTTAGTTTTGAGAGATGCCAGCAGATTCCACACGTGACAAACACTGACTCAATAACACTACCAATCTCTCTCAGCAACTCAACACAACTCACACAACTATTGCCGCGTGAAGAAACTTAAATTACAATTTACTAAAAAAGTGACATTATCACTACATAACAGTAATTGTACATTCAATCAACTTTAGCCAGTCAGTCAGACACTGAGTTTCGATAGATGCCAGCAGACTCCACGCGTGCCAACACACTGACTCAACAACCACTACCAGCCTCTCATCAACTCAACACAACTCACACAACTATTGCCGTGTGAAGAAACTTAACTTACAATTTACTAAAAAAGTGACATTATCACTACGAAATAGTAATTGTACATTTAATCAACTTTTTAGCATATCAGTCAAAGGCACACAACTCTTCATAACTTAAATCAACACTTACAATTGTCACACACATACGCACTATTATTTGAACTCACACAATTGACATTTTACCTTGCAGAAATCAAACTGTTTTAATTTCACAAACTTAAATGATCAACATTCATTCACCAAATATATGCATGGACACTCTTTCAATCTTATCTCACTTGCCACATATAACAGGCAACCTATCATCACTTTGTGTATGTCAAATATATATATATATATATAAATTCATGTTATTGTTGAAATCTATAACTACATTGTTTTTCCTTGATTTCTTCAAGTTGAATTGTCTTCATATGTTCGTTTAAATTATTTGCTGTGGATAAATGCATAATGTACACATGGCACATTTTAGGCCTTCACACAATTTCACCTTCTGACACATCTTACTTAGCATAAATTCCGCAATACCCCTCTTCACAAAGCATATCACATTGTTGCTCAGTTTAATTTTGCCAAAAGGTTCTTGAACAAAGAAAATTGCTTTTGGGAACAAGTACTATGGAGTAATAGAACAATAATCAAGCCTTTTGGAAATAATGATGTACAGAAGATTTGGCACAAAAAAAGTGAGTCTTTCCTCCCAAAGAGCACAGTGGCAACATTAAAACAGGGAGGCACCTTGATGATGTTTTGGTGTTGTTTTAGCTCAAGGAGGACTGGATAATTAATTGCAATAAGAAGAATAATGAAATTGCAGACTTTATCAAAATTCTGGATGAAAATCTACAACTATCAGCGCAAAATCTTCATCGAGATCAGTGATTTGCTTTCCAGCAAGATAATGATCCCAAACATACGCCTAAATCAGTGATTACATGACTTCAGAAAAAGAGGATTACAGTTTTTCCATAGCCTTCAATGAGTCCTGACATGAATCCTATTGAAAATCTATGGCAAGAATTGAAAGTTCAAATAAATTGTCAGTCACCAAAAACCCTCAGAAATTAGAATGTGTAAGCATTGGAGTATAGAAAAAAATGCCAGCAAAGTCTCTTGAAGTAACTACAACTTAAGTGAAAAAAAACTTTTCTATATTAATTCTATTAACGCTCTATCTTCGATATTGAGCACTCTACCACAAAGCTTACAATTAATTAATTGCCTTAAATGTCTCCTTATCGGCAAATCACTGAAGAACCAGCAATTTTGGCTTCAAAAACAGTATTTCAAATTAACACATATATATGAGAGAGACAGGGTAGTGTACTTGTATCATTAAGAACAATATTTCCTAGGAGTTTGGAACCAGAAGGAATTCATAGATACCAAAAATTTGTGATTATCAATGCCAGATTAACATCTTTCTTCTTTTTTTTTTCTCATTCTCTTTCCTCTTTTTCTTTCTCTCTCTCTTTCTTCCTTATTCTTTTCTGTTCATCTGTAAATAACTGATTTAATTTTTGTTTCAGAACAGGTTTCTAATTACTTTTCTAATTCACAGGACATTGAAATTTCATGATGCACACCAATAATGAATGCAAAGGAAATTAACATATTAAAGATCTGTTGCTTACACATTTACTGTGCCTTTTTGGTTTTCAATTGCTCTGTCTTTTGTTCATTTATTTACTTTGCATGAAAATGATTTTTGATTCAGCATCCAAATAAATAATTGCAACTTCTTTGTTCTGGCAGAAAATAAATTTGCTGTTGGCAGTGGTGCTCGGCTGATTTCCGTGTGTTATTTTGAGGAAGAGAATAATTGGTGGGTGAGCAAACACATTAAGAAACCAATTCGTTCCACTGTTACGTGGTAAGTTTTGAGCTTTACCATTTCCCTAATTGTGGGTAACAAGATCTTTCATTTCATTTTTTTTTTTTTGACCGCTTGGCAAAGAGCATTTTTCTTTGAAACTTGCGGTCTAGTGCTACAGAATCACAAACAAAGAACTGTACCAAATAAAAGGAACCATATCAGTTGAGGATTTCTACAGCATCAAGAGCTAAAATAGATATCACATGTAACTCAAAGAGAAAATGACAACTATAATCAAGATGCTGCTATTCCACACCACTTCAAACAAAAGATTAGGAAGGAAACTACATCAATACTGGAACAGCTACTGGACTTGAGAAACTTACTTTTCTGAAAAATTATTTTGAGAGAAAGATTTTATAAATTTCAACCAACAGTGGCACTGACTTCCCAGTCAATAAATGCTAAATGTTTCCTTATAAGGAAACAGTTGATATTACTATTCTTTAAGTAAGACTGAAACCAACTAAAATGATGTGTTCATAACTAAAGTAGAAAAACAATCTTACCAATCTGCATGTGACAATGCGGTTACTGTTAGGAGCACAGTCAATATTGGTCACTCTCTGACCATGTTCCATCATTTTCTCATACTCCTGCCATCACCCACCAGTCTATTTGTAAACATTCACCTTGGTACTGTTAAACAACAAAGCCAATTCTGTTTAAAAAGAATTTTCAATTTCATTCTTGGAAATGAAAACAAGAAATACTGAGCTTTTAAAATTTTTTCCTTTTTGTTTAAAAATAATCATAAATTCTTTGTTTTAATTTTTTTCATTTCACAATACAACATTGATTTTCCTTTCATGGAATTTCAGAATTACAATTGCAAAAACAGTTTATATTTCCATTTTTATTTTTGTTCTCTGATATAAAAAGTAAATTGTAGAATGCGTTTAATATTTTTTCTATTTCTTTTCAGTCTTGACTGGCATCCTAACAATGCAATGTTGGCATGTGGCTCCACTGACTTCAAAACCAGGTCAGTTTTCTCTTTCTACTTTTTCTCTTGAAGTGTTTCCTTATTTGAATTGATTCTCCATTCTGGATATAAGTATTCTTTGGTTATTCTATTCTTGGAGGCATTTGATAAGAACCTTTAAAGTTGTCTCCCTTATTCTAAACTAAAAGTTACTATTTACACTATTCAGACTGTTATCTTCATCTTTGTTGCTCTGGCTTTCTTCAGATGATTGGAATTTCAAACTGAACTCTTTATTTCATCCATCAGAGTAGATTGTTCTAGTTTCGGACATCTCACTATTCCCTTTAGCTCAAGTTGAGGGCATCAATGTATGAATTTTGGGGACTTACAAACCTAATGTCTCAGTAATCATTTCTTACCAGAGTTCATATTACAATTTATTGTTGTTATTGTGATTCTCTTGCACTCTGTATTAATGGTTCCCATATTGTATTCATTTCTATGCTTGGCTGGCTTAAGAGATATTTGTGACCTAGCATATGTGCTGATTCCTTAAGTTTTCATATTTTCCAGTGATGTTCTCTGTCTATTATTTCAACCTCATCTCACAGGGAGCAGTGATCTCCCTTTTCCATCCATATATGGTCAGCCATACCTGACTTTTCCATTTCTTTTTGTGTTATTGCTTTACAGTGTTACAATGTAAATAGTGTAAATAATTACAATACCTCATCTCAGACATCTATAGACAAATACTAAAAGTTATATTAAAAAATTAAAAATATCCCATTTTGTTTGTTAGAAATGACAAAATAACTAAGAGAAAATCTTTGGTATGTTAAATTTTAAACAGAATAGTATTTTTCTCCTTCAGTATTTTAAATTTCTTGTCTAGCAGCAAAACAAAAACATTTTTAAAGAAAGTAATTTCCTGCTATAATTAATTTGCTAGTCAGATTAGAAGGTAATCTTTATATTTATGTAATCGGTCTCTTCTGGTTTGCAATAAAGTTCCCTAACTCATTTCATTTCAGCCTACAGTCGCATAAGTTAGACAATCCAACAATATGTGTTTACTCTGTGCTACTGCAGTCGAACATTTTCTTTGTCGCCTCTTTAAGTACTTTTCATAGATTGAGTGACAGTTCAAATTTGCATATGTTTGAAAGAGATTCTTGTGAACATCTGTCTGGCTCTGAGATCTATCTTTTTTAAATATATATCTTTTTTTTGGGAATATTTTCTATGCGTGACATATCTGAATCCGTTTTCGTCCCATGGGTAAACCATTTTCTCTAGAAGAGGTTAAAGAAAGAAATCACTTGAAATTATATTCACTTTGAGCATTGTAGATTTTCTTCAAGATGGATTGTCAAGCTCAAGAAAATGCTAGGATTTCAAATTTTTTCATGTTGGATGCTGCAACAAATCTTTCTACATCATCTCTTCCTCGATTTAGATTTGTGTGAAACTTAATATATAAATTCTTGATCTCAAAATTATTTAGGTTTGCAGTTTATATGTTTTTTTTTTTTTTTTAAGTGTTAAAAAGAAGATGGCTTACAAACAGTGGGAAAATGTCAAATATGTATAATTGGTAGTCCTGGGTATGATAATAAACTACATCTCGCACCAAGGAACTCTGATTGGGAGACTGGAGATTTTGAGGAGTATGGAACCACCTCTTAAGTGCTGTTGTTCCCAGGTCCACCCTGACGGCGCAGGGTAGCACCTGTTAGGGTCACAGATATAGGCAAATAGTGAACGTACAAAAACAAAACATAAAAGTAGGAAAAATACATTTTTATAGTAAAGATACTAGCAATGCACATTTTTATATAAACATTTCAAAGTAAAATGACTAGCAATAAATTTTATCTGTAGTTGACGGCAGACAATGACATTCGAAATATATTTAGTTGAAGCCATAAAATTGTGTTCAAAATATTTAGATTTTGCATTAAATCGCCCAATGTCATGAAACAAAATCAACCAACCAACATGAAAGAATTCGTTCATGACATTAATTCATATAATATCCAACAAATTCTTGAAGAAATCAAATTGTATTCCAAAATATAACTTCAACAAAACTCCAACATAAAACACATATCACTGGCTCTAGTAATCATGTCCACACTAACATGTATCGGCACAAAACATGTATCCTATTTTTATGACTCTCTTCAGCCGGTTGGACCTTGGTCAAATGCTGCTACTTGCCATTGGGTTGGTCACTCTGGTCTAAACTATTGCATTGTCCACACTGTGTTGTTTGATCACATAGCTGGTTAAGATCAAATTGTCATCAACAAATGGGGCATTGGTCCGTTCCAGGCAAAGTTATGTCACAAAGGAATTTAACAAAAAAAAAATGTCCTTGCAGATAAAGAAAAGACAACAGTTCTTCAGGGTCTAGTTCTATGAAAATTTATATATTGTTTTTATACAATAAATTAGTTCTGGGTACAAAACATTAACCCTACCCACTTTGTGTTTTATCGTGACACTCTACTCAACTAGCTAAGTCTGGAATAAGGCTCATGTCAGAGCTCTTCTCAGGCAGTAAGAGTCAGTGGTTATCTCTCGTTTGTTGTCTGGAACTACTGGAACCTCTGGCTTGGTAATCTCAGTATTCATGCTTAATGATTTCCACCCAAAGCTGATATGGAGGTTTATGTAGATATCGGGACTCAGTGGTTTCCCTATCTCCAACAAGAGCCTCCTTATTGCCTGGCTCTGGAAAATTAATTATACTTCCAAATTTAGAGAGATCCCTTTTCTAATAGTTAGCAGTCACAGGATATCAGTCTACCCAACCCCTTCCTTCTCTTATTTGTGCTTTGCACCAACACTTCCCAAAGAGCAAAGGCAATTCCTCCATCTTCCTCAGTATTTCACTTGCGCTTGTCACCTTGGTTGTCCTTTGACCAATTTCGCTCTCAACCACATGGCATGGCTGGTTGTGGTCATTAATTAAAATTCTCAGCGAAATTTCTTGGCCTTGCTTTGCTCAAAAATCAGAAATTTACCAGCTGCTTCCATCGTATTTGTTATGTTTGCGTGAGTTCTGAGCAATGCATTTGTTGATTGGAAATAATTACCAAGAACGTTTTTAGGTTTACAGCATTTTATTAATTACTAGATAAACTGAGTTAATACTACTCTACAAAAGAATTAGTGAAATATGGAGAGACATTTGCCACACATGTATTTCAAGCACCCTGGGTCCTGGGTCTTTACACAAGGAAACTATATTCCCTTGATTTGGTTACAGAGATCACCAAATTTTACCTCCCTGATGTGTGTTTTCATAACCAATGCTCTTTAAGCTGCCTCATTAATCAGCTGTCCGCTATATTTTGCCATATGGCTTTTGTGGTGATATCTTGTAACAGAATCACTTTTCTTTTAAGTATCTCTGACCTAAAAATAAATAGACTTTGGAAATTAAAAGAAATCCCTTTTCCTTCTCTCAGTCTGTCCATTGTTCTATTTTTTAAACCTTCTCATCGTGTTCTGAGTTGTGTTTTTAATTTAACCTTTTTTTCCGTTTGTCAGTGTCACATTTTTATTACTTCAAAGCTCCCAAGAAAATTAAATTTTGGCATTAAATGATCCATAAGGAGTTTATGCGCCATTAAAGAAACAAAACAAATTATTTGGATAAAGCTGTTTCCTCAGTTTAATTGAGGAAAGAAAAATGTTGCTTCCAGTAGTGCCAAGGATTGTCATATATGAGTCTTATTTTTTTCTGTAAGGGTTATATCTGCTAGCATCATGATCATTTTTATAATGTGTTTTGATTAAACGAAAGAATAGAAGGAATATTTAGAAATGAGGAAATAAAAACAGAAGGCAAAAGAAAACATCTGATTTTAGATTTTGTTTTTATAAAGAACAAAGTTTCGTTTGATATCAATGATGAGTTTGAAGGTTTGGTCAATTTTGTGGCTGGTGAGGACAATACAAAACTATTAGAAACTTCCACAGTGACTGCAGGGAATGTCTGGTCTGTTAAAGGCTCTGCTTGGGTATTGTTTATTCACCAATCTGTTTACCTCCAGACTGATGCAACTGCTTGCAGGATGGTGGTGCACCAATCCTGACAGTTGGAAGATTTTATGGTTCACAGGTGTGGGGCTAACGTTACTTGGTGAGAACCATCTTTAGGATGTCTTTACAATGCCTCCCTAAGACCTTATGACAGCTTGCTATATATAGTATCTGTCATAGTAGGTAATGATCTGGCATTTTAAAAAAACATATCCCACTGATGTAGCTGGGTTGTTATATTAGCATTAGAACAAATCCACAAGTAAGTCAATTACATTTGGACTGATTGATTCATTTTTTTTACAGTTTATCAACCCTTTGCAGGTTATTTAAAGCCAGAAAATTTTTTTAGATTGTAAGAATTTTATTTTTTTAGATAATAATAGCTTAGTGATACAAGTTTTAATAATTAACTTATAGCTTGGGGGAGAAGAGATGGATTAATACCTTTCTCAAGGGTATCTGGACATAAATGAATATAATGAACCCAACTGGAATTGGAACTCTGCTCTCTGATTAATAATTTGAGCCATTATCCATTGTGCCATCTGCACATCCAAGCTAAAAGCTCCTGGTATTCCTCAGTGGTCACCCATCTAGGTACTGACCAGGCTTGATGTTGCTTAACTTTGGTGATCGTCTGGAAACTGGTGTTTCAACATTATGTGGCTGTAAGCCATACATTAAAACAGATTTATTCAATACATATGCATGATAATGGACGTTTGGCTTAGTGATTAGAATTTTAATGTTTTGATAATGATACCTGGTTTCAAATCTCACCATAGCCAATTTATCAAGTAGGTGACTTTGATTCTATCAACCTTCCCCCAGTAGTGCTGCATACTGGAATCCTCTCCCCAAGCTGATATAATTAAGAAGTCATCTCCTTGACAAATTGATGATGGTGAGATTCGAAACCAGGTCCCCCTGGTCAGGATGCTAACATAACCTACAGGCTTTTTCAATTGATGATTTTGCCAGATTATATTTTGGTTTTTGTTTTCTTTATCTCTCCCCACATACCTAAAGAAAACTAAGGACTGATCAGCATAGTTGCAGTATAAACTGGGAGGGGAAACTCTGTGGGTATTGAAGAAATGCAAATGTATCTGAGCAGACATTTACAACAGGGATTAGCTAGACACCCTAACAGACAGGTATTCTTAGAAATGACCAGCCAACCATGATCAAGATGAAAATATTAATTAGCAGGAAAATGTTTGATTTTTATGATTTTCATGTTTATTGATAATTAATCTCAGAAAATGCATTCTGAAGGTGATGTAAATATTGAAATTATTTGAACCCATTTTTTTTAGACTTGGTGTTAAAATATACAAAGCATCAATAGAATCAGCAGCAAAATTTTCATTACTAATAGTACAGCAAACGTTATTTCCAATATGGTTTCACCCTTTATATCATACAGGGCAGCATCTTCTACTCAAAATGTGAAAGTACAATCACATGTTTATATACAAACACATTTAATTAGTACAGGTTGTAATGCACACACATGCTTAAATGTTTGCACATTTTGCAGTTAATTTAATCAATTGTCTGATAAACAAGGAGATATATATATATATATATGTCTATCTTTGAAGGACTGGCGGTGGTTATAGAATCGGTTCTTCCAACTACCCGCCGATATCCCTATGTAATTCTTCTTTTGCTCCATATTTTCTTTGGGGAAAATAGTTGCCTCATATATCACATTTTCCGCCAAACACTGTCCTTCAACTGGGCAATTTGATCTTGTCCTGCAACTGCATGTTGATGATCTCATTTTTGATGTATTACTATCAGTCTTTACTTGGTTTATATGTAGATTTTTCAAAATTTTACTATTATGTGAGCTAATAATTCTTTCTATATTGCTCATGCAAGAATAGCTGATCTTTAAGTTCATTTTGTTAAATATCTTTTTTAAAAGTTGATTTTTCAAATTTTTTATTTTTTTTCTGCTACAGAATTTTCTCTGGGTTTGTCAAGGATGTAGAGGCAAAACCTTCTGGCGCCCCATGGTGGGACGGCAAGATGAGTTTTGGGACTTTGCTGGCTGAATATTCGAACGGTGGAGGTAAGTTTTTGTGTTTTTGAACTTAATTTTCAAGGCAAATGAATTTCATCAATTATTTCCTGAACTCTGATTTGCTGTAATTGACTTCCACTTCAGGCTTATTAGAAACTTCAATGTTTAACCCTTCAGCATTCATTCAGCCCTATAAATATCAGCCCTCAACGTGTCACTGTTTGTAGTTGAAGTCTTGCTGTTTGCATGACTTCCTTCATTATTTGTGATGATCTCACCACCATATATTATGACAGAGTATACATGGGGTGGGTTATGATGAGCTGAACATTGAGAGCCAATATTTAAGGGGTGAGTTGAATGCTAATAGATTAAATTTGCTTTTTACTTTGAGTAGACCATTAACTGTATTCTGTATTAAGCAAAAAGCAAATGAAAAATTTCTTTTACTTCTATGCTTTAATTTTAACTAAAAAAAAAAATGTCTAGAAAAAATGTTTTCTATCAGAAATTCTCAATTTCTAAAGAGTGAAGCAAAACAATTTTGAAGATTAAAGGGAAGTAGACGGAATTTTTATAAAATTTTCAGACACTGGCTTTCGCTCTAAAAGTTGTTTGGATTATGGAATTGTAGACTAAAAGAACCCTGCAAAACAATAGACAAAACTGGGCAAAGCAACAGTGAAATAAGAACAGTGTTAATACACAAAAGGGATACAGTCAAGCAAAAAGCAAATGAAAAATTTCTTTTACTTCAGGACAAATTCTATGCTTTAATTTTAACTAAAAAAAAAAAAATGTCTAGAAAAAATGTTTTCTATCAGAAATTCTCAATTTCTAAAGAGTGAAGCAAAACAATTTTGAAGATTAAAGGGAAGTAGACGGAATTTTTATAAAATTTTCAGACACTGGCTTTCGCTCTAAAAGTTGTTTGGATTATGGAATTGTAGACTAAAAGAACCCTGCAAAACAATAGACAAAACTGGGCAAAGCAACAGTGAAATAAGAACAGTGTTAATACACAAAAGGGATACAGTCAAGTGATTGTAGCATTCTGACTTCATGACAAGATAGAACAAATATATGGTAGATGAAGCCAAGAAATGATCCACTTTATTGGCTAGAAAGAAATCTCAGCATGTATCTGTATGATTTGTTTATAAATTTGGGGAAGAGTCGTCCTCCTATATAGGTTAGAACCAACGGAACTTATTCCTATTGTTTCAACTGATCCATTCTCCAACCTTCTTCAGATGTGCAATTTTTAGAGAAATAAGGTCTCTCTTTTTTTTTTTCTTTTTTCCTCAATTGTGCAGATCAGTAAATAATAACAAATATATTGATGTAAGTAAGGAATTCCACATTTTATATGTAGGTTTACTCTCCAATCCTTTCTTTGTTTGATCTACATCTATGTCTACAGGGTTAATGTATGCAACATTTTTTCCTTACCCTCCAGTAATGTTTCACCCTATCTGTTAATTAAAAAAAAAAAAAGAATTCTGCAACATAAAATTTTAACAACTCCACCTTATTCCACTTACAAAATAATTTCTGAAGAGAATAAATATCAAAACAAATCAAATTTACAAAGGTTTTATTATCTGTTCCTTATTTTGTTTTATTAGATTTAATTTATTTCCATGTAATGTGTGTGTTATATATGCACTCCTGGTCAAAATCTTAAGACCAGATATAGAAGGGTTAAAAAAATATAAAATACTGTTACTTTAATTGAAATATATTTGCAAGACATTTACATTTAATTAGAAAATGTAGTTTATCAACAAAAAAGTGAAAAATTTAAGCTTTTAATTGATTAATTTAAACAAACATTGAAAAATATTTTTTTGATTGTTCATAAAGATAAGACAATGTGAGGTGGGATTACTGGACAAAAATTTTAGAACTAGTCAGTGTGTTCATAGCTTCAGGTGTGTAAACATCTACTTAGTTCATATCTGGCATTAAATTTCAGATTTTAAAATGGCTAAGGGTAAAATTTTAACAAAGTTTGAATAGGGCAGGATTGTTGACTTCAAAGACATGGTCTTTTGCAACGAGCCATTGCAAATGAAATTGGTTGTAGCAGAACTGTCATTGCTAACTTCATTAAAAATCAGGATGTGTATGCTTCTAAAAAATCAAGCTGTCGACCCAATAAAATCTCACCATCTCTAGACAGACACATTAGGCGAGAAGTTAATAGAGATTAAAGCCTAACATCAAATCAGATAAAAGCAAATACAGATGTTGAATGCAGCTTTCAAACAATTTGACGGCGTTTAAATAAGAAAGGGTTTATGAATGTGAAACGGCTGCAGAGGCCTCACCTTCTTTCTTGCCATAAAACCTCCCATTTACAATTTGCTTTTGATTATCAAACTTGGGATGTGGATAAATGGAAGAAAGTGTTGTTTGCAGATGAGAAAAAAATCAACCTTGATGGTTCAGACGGTTTTCAGTGTTACTGGCATGCAAAAGATGTCCCAAAAGAAATTTTTTCAATATGACACAGTGGAAGTGGATCAAATTATGGACTGGGGGTTCATTTTTGTACAATGGATCTCTTGAGTTACAGGAGGTAAACGGTCATCAAACAGCTGCTAGTTACATTGACATGTTAAAGCCATCGCTAATTACTGAAGGCCATTGTCTATGTGGAGAAAACCATATTTTCCAACAGGACAATGCTGCAATCCACAACACTCGAAGGCAAAAGGAGTTTTTTTATGGAAAACCACAATCATCTTTTGAGCCATCCACCATGATCTCCAGATCTAAACCCAATCAAGAATGTTTGTGGATGAATGGCAAAGGATGTTTATAAACATGGATTGCAATTTGAAACTGTGGGTGCTCTTCGTGCTGCAGTTTATGCATCCTGAGAGAGCATCCCAAGCACCCCCATGCAGAATTTAATAATGAGTATGCCAAAGCGAATTTTCAAAGTAATTCACAAAAATGGAGGATATACTAAGAATGAAATTGTCGTTGTGACTTATTTGTTCTGTATTTGCTGTTTTTATTTACATGCTCTTATCTTTATGACAACCAAAAAAAATACTTTTTCAATGTTTGTTTAAATTAATCAATTAAAAGCTTAAAATTTTCACTTGTTTGTTGATAAACTGCATTTTCTAATTAAATGTAAATGTTTTGCAAATATATTTTGATTAAAGTAACAGTATTTTATATTCTTTTAACTCTTTTGTATCTGGTCTTAAGATTTTGACCAGGAGTGTATTACTTTAAACATTCTTAGTGGATACTCATATTTGAGTAGATGCTCCGTTTAACTTAAATGGTATTTTATTTTTTCTACCGGCCTGAACATTCAAATGTTCATTACATCAATTTAAAAGAGGGCTCAATACCAAAAAATAGAGCAATAGTTATTATAAGTTGTTACATACGGGCAATCTAGTAATCGTTACATTGGGATTACTTGTTTGTCCATATGTAACAACTTTACATTAGTCGGACTATTGTCCTCATCTTTGTCGCCATTTTTGTCACAACGTTTCGGCCGTTGTATGCTCCGGCCTTCGTCAGGTGGTTGGAATTTCGAACCGAACCCTTTATTTCGTTCACTGGGGTAGACTGTTCTAGTTACACGAGCCATGTTTGATGGATGTCAGTTATCAGTTATCTCCTGCCAATTTTCCTTCTGAAAGTTCTCCACTGCCTGAACCGGGTATTGAACTCACACTCTTTGGGTCTGTCACTGGATCTAACCAACGCCTTTATCCACTGTGTCATGTGTCCTTGAGGGTATGAATTTCGGAGTATTATAAACCTAATTTTTCAGCAACCATTTTTTACCAGTACTCATATTGCAATTTTGCTGTTATCATTTCATGTTTTTACCAGATCTCATATTGCAACTTTTTTGTTATCATTGCTTTTCTCTGAAGAAGGCCGGAGCGTACAACGGCTGAAACGTTGTGACAAAAATGGCGACAAAGATGAGGACAATAGTCCGACTAATGTAAATACTGTACATAATAATACCTCATCTCAGAAATATAGACAGACTCTGTAACAACTTATATATATATATATAAAGTGGACATTGAAGTCAACCCCCACAAGCAATAGTCTATTTCATGCTAAATGCAATCGTCAGGCATATGACCTGATGATTATGTATAAGCATAAAACACTGTTGTTGCTCTGTTCATGATACTAGAATAATAGAGCATATGAAGAAGTTTTAAGGGAAATGGAAATGCAAAGGACACTTATACTTAGAATCAGAAAGTGACAGTTAAGTTTTACAACATATAGTGAGGAAAGAGGGTTTAGAAAATCTGACACTCAGGATATATTGAAAGCAGAAACAGTAAGTAATCTACCTGGCAAGATTGTGTAAATGGATGGCAGAACTGGGAATGGAAAGGATAGTAAAAAAAAAAAAACCTATTGCTAAGAGCTGTAGGAAGTCGTGGAGAGCCATGATTACACATCCTAAAAGGACATAGCATATAACAGAAGAACAGTAAAAAAGAACGACTTGAGTTATGTAAACAAATCTTGTAGTAATGACTTTTTCTGAACTTTGTTAGATGGTGTGTTTCATGAGAGTATTCCCGTACACATCAAATGCTAAAACCTTTGAGAGTAGATGGGTGAAAAATAAAATGAAAACAAAGAAAATTTAAAGAAAATCACATAAAAGAATTAAGACTCATCTTAATGTTAACAAAACAGCTTCATTATTGAATACATGAAGTAAATTGATGTTTGCTTTAAAAAATAGTTTCTTCTTGGCTTTGTCTTTTGTCCTTAACTTTGAGTGATATGTTTTTATTTGTTGTTATAAACTGAGAAAAGTATAAGCTGTTTGCCTCCTTAATATTAATTGAATTCTATCCCTCATTAAAATATTTTGCTGAAAGAATTGTCTACCATTACAGACGGAATTTTTTTTCTCTTTCAGGTGGTTGGGTACATGATGTGTCTTTTTCACCGAGTGGTGACAAGTTGGCCTGGGTTGGGCATAATTCAAGCATTTCTGTTGTCAATGCTGCAACTGGGCAACAGTAAGTAATTGCTTTTATTTTTATTCCATTTAATATAATATAGGAGAAAATTATATATTAATTTTTATACAGTGTGTTATATATATATATATGTGAATGTCTGTCACACAACTTTACTTCTAGAGGCTGTAGCCCAATATATCATATCATTTTGGAATCAGGTCAACTCTGTGCAAATTAAAAACATCCCGGGCCAGATCCTGACCTGAAATTCTGTATTCCCAAGTTTTCATTACTCTGATTGTTTTCAGCAATTTTATTATGTGATTTTTTGTGACAAATTTTTTTTTTTTGTATGACTACAATTTTTATAACTTGGAAATAAATTTGGGAATAATCAAAATTAATTATAAAATCCAGCAAAAGTCACCCATAAAATAAAAATAATTGTTTGTACAGAAAGTAAGGACCTACATACATCAAATTGTCTTTAAATTAAGTGGTGGCAGAAGAAATATTGTTGAACCTTTAAAAAGTAGGCTTAAATATTTTGAGTTCTGTAGTTTATTGTTGCCTATCGCATCTACTCCTCCCTACCTGTTCTGATGAAGGCCCAAGCAAGAGCCCTCCACAGGAGCTAGCTTAAATGCTGCCCAATAGGGCAGCTTATATATATATGTGTGTGTGTGTGATGCACCTCTAGCCTTAAATCATGTGATATTTTATCCCAGCTGTCTAAGGAATTGGAAATACACTTATAAAATGTGTATAATTTTAAAGAATTTTTATCTTTATCCACTGAGTAAAGAACAGTGTTACCAAATGTAATCTTCTATAAAAAAAATAAAAACAAAGATCTTGGCAAACATCGACCTTCATGCCCACAAAAAAAAACTAGTTTCAAAAGGGCAGTTTTTTTTCCATGACACTGCTTTATTTCAACTCCGTTCATACTTCAGCAATAATGTTTATTATTTTTCTTGTCTATTCACAAGAACAAAAAAATGTATAAATTTACTTTCATATGTTAATTTTCATTTATTTATTTATTTTTAACAATTGTAATTATTTTTTTTAAAAACAACAAACATTGCTGAAAACTGAAGGTAGTTGAAATAAAAGTGTTCTGTCATGGGAAAAATTCTCCTATTGACGCTGTATTTTTGCATGTATGAAGGTCCATGTTTGTCAAAATCCCTTTCATATCATTTATTTCTTTCTCTCTTTTTTATACAGGATGGCTGTTCTTAAAACCAACTTTCTGCCTTTTGTATCTTGTACTTGGTTGAATGAGTCAAGCATTTTGGGTGTGGTAAGTTTATTTTTGAAGAAATTCATGACTGGTATAAAAATGATTAGTTCTACCAGTTCATACCGTTACCGCTAAGACTCGCTTTTCTACATTCAGAGTTGAATCATGCACTTTTTCTCTGTATTCCATTTATAAGAAGTTCCACTCAAATGGCTTTTCCCTAAGAACGGCTACTTTGTGGAATAAAATCCCACTTGGGTGTTTCCCTGAACATTAAAATCTTAACCTTTTCAAGTCCAGGGTTCATCTGTTCTTATTCTTATGTTCTTCACTTTCTTCTATCTCCTCTTACAGTATAGCATCATCTGCATCAGACAGGCTCCCAAGTTTACAAAAGATGACTGCTTATTGAATCATAGAATAAGTGTGGTTAAAAAAAATTGTAATAAAATAATGAGACAAAATTTGAAAATAATATCTTTATCTTTTGTTGTTTTTAATATCTTGTTTTGGTTGATGTCTGACTTTTCAAAAATCTTTCTCGGTTGGCTTTTCATAAGAACGTTAAGCTTAAAAAATTTTAGTTCAACTATGACACGTATTTGTTGATGGGATGAGAACAGCATAATTTCAACTCCCCACTCCACCCCAGATGCAACAATTCTGCTTGATTTTTTTCTCACTCTCTCTCTCTCTCTCTAAATCTGAAGATTGCACTGAAATGTGAAAACTGACAGTCACCATGCAGTTTTGATTCCTATATCCACACTGTTTATAAATGCTCTGTATCTGATGCGATATTGTGCACATTTCCTGATAAATATATACTCTGTCGACTGGGGCTTCACAATACACCAACTGTACCTTTGCAAAGGGGTAAGACCCCTGCCCCAATAATGCGTCCTGGGTATGACAATAAACTACATCCAGCAGGTGGGCTTCTGATCAGGATGTTTTGTGGTGCATGGAACCACCTCTTAATTGCTGTTTTCCCCAGGTTCGCCTTGACTCGGTGGGGTAGCACTTTTTAGGGTCTTAGCTATGGGCAAATAGTCCCCCCCCCCCCAAAAAAAACAAAGAAAAACTGAGGTCAAACACTATGAAATTTTAAAAATAGGTTTTTACAGTAAAAAAAACCAGCAATACATTTTTGAAAAAAAAAATCACCAGTAATGCATTTGACACTCGCTAATCTATTGATATGATCCTATCCTAAAAAATTTTGTCGTCATTAAATAACCCATTGAGGTTGATATGCCATAAAACAAAATAAACCAAACCAATAAATATGAAAAACCTGTTCCCCCCCTCTCTCTCTCTCTCATATATATGCATGTGTATGTGTTTGTGAAGTGAGTGATAAGTAAAAAAAAAACAATTCTTTTTATCAAGTAGCAAGTCAGATAATAATCATATACATGCACGGCCAGATAATCCTCTAGACTAGTATGGCCCCTCAAGCTTGATTATAATGCTGGTTATAAAAAATCTGGTTTTTATTTTTTTATTTTTACTAAGGTTGTGTTGAAATATGTGCTAATTTGGTTTGCAATAAATAGTAAATAGTGAAGGCATTTCTTAAAGAATATTTTTGACAAACAAAAAATAGCTTTCTTAGTTTATTTAAAGAATTTCAGTAAGTTTACTTCAAGCTATGTAAATTTCACTAAATTATTTGAGACTGATGTTGGCATTTTAGAGGCCTAATTTTAGTGGGGGTGCCAAAAGCTCATAATCTTGCCCTGTATACATGCCACAAATTACATTGGGGACAGCAATAAGGCAACATTTGCATAAAATTCAACTTTATTTTGGCTTTGAAATTTGATACAAAAAAAAATTTGCATCGAAGAAATACTTATTTGTAGTCTGTGTGTATATCTGCAAGTGTGCAGTCTATCTTTGGGTATAATCTCTCTGTCTGTGTATAATCTCTCTGTATGTAATCTCTCTCTCTCTCTCTCTGCCATCTGTCTCTCTATTTCCATACTCACAATATCAATTAAGGTAAAAAAAATATGAGAAATCAACTTCAACAGTAAATTTATTGAACCTTCCAATTTGTTTTTTTTTTTTGTTTTTTTTTCTGAATTTCTGTGATGAGAAGTTATTGTTATTTACATTGTTCTCATCTTTGTTGTTGTTATCACAATGTTTTGGCTGTGGTGCCCTTCAGCCTTCATCAGGTATACATTAATCTGGGTAACTGATAGTAAATTCTGAACAGAACCCTTTATTTAATCTACGGGGGGGATAGACTGTTCTTGTTCTACTGCCCATGTCTAGTGATATTTTGTCTAGCTCTTATTTTTAGTACTACTCAGTTATTGCTCTCCCTGAGTCCAAGTATACCCTGCCTAGTCTAGGGATTGAACTGGTGTTGGTTTATGAATTTAATGATATAATAAGAGTATTTATATAAAAATTTGGTCATTCAGTTTTTTTGTTTTTTTCTAATTTAGTTTCACACTTGCAATTTTTTAGGGCTATGATTGCTGCCCCCTGCTTTTTTCATATTCTGACCAAGGACAGTTAATTTTTACCTGTAATTTGGATGTTCCTAAGGAACAAGCAATAGGCACCCAAAGGTAAGTCTTTCATTTTCTTCTTTGGTCAATAGATCGAATATTTATCATCATCAATAACATTTTTTTTATAATCATTTTTTGTTACTTTTTTTTTATTAATCTATTAAACAATAATCTTTAAGAAATTACCTTCAATTGTTACAGATTATCATGTACTTTTATCATATTGTAATCCTTATTCTTATTAATTTTTAAAAAAAATTTTTATGTTAATAATTTGTAAATTCTAATATTTTTAGAGGCTTTCTGAAACATTTTAAACACATTTTTTTCAGTATAACTTGTTTTTCCTAATTGATATATTTTTTAGATTGTTAGCATCTGAATCCTACTGATATTTTTTCTAGAAATTGAAAGCATTGAGATGTGCAGGTGAGCGTAATGGTTATCGCCACAGAAAATGGAATTGCAGTGTTCAGTTCAAAATTTGACCGCATATGTTTACTTTGTACTAATGTCCTTGTAAAAGACATAAATTCATCTTCCTCCAGCTATGGGTTAAATAATAGGGCAGACTGAGCTCCTTTACCAAAGAGTCTCTGAGAAGGAAAACTCTGAATTCAAAATCGGCCTGAAAAGGGGTGGACTCTGTCAGACTGTCTTGCCGTAGACACACTCAGTGCTGTTATGGCTACATTACATGAGTTGGTTATGGGACATGTGACGTGACATGATCAAAAGTATTCGGCATTGGAGAGCTTTTTTTAACTTTACACAAAAAGCTTCTGTTTTTTTCTTGTTTTGTTTTTTAATCAAATCATTGTCATAGAAATAGTGACCCAAAAGTTTAGTAAATTTTTTGTCAATTATACCAAAAAAATATATTTATTGGAAGAATATGATTCAAGACATTTTACATTGTTCAGTGCTTTCTCCCCTATCCAATTATCTTTTTTGCCCACTTTTCTTTTAACTTCAAGCTTTCTTGGTTTGTGTATGTGTGGGGAGGTGTAATGGTTAATAAGCTAACCTCGCAGACAATTACTATTAGGTTGATGCAAAAATAATGTTGTTTTCTCACATGAAGTTGAACATCAAAAAACGACATTATTTTTGCACCAACCTAATACAATGTAGTATAAGTTGAATTCTCCATCAGTGCCCCTGAACTTATGCCATCCAAAATTGTTTGATAAATACCTATAATTCTGAAATTTTCAAAAATAAGAAATGCAAATATTGGATGTTTTATTACATTTAAAATATTTTCTCTTTTTTTAGTGCCATGCAAAGGTTTCGAGATCTGGACAGAATGGCTGCCATTTCAGATGACACAAAGAACGTCAAAACTCTGCATCAGAACACTATCACGTTAGTTTCATTCTCTCTCTCTCTCTCATTTTTTTCCTTTTTTTTCTAGCCATGTCTTCTATATATAAAATCCTGTGACTTCGGTTAGTCTGTCTGTCACACCTTCTAAAATAGCCATACATTGGCTAATCACCACCAAATTTTTGGGGAGAAGTTTTACTAGGGTGCAGAGCTTAGTACAATAAATTTTCATTAATTTTTCAAAAATTAATCAAAATTTAAAAACAATTAAAAAAAACAATTACTTTGCAAAATTTAAAAATTTTATAGAGTTTGTAAATTTCAACAAAAAAATGAAAGCAAAATAACTTCAACAATTCTAGATACATCAGCATGTTGTCAAAAAATTCTAGTTTTCAAAAAAATTCTTACTTTAGTATTCCTGAAGTCTCAATAAAACTGTTTTCTTAGTCAATTGAATAATAAAAAACAAAATTTTATAAATATTTATTGAATGAATTTACACTTGTCAATATTTACTAAACCAATCTTAGCTTTGCCCATCTCCTCACCGCCAGCCTTCAGGAGCAAATTGTTAATGGCTTGTGAGATAAATTCAACAACAAAATTCATAATTGGCTGTGCAATATTATTCCAAGAGGTACTGTAACAACTTATTAAAAGAAGTACAAATATTCCTTTCAAGGTGAAGTGACACACAAGAAAATCTTGGTCAGCCATCAGCAATTTGTCTGGCTTTCTACACTCTCTGCAACTAAGAGCACAAAGCAGTTGACTGCAGATATCAATGCATCCTATAATAGTTTAAAAAAATGTGATGCAAGTTTCACTTTATTTAAAGGTAGCATTCTGACTTCAAGACAGACCAGGACCGTGTCATATGAAACCAAGAATCTGCCTATTTTATTGGTTAGGTAGAAATCCCAGCATGCATTTGTGTACTTTTGCATATAAAAGGCAGAGGTAAAGTGTTTTGCAGTCATTCTCTGTTAAGATTGGGGTCAACAATAGGAGCTATAGACATGCTGATTCCTTGGTTGTTCTTAGTTTTATATAATATATATATATATATATATATATATATATATAGTGGACACTGAGGTCAACACCCAACAGTGACGGTCTGTTTCAGACTATCTTGGCTCATACCAAGACAGCTTTGTGAAGACAAGTGTGTATAAATGTGCAATGTTTAACAAATATATAGCAATTAAGAGGTGGTTCCACGCTCTCCTGATATAAATTATCATCATACCACCTCTTAATTGCTGTTGTTTTCTTAATTGCTTACTCTGGATGGTAGCACCAGTTGGGGTCCCATAGTGAACCACAAACAATAAGATAAATGGTACATTTTTATAATAAAATGAGGAACAATACTAATATCCAAAAATGTTTGAAATCCAAAATATAACTTCAACAAAAGTACAACATAGAACACATATCACTGTCTCTAGTAATTATGTCCACACAAACATGTATAGGCATAAAAGCTGAGCATCATCTACCATGTATTCAATTGTGAAAGCAGAATAACAAAACTACAACATAAAACACACACGTCACTGCCTCTAGTAATTATGTCCACACAAACATGTATGTGCACAAAAAAAAATCAAGAGGCTCTGAAGAGTAAGGGTCAAAACCAGTTAGCCCTTTTTTTTTTTTTTGCTTATTGTTGAAATTTTTTTTCATTTCATTTCTTTATGATGTCTTTATTTTATTATCCTTGCCTTTTCCCCCTCATTTGGCAGTTGTTTACATTTTGCTATATTTGTTCTTTTACACATATCTGTTTACACCAATAAGAGACAAAGGATTTTCTTTTTTCATTTTGTTTTTTTTTATCTCCATTAATCTGAATTGAAATTTTTGATTGTTCTTTTTCAGGCAAGTCATTGTCCATTCTGGGACCAAGGAGGATTGCTCCAAATTCTCTACTTCAGGTGTTGATGGCAATTTGATTATTTGGGACTTTAAGGTATGTGAAATGTCCTTGTACTTTTTGATTTCAGCATGAAAAGGCAGAGATTGATTGATTGATTAGTACTCTTGAGAAAGGCATGAACCCAATATAGTTTTGTATTGCACAGTGATACATAAGAGGGATTGAATGTGATTGTGCGAAAAGTCTCCTTTACAATAACTTTGTCAAAGTGTCGATAGTCCAATTAGATTGCTTCATAACAATGTGAATAATGTTCCCTACATTCTCATGAAACAATTCCTTATTAACCTCAAATTCAATAGTGATATTGTAATATCACTTTTACAGTGTCACCATACTTACTACAACCAGTATTTAGCCAAATGCAATTTTTCAATAATCAAAGTGTTTGGAAGAAATAAAGAAATAGAGAAAAAGCCAAAGCGGAAAAAGAAGAATTGTTTTCACTTTTGTGAAGTTTGTAAAAATAAAAAGAATGTGTTGTTAAATTCCTGACTAAACGAACCACATTTTACATTTGTTTCCTTTGTGACACAAAAGGCTGGCTGAAATCACAAAGCAAAATGAAATGAGTTAAAAATATTTAAAAAAATAATTAGCAACTAATTGACTGGAGATTTGAACTGAGAATGAATCCATAATTTTTTTACTAGCAGTAACTGTGAAAACTTCATGTTTGTCCTAATTGAATTTTTTGATGAATCATAATTTTAATTCATAATGATTGAATAAGCTCCTCGCAGGTTCCTTGACTATAAAACAGCTTTGGAAATTTCCCTGTTGCATTGTTAAATATTTATATAAAACAATTATATAAATGTAGAGTAATTGACCATGGTTAAATGGAATGGACAGAACAGCTCAACAAACAGAATTGACAAAGTTTGCAATGAACAATAACAAGAAAAAACAGAAAAAAAATCAAGGAAAAAAAAACAAAAAGCAAGCAAACAATATATGCAATGCAGAGTAACAAGGCAAAAAGTTCACAAACTAAGAATAGTGTTAACACACACAAAAGGGGGATATGAAAAAGCAATAGAATGTAGTGTTCTGGCTGTGAGACAAGATTGGAACTGAGACCCAAGAACTGGCCTATATTATTGGCTAAGAAAAAATCCCAGTATGTATGTGTGGTTTTGCTTAAGGTGGTGGGTGCAGTCATTCCAGCTTCAACAAAATATTGCAATAGCAATCATAAGTATGAATGTAGGTCATTATTTAAAGTAAGGGGATACAAATGAAAAGATTTGAAATTGACAAGTTTTCCAGTTCACTACTAAAATCTAAAGGCACATTGGGATGGCCAAAGATACATTCCAAAAGCTAAGCAGAGTATTAAGAGACAGAAAAACTTATTTAAATACAAAGAAAAGACTACTGAACTGTTATGTGATATCTATCCTCCTATATGGCAGTAAATGTTGAACAGTTTACTCAGAGATGGAGAGGAGACTTGAAGCAACAGAAATGTGGTTCTACAGAAGGATGCTGAGAATACCATGGACAGAACATGTAAACAATGACAAAGTTTTAGAGAAAATGAAAATAAACAGGAACGTTATACTTAACATTGGGAAGAGGCAGTTGTAATTTCAAGGGAACATAATGAGGAAAGAGCGCTTGGAAAATTGGATACTCACAGGACAGATTGAAGACAAGAGGGACAGAGGAAAAATTACATACTTAGTGAGCTTTGAGTAAATGGATGGCAAAACAAGGTTTAGGAAAAATTTTATT
Organism: Acanthosepion esculentum; assembly: GCA_964036315.1. NCBI lineage: Eukaryota > Metazoa > Mollusca > Cephalopoda > Sepiida > Sepiidae > Acanthosepion > Acanthosepion esculentum. The sequence goes on from OZ038516.1 coordinate 74,153,501, forward strand.
AAGAGCTACAAAGGATAGGAAATTGTGGAAAACCATGATTAATGACATTGAGGGGACACAGCACATAAAGAATACTTTTAAATTTTCTTCCAAGCCTTGATTGATTTTTATTTTTAGCATTGTTTATTGTCAAAAAGCTTACTTTGCCCAAATATGGCAATGAGCACAGAAGAAGTATTTCTATTGTTTTTTGTAATATTTGGAAATTCCCCCTTAAGGGGTAAGCAAACTGATGTAATATCATCCTCATTACTTTGGGCACAGTTCAATACATGCACAATGAGGTATTGCCAAGTCATTCATGAAATCAACTTTGGATGATTTCAGCATATATAGGTTTTCATTGGCATGTCCTTGTCAAATCGTGCCACCTATGGTCGTGTCATGTGACCTTATTTCACACTACCCCATCCACCTTATATATTATGTATATGTTTATTTATTATAACAGTGATCTACTTGTAAAATCAATTTAAAGGAATTTTAATTTTGATTTATACACTTACTGTGCTTTGGACGTCTTTTGAAAATAATTAATGACTTAATAATCTAGGTTTCGCTTTATCACCAAGACTTTCAAGTTGATATCCTTGTTGACTGATATTGACTATGCAGATGACCTAGCTATCACTGCAGATACCATTACCAATGCCACAGTTCTCTTACATTATCTAGAAAATGCTGCCAATGATGTTGGACTTTGTCAATGCCTCTAAAACTGAATTCATAAGCTTTAACCAGAAAGGCTCAATACAAAATGTCTTAGTGAATCAATAAAATCTGTTGAATCTTTTATAAATTCTACTGAAAAGGATGTGAAAGTTCATATAGCTAAAGCCTGGGCCGCCTTGAATAAAATGCATGTAATCTGCAAAGCTGATCAACCAGACAACCTCAGTTTCTTTTGCACCACTGTAGAGTCAGTGTTAATGTAGGGTGCCACTACTTGGACATTAACTAAAACCCTAGAGTCTGTGCTTGATGGAACCTACACTCAGATATTGAGAGCTATACTTAACATCTCTTGGAGACATCATTCAACTAAATCACGGCTCTATGGACCCACCCCTGATATGTAAATGCAGAATGTGTTTTGCAGTATAGTGCTGGCGAGCAAAACAAGAACTTGCGAGTGATCTTCTACTTTGTACATCATGGTGCTAGATGGTTCGTCAGCCAGCAACCACTTATATTGGCCAGCTATGTTATGACACAGAATGCCTCCCTAATGACCTTCTGACCTTGATGCAGGACCAAAATGGTTGGCATGGTAGACTCATGAATGTCAGAGTTATCTTGAGCAAATAATATAATAATAATTGTTGTGTTGTAGAGATGAAGAATGTAGTATAATGTTTGGCTGAAAATGACATTTTGGTTACGCGTTATTATCCTAACACACCTAAAGAGTGATGCAGGGAAGGTTTTTCAGAAGAATGTGATCGGAGGAAATGGATAATAACAGGCTGTGTGCTGTCAATCAATAATTAATGACCACTGACTTCCATAAATTCAAAATCATAGACAAAGATCAGATCGCTTTCCTGTTTGCCACACATCAATGCAGCAAAGATAATTCTTCAGATACCAGTCCAAGTTGAACTTCTGTGGTGACTTTCTAAGCATAGCTTAGTTGTTGCACAAGGCCAAAAGCATAGGGCACCCAGTGAAGATTGAACTCACTATTCAGTTGTAATTGTTCTAGCGAAACAAATCTGCTAACCATTACATCATGCCAAGCTGCCCAGAATGATTTACTAAGCGTAGCTTAGTTGTAGCACAAGTCCAAAAGTATGGGGCACCCAGTGAACTCCCTATTCTGTCATAATTGATCTAGCAAGACAAGCTTGCTGACCATTACATGGCAGCAAAGTTCCCAAGGTTGAACTTCTGTGTGACTGGAATCAACAGACATTTGAATATGTCAGATTTGTTCCTGATGTCGACATACACTTAATGTAATGGAGATGATCAGAGCATTGTAGGGTCTCGTTTTGATGTAGTATGGAATATATTTCTCTGCCAGATCTTGTCTCGTCCTGGGTTTGACGATAAACTACATCTGTGTCCAGGGTAAGATGATAAACTACATCCAACAGCAAGGCCTCTGATCAGGAGGCTTTGAGGAGCGTGGAACCACCTCTTAATTGCTGGTGTTCACAGGTCCACCCTGACCCGGGGTGGTAGCACCTGTTAGTGTCCCAGCTATGGGCAAATAGTTAACCCCAAAACTGAGGTAAAAAGCATTATGAAAGTGCAAAAATAGGTTTTAATACCAGAAATACTTTGTAAAAATTATTACCAGAAATAAATTTTTGAAAAAAAAAATATTACCAACTATACAATTTTGAGGAAAAAAATATTACCAGAAATAGATTTTTGATGAAACAAAAATATTATTAGGAAAAAAAAAGTTGTTGGCATTAAATGACCCATTGAGGTTGATATGCCGTAAAACAAAAACCAAACCAAACCAGATCTTGTCCTTCTGTCTTCCAAAAGCAAGTGTTATTCTTTGTTTGATATCATCAGATCTAGTTGCAAAGACAAAGAATAACAACTTATCAGGATTTGAAATAAATAAATTATAATAATTTATTTCAAATCATCAGCAGTCAAGTGGCAACTATAAAATTTACTACATTTGGTATGATTGTGTGTGTTTGCAGTTGTACTTTTTTTTACATTTTTGTAATTTTTAATATCTTTTTTTTTTTTTTCCAGTCTCTGGAGAAATCGGTTGCTGGTCTGAGAATTTAAAAGCTGCAGGCAACGACTTGAGTCTTTCAAATGCGGGAGAGTTGAACATGATTTCCTCCCTTGCCTTCCGGTACATGTCAGCAAAAAAACAGAAATGCTCAGCGTTTATGTCTTCAATTCTTTCCCTTTCAAGTTAACCCTCTTCTCTCCTTTACACTGCATCTCAATACGTATGTTTTCTTTTTTCGTAGTCAATGCTTATTACCCAGCTTCACCCTTTTCTCTCTCCACCGGGAAATTTTTACAGAACCTACTTCTAGAAAAGAAGAGAATAAGAATGACAAAATAATAATAAAAAAAAAAAAAAGGATTTCACTTTGAATATTATTTTGTGTTTTGTTGTTTATTATTATTGGCGGTGGTGGTGGTGAATTTTTCTCCTTGTATTCCCATAAGTCAAGAGTTAGGCTAAGGTGCAAGTTGGAAAGTCAGGGGATGTGTTTTGGCAATCAGATAGATGGTCATGAGATGGGTTTAGGTGCAAGGTTGGAAAGTCAGGTGACTGGGTTAAGACACAAGGTTGGAAAACCAGGAGACAATCTTCAGACATTGTAAGGTGTACACTGTCAATGTCTGGATGCTATCTTTACTGGTCTTGGAGATATGAAAAAGTTCAACATCAGCCAAGTATCTAATGAGGCTCTAAAACTCTGTGCCTAAGCAGTGGCCACCAGGACAATGGTAATAATCCTGCTCAGGTTGTTAGCCAATTTTCTTTTGAGAACAAAATAGATTTCATTATATGTTTATTGTACATCTGGAGTATTCATGGAGTGACCTCAATACATCATACCAGTTCATTTTGTTGGCTTACAAAATACAGATTTTGTAAAAGTAAATGCAGTTAAAAAAGCAGTCATTGTTCTCAAATGCATTTTAAGCTGAAAGCACTTTTTGTAACTGGTCGACTATTGAAGTTGTCATTCCAAAGAGTAAATGCTAATGTTAATTTTATTTCTGTTAATGTTTTTTTTTTCCATTCTAAAGTTTTTTTTCAATTTTTAATTACAAGACACAGGCATAGAATAAACTGTAAACGAACCAGATTGGATTTTGATGCGGCAACATGAGAATTTGAAAGAACTGATCTTAACCTATAATTACTTTTTCTGCTTCCTAAAGTCTAAAGAGAGAAATATTTAAGTTTTGCTGAAATAAATTTTAGATATTTTACTATGAACGTCTATACATGCATAAACATTTGGAAAAAAAAGACTTGATTAAAAAACAAAATCAATTTTGTTTGAATTTTCAAACATACAAACAAATGCAGACTAAATTATTAAATAATAATTACAGTGTAACCCGGATATAAGAGAGATTTTTCAGGTCCCAAATTAGAGCCATACTTACCTAAACAAAATAGACGAAACCCGGATATAAGAGACTTCTTCTCTGGTCCCGACAACTCTCTTATATCCGGTTTACACTGTATTTTATTATCTACATTTTATTTTGTTGGCTTGTTATATCCCACATTGTTGGGATGAACAACAACAAATGAAAATAAAAAATGCATAAAATAAAATAACTTTTATTCATTTACTGCTTGAAAACAGCAAGGATTAGGTTGGATTTAAACCATGAATTCCAGATGCATGTCAGCTTGTCACCATATTTGATTCAAAAGTGCTGAGCTCTGATTAGCAGACAACATGGATTAAATGTTCCTTTGCAGTAAAATTTATTTTTCTTGTGTACCTCATGGAAAAGCAAATATGCAATAATTACATGAACATTTGATTAACCAAAAACAAATGCTTGTCTGAATTTCTGGGATAAGCTATTTGCATGCAGACTATTGTCCTCATCTTTGGGTTTTTTATTACAATGTTTCAGCCATTGTGCCCTCCTGCAATCATCAGGTGTATGTTGATCTGGGTAATCTACATGGAATTTCAAACTGGACCCTTTATTTAATCCATCAGAGTAGATTGTTTTTGTTCTACTATCCCATGTCCAAAGGGTTCAATTTAAAATTCCTTGTGGGTTACCTAGATAGACATGCACCTGATGATGGTTGGAGTGTACAACACCTGAAAGGTTGTGATGACAACGATAGAGAACAACAGAATGCATTTCAATAAAAACAAATGAGGATTTTTATTTGTATTGTTTGGATTGCAACTTTTTTTAGCCTTGAAGATTTTGGTCATCAAGTTTTCTTTTTTTATTTGCCCAAAGCAGTAATCTATTGAAAGTTGATTAAAAAAAAATCCCAACTATATTTAGTTTATGTAAATGTTCTTAAACTCCTTGATCTTTTGAGATGCACGGTGTGGGTGTGTATGAATGTGTGTGTGTGTGTGCGCGAGGTTGGATGAATAGGAATGCTGCCCCAGCACGACAGTGTTCATCAAGGGGACCAGTTTTCTGAGTGTGGCAACCATCAAGTGGGACATAACGATGGAGCTGCATAGTATCCTTCCAGGAGTTCACGGAGGCATTGTGGAGAAGGATGTGGAAAGTGCATTAGATTTGAGGCGGGATAATTTTGAAGGGCAAAAGTTGTGGTGAGAGGCGCTGATGATTGCATTTAATCATGAAACAGACTTGTCACTGGGTGTTGACATCCACTTACATACATATATATATATATATATATATATATATATATATATATATATATATATATATTTATACATATATATATATATATATATATATATATATATATATATATATATGTATATATAATTTCTAACATAAACAATAATTGAAAGTTTTCTTTGAGAGATGCTAGGGTAAAGTCTTATGCTCATTCAGTAAAAAAAATGCTTAACTTTTTTTATTTTTTAAGTTTGGAATTAAATATGCAATACAATTTGTGAAATCAGAATTATCATTATTTTTTAAATCATCAGTCAGCTAACCCTAACTCATGTGTGATACACGCTTAGGTGATCATGTATCTATTGATACATGACTGACGAGACAAATTTTTTCCCACAGCAGGTTGCTATTTCTCTCTGCGATAGACCAGTTGCCATCCAAGGCTATAGAACCCAGTCTGTCCTGCTATTTATCCATAGCTGGAGGGAGAAGAGGAGGATTCATAACTTTCCTAAGAGTATTAGCACATAAGTGAATGTAAAAAAAAATCAACCAAGTTTTGATTTTTGGAAGATATCGTATTCATGTCCTGCCAAGAAAATTGTCATTTCAAATTTAAACTTTGATTTTAGAAACAATATATTTTTTTTATTTTTTTAAAAAATTTTTTATGGTCAGGTGTTTCCATGTAATTCTTTTGCTGAAAGTGTGTGTGTGTGTGTGTGTGTGTATATATATATATATAATATATATATATATATATATATAATATATATATATATATATATATGTGTGTATGTATAACACAAAATTTTTCACTTATCCGATTGATCTTATATTCATTGAGTGCTGGTAGTAACAAAACTGCTTAATCTAAAATAGCAGAGCTAAAAAAATTCATGCTACTAATAAATATATATTTTGTATCAAATGGTGAGAAATAAAATGTATATTAGTGTGTCTGCGTGTGTGTAATTATATACAAAATTTTTTTTTTTTTTTTTTTTTTGATATTTGTTTCTGTACAATTTTGAAGAGATGCTGTTGATAGTAAGTTTTCTGTGTCTTTAGTTATAAAATAACATTCTTTTTGTTTTTATTTTTTTTCTTGAAATCCCAAGTTGACAGAAGTTGAAATCACATTCCTGATTACAGGTTCTTCTACCAGAATTTCTTTTGCTGTTTCAATTGAACAATTCTTCAAAGCAGCAACAAGTGCCACTGGCACTATTTGGGTTTTATTTAAAGAATTTTTCACATGAATTCCAATTGGAGCTGTCAATATATCAGGTGTTAATGTGTCGGTATTGTAAATTGACTGCAGCAGGTATTCCAGGGATTTTATCTCGGATAATCCTGAAAATCTTTGGATTATACTCAAAGAACGATAGAACAGTTTGTTGTTATTTGGCTTCATGTCGATCATGAGATTTTGAAATACTTTTCCTTTTAAAATATGTGCACCCGTTGAAACAGTGTTTAAGAAACACTTGGCTGCAATTTCATAGAACGATACAGACCATAATTGTGCCATATTGGAACCGATAAGAGATTCTATAGTTTGGAAGGGAATAAAAATATTCAATACTGTGTATTGCTGACAAGGAAATATCTTGGCCTGTCTATAAAAATTAGCAACAACTACTTTGCATTTAAGGGATGAAAGGAAAGAATCAACAAAATTAATGTTTGAATTTGTTGTCAGGCAAATAACAAGGTCTGTTTCTTGAAGATGTTTACTGATTTTGTCCTTGAAATACTGCAAAGATATGAAGTATTCTTCTCCGTAGTGAGTCAAATCACCTTCTACATTCTGAAGGGTGTTATAGCCACCAGCTAGAAATGCCTTAATATCATTCATGTCAGCTCCAAAAGTTGGAGGACATTCTGAAGAATCAATTAGTCCTGTTATTCCAAGGTTATCCTGACTTAAATAATAGATATGACCTGAAGACTTCAGTGCTTGGCTTGCCCATTCGACCACTTGTGATATGTTTTCTGCTTGTCTGTAAACTTGGTAATAAACTTCCTCATAAGACCTGATCCATGTTTCAGTTTTAAATGGTTTTGATAAAGTTGAATAAACTTGGCAGTAAGCTCCACTGAATATGGTTCCGAGGATGATTTTTGTCGCTGTTCCTCCTTTCATCCGACTCGAACCACAAATGGCTTCTGGGCCCACAACAGGATTGATAAGGAATGCCCATCCTTTTAAAACCATTTCTTGGTACGATTCCATCAGATCTCGAAAGCTACGGTTTTGCCATTTCTCGATGTGCTTTGCTCGGGCTAAGTGAATTGGATTAAACCCAAGCAAAACGGGAGTAAATTTATTCAGATTTTTGAGGCAATAATCGATCTGTCCAGCAATAAACGGGGCAGACAAACCACAAGTTATGCCGATGTAAAGAATACGGGTTTTGTTAGAAGCGACTTTCTTTAAAAGTTCCGCGCCCATGATCGGGTCATCTTCAAATGTCTCCTGGGAAGTAAACAACGCCTTGTCACCTCCTGCTATGATATATTTGAAACAAGGCTTCGTCTTTTTGAGAGTTTTAAGCAATATATTGTTCATATTTCGAACCACCTGGAAGGCCAAACGACCTGATGTTCCACAACCGGCAATTACGATTCCACTGTTTGATTCAGAATCTCGTAAAATACCCTCGACATGACGTTGAACAAGGCTAATGGTTTCCAAAACAGCCGGACTACATAGACTTTTACTGGAAGCGAAGTCACCCCAGCCATGAAAGATTTCAGAATCACATTTCTCTAAAATGTTGACGATCTCTTTAGGCGAAGCGACATCGATGTTTGTTGTCAGTACATTTGTTTCTTCTGTGATAGGTGTGGCCATCTTACAGAAAAGAAAAAAAAAATCTCTCCGTTAACTCGAATCAACAAGCATAACAATGACGACCTATTCAGTTACAACTGTAAATATGCCTCTTATCTTTGCCATGTGATTAAAGATAACAGTAACACGTGGAACACAAGAAGCTAGCAACGTGACAAATCTACGCCATTTTTGGTGTTTTTTATCTAAGGGAGATAACTATACAAATAATAAAATATGAGTTATTTCCCTTGCTTTTTTATGTACCCTCGCAAAATGATAATTTTGTAAATAAAATAAACGATTAATTAAACTTACAAGTAATTACTTATGAAACAAAAACAAACACTGGACTTCCTTTTCTTTACAGCATGTTAAACCGCACTGATAATGATCTAAAATTAAACGTCTACCGAAAATCCACTGACAAATATGCGTTTACTCAAGTCACAACAAAATAAAATCCGGAATATAGCAGCACCTTTGAATAATGTGTCTCAATATTTACATTATGAAGAATATTCAAACTTCTCCAGTATCTTAACTATTTCATATATAATGCAAAGCCTGTCTCTCATCACAGGCTGGATGTGGTGAGTCTCTCACTTCTCTATCGCTACTACCATGGAAAGTGTTCAGACGAACTCCTGGCTCCGGCAGGTTTGACCTTCACAGATAGGAGGTGCCATGCTATTTACATAGTAGCAAACCACCCACATTCCCTTTATATTCCATTGGCGAGAAGTAAGTTCCACTCAGTTGGCTTCTTCCTGTGCATCACTGCCCTATGGAACAGACTCCCAAGTGGTTGTTTCCCCAATCTTTACAATCTTAAACCTATTCAAGTCTGGAGTCAACCATTAACTTCCCCTCCTATCTATATAAACTACCCCTTAATGTAACCCTTTACCTCAAGTGACCATTAAAAAAAAAGAAAAAGAGTAGTTTACAAAATCCACAAAAAAAGAAAATAACATCAATAACCTTGATAGAAGTAGGCATAGTTAAAGAGAATTTATCTAGACTTTATATAATATTTTTTCACCTCAAGCAAGGCGATAATGACACTAAGATGCAAGGGGTTACTGGGAGTGAAAGAGAAAGAGAAAACTTTAATGAAGAGAAAGGTCAATAAAAGAAGAGGTTTCAGGTAAACAGAAGATGGTGATAATGCCACTAAGACACAAGGGGTTACTGAGAGTGAAAGAGAAGGAGAAGACTTTAGTGAAGAGAAAGGACAATAAAAGGACAAGTTTCACTTAAGCAAAAGATGGCGATTGATGTTGCATTTAAGTTTTTGAAGATTGTATGTATCAGGAAAACAAGAAACTAAAAGAGAGTTCCACAGGCGAGAAGTGAGAGAAAAGAAACTATTAGAATAGAATTTATGGTGACATTTTAAAATTTCCACCATAAAATGATTGTACCTAGTAGCATGCTTAAATTCATGTGGTCAAGGTACGAAGAGGAGGGCACATTAGAACAACTGCCATGAAAATATTGATAGAAAAAATGGCGGTGGGAATGTGATTGAAGTTCAGATTCCAGGTTCAGATCCTTCTTTTGATTTTTGTTGAGAATCTAGAGACAGCCAGAGCACCAGACCAGATCTGGCAATCTAGAGACAGCCAGAGCACCAGACCAGATCTGGCAATCTAGAGACAGCCAGAGCACCAGACCAGATCTGGCAGCAATATTCAATACACTGATGAATAGTAGATTTATAAATATGTTAGATGGATTCTGACAAGAAAAATTCTCTGGCATGACACAGTAACCCAACTTTCCTAGCAACACACCTAGCAATTGATTTAATAGAAACACTTCACTTTGTTAGTAAAAAAAATGTGAGACCAAGAAGGCAAAATGAGTTGTTCTCCTGAAGGATAGCATCAGCCATGCTGATGGAATGTAAAAATGGTTTTCTATAATGATTAAAGGATAGCAGTTTTGTTTTGGAGGTGTTAAAATTAATAAAACTTTTCTTGCCCGAGTTAACAACTGATTGGAGGGTATTTTCAAGACCAGCTGTCTGCTTGTCAGTTTGCATTTATTTACAAAACAGTAATGGATTTAATCAACCCAAAATAAAATAAAAAATAAAAAATAATAAATTGAAGCAGAATTTATACAAAAGAGATTACAAAAAAATGATCCTTGGAATTTAAATAAAAGAATATATGTAAAGGAAAGAGATTTTTTACAAAACAATACACTCAATGCATTAGTCAATCATCGTAATTGGTTTGAGCATAATTTCAACATAAAGAAAGGCGTTTCTAATTAAAAGAGAAAAAATTGCAAAAATATATTGAAAGTGCACTAATTTCTGAATCTTTCACTGTAAATTTATGTGCTGGATCCTACAATATATCTCATTTTCTCAAAAACTTATGCTGATAAAAATGTGATAAAATGCTGAATTTGTTGGATGTTAAAATTTAAAAGATGAGCTTCTCCGTATCTTCAATGTTTTGATATAAACTCTGACCAGTGTTTGTTGTATTCTTTCAATCCCTTCTCCCTTTATATAAAAGATTGGGCAAAGTTTTAACAAATGTACCTAAAAAAAAAGTATATCAAAAGGATGGTTCTTGACATCACTATTACTCTATAGCACTGGTTCCAAAACAGTGTGACATACCTGATTGGTGCAGTGTAAGAGGATAGCAGGTGAGGCAGAATGGTTGAAAGACAAAGATTTAGAAACAATTTTTAAAAATTCATATACCAAAAATAAATATGTTTTCAAAATATAAAATATTATTGTGGATTACTTCTAATTGCATGCACAAGTCCCAGTATAAATCATTATAAATAATTATTGACCAATTTTATCATTGTGCTATTTTTGCATTATATCAAATATTAAGAATATAGTAACTAGAAGAGAGTTATCAATGATAATGTTCTGAGTTCGAATCCGTAGTTTAACTCTGTTTTTTTTTTTTAAATCTTTAAATCTACTTTTTAGGACATAAAATTTGGTGGGGTGCAAGCAAATTTTCAATCTGAAAATGCAGCCCCCACCCCAAAAGTTTGGGAACCACTACTTTATGAACACTCAGTAATTTTTATTGTTTTCTAAATGATATTTTTAAAAATTTTAATCAAACCCAAACATAGAAAACTAGATTTATATATTTTCTTTTTCCTTAAAAATTGACAGCAACATCAACAGAACTGCTTTATAATATCTAATTCCCGATATGATAGTAAATCCTGGACATGATGATAAACTATATCCGGCAGCAAAGCCTCTGATTGAGAGGTTTTGAAGAATGTGTAACCACCTCTTAAATGCTACTGTTCCCAGGTTTACCCTGACCATGTTAGGGTCCCAGCTATGGACAAATAATTACCCCCAAACTGGAGTCAAAACACTATGAAAGTATAAATATTTTTATAGTAAAATACCAGGAATACATTGTCATAGTAAAAAAATTACCAGCAATACATTTTTGTAAAATATAAAAATAAAAAATTACCAGCAATACATTTTTTTGAAAAAAAAAAAATACCAGCAATAAATTTTGTAAAATAAATTATATTTAGACATTAAATGACCCATAAGGAGTTGATATACCACTAAACAAACAAAAATACAACAAAATATTTTCACAGATGAAGAAGAAACTTAATAGAAACAGAAATGTGGTTCTACCAATGAATGCCGATAATACAATAAAAAATATTTGAAGAGGAAATTTTCAGGAGAATAGGAACTACAAGGTAATCATTGCTAATGAACAGAGACAGATAATCTTTCTGCAAAATATAATAAAAAAAGGGGCCTAGAGAATTTAACACACACACAACATATTAAGGCAAAAAAAACAAAAGGGAAACAATGAGTGACCTACTTATTGAGTTTAAGTGAATAGATGACAGGACAAGGACAATGTGAGATGCTAAAGGGGAAAAGACAAGAAGTTGTGGAGAGCTATGCTCATCCACGTCCTAAAAAGGCATGACGTATAAAAGTTCTTGCGTTATATGTCTTCTTGTCTTTATCTAATCATTTGGTGATTATGAGAAACTCCTACTGAATGGACGTAGACAAAATGTTCACCTGGCAACTTTTAAAAGAACTTCATTTTGATTTCTGTCATAATTTTAGAATGCAAAAATACGAGTTGCCTCCCTTGCATTGGAGAACGCTTTGACAAAAGTAAATACGAAATTTTGTTTTGAACAAAAAGGAAACTTGTTTTTTTTACAATGATGTTCATCCTGTAAAAGGCCCAAGAGCCACTCGAAGTAAAGTGTTACAGAGGCACAAATTATGGGAAGATGTGGGGAAGATAACACAGGGGAATGGAAACAGAGATTTTATACCTAATGGCACTCATTTTCTAACCCTAAAGTAAAACACCAGACAGCTCTTTCAAAAACTCTTTGGGAATTGAAGGAGAAAGGTTTGAGTCCACAGATAGTTTGGAAGATTATAGGTTCCACACATACTCTTAATAGTCATAGGGAAAGGTGTAACTTATGTTTAGAAGAAAAAATTAGAATAATAAAATACAATAATCAAAGCCAACTATTGAATCAGAGGAATGAATTAGTGTTAAAATGTTGACATAAAAACAAAATTCAAATTTCCATAATATAGGTTTTACTTAATTAGCTACTATATTTCCATAATATTCACTCCCTCTTCTAACTCTTCAAATGTTGAAAGTATAACTAATTCTAATTTCTATATTTTATATTCCCCCCTTTATAACCTCTTTATACTAAATTTATAATTTATAAACTCTGACTTACTCTAAGATCCCCCCAACTCTCCTTCCATTAATCCCTTACATCCTTTTATCTATATATTTTAAAGTTATTTTTAAACCACTTTTTATTCCTGTTTTAATTTTAATATTTCATTCTTCATATAACTCCAAATTAATGTCATATGGTTAATATTCAAGTTTCATTTTATAAAACTTCTTCCCATTAAGACAAATACCTTCCACCCTCCCCTGACCTCTGTCTCGTGCCTTTTGTCTGACTGAAACATTGAAATGGATAAATTCTGTATTAGTTTTTCGACAGTTGATTTTTTTTTATTAGCATTCACAGTTAAATTTTTATTTCTGACACGAACTCAGTCCACACAGGGGTTTATAAGACAGGCAACCGATATCTTTGTCTGCCGAAATAGGCTATTCCCCAATATGAGGTGATTTTGTATTTTACTGTTTATTAAATATATTTTTTTGTGGATTGGTTTTAATATTTTATAATACTAGGATCCACTTGGATTATATACCAATGGATTTGTTACCTTTACTATATATATATATATATGCACAAAGGTCAATCTGAAAGTAAAGCCTGCTATTTTATTATGTCAAGCCAAAATGCCAGAGACACATGTTATTGGTACTGCAGTTGAAGTCGAGATTTCTCACTGATAACCCATATTTTATTTTGCCTTGTTACATAATCTAGAAAATGATGTTTGACGTGAAAATGCATGTGAAACAGAAGTGCCTCATTGAATTTTTCCATACAGAAAAAAATTGACACTCATTGATGCTTGCTGAACATTTACGGTTAACAAACATTGGATGTGAACACAGGTGACAGCAGTGGTGACAGCAATGTGCATGACAAATCCCGCGACAGGCAGACCTGAAGAGGTCTCAACATATGAAATGAAAGGTATCTCAAAAATATGTTGCCAATTATGGTGATAATGAGGAAAAAAATAATATTTTGTAGCTAAAAAATTGCTCTATCCAATGGTATCATTGTGTTCCCTGTATCTGTTGTACTTTCATGGAAATAAAAAGGAGGAATTATTTTCAGAGAGTCCCTTGTGTGTGTGTATGTGTCTGTGTGTGAGAGAGAGGGAGAGATAATGCTAAAGGTTTCTCATCTTAAAAAAGAAATCAAGTTAAATCAAGTCAAGATCCAGAGCTTTGATTATACTGCTGTGGGTTTTCCAGTGACTGCTTCATTCCAAACATCCCTGTCAAGTGGGCTAAATGTGGGCAAGGCTGCACTCCTGCACATCCCATCCAATGCAGTCCTTTCACGTCTTCCTCGGTCTACCCCTGGAACCCTGAACTCTGAAACAGACCAAACCATCTAAGCAGCACTGATGTTATATCCCCAAAACCGAGCCTTGTTAACAACTCAGATGAGAGTGTTTCATATTGATGCTTGGTGCCACAGATCCATCAAATCATCGAGCAGGTGTTGCAGCAGAGCCACCACAGAATGGACACACTTGGTGCCCAAGTCTCACTGCCATAGAGCAGTGCAGATCATACACATGCAGAGAACAATTTGCTATGAGTTCTCAATGATACGTGTTTGCATGTGAGAATGCGTTCAAAAGAGCTTGATGAGCAAGGTTGAGAAATTAGCAACACTCCCTACAGGTTGTATCAAAAATACTTTTACAAACTTTGTGGGCAGGTTCATGCCACCAAAGCAAAGTAAAATACCCATATGAACATATGTCCAAAAGGTCATATAGAATGTGTTCTTCATGGTCAGGTGTACAAGCAGATCTTGACCTTCCTCGGTCTATAGTTTGTGGTGCCACTGAGCAAAGGTTGGATGACTCGGCTGACTTAATATCCTGCTATTGTTAAACTCACTACTACACACATTAAATGTTGAAGACAGACTAGCCACAAATGTACAAGAATGACAAATGTAAACTAGTCTATATGACAACACAGCACCATCTATCGTAAACTTTCTTTAAACTTAATAACTCAAATATGAAGGATTTGTAGACAGATGTTTATATGGACTTTTGTCCTTGTGTTGTTATGAGGAACCCGCCCCTAAAGTTTGTAAAAGTATTTTTGGTGCACCCTGTATATATAGAGTGAGGAAGCAAAATTTGCAGTAAAATTTTAACTAAAATTTCTCACCAACCACTACAACAAATGTGAAACTGAAGGCAGAACAAAAAGTAGATTGTCAGCTATTGACTCACTTATTTTCCAGAAAGATCGCAGAAAATGGCTTCACAGAAGGACAAATGGTAAAGAGTGCCAGACTTGGTTAGTGCACAAATCAGCACTGACATATAGCTGCTGTATCTTTGTGCACTATCTACAATGTCAAGAAGACCATTAATATGGTTACTGACATCCTGAGGTAGAGTCAGCAAGAATTGGGATTTCATTAATACCTTCAAAACTAAAACTGCAAAGGAACCAAAAAGATCTATGCATAAACTGCTGTCTTAAAAGTGGACCCCTAAACCATCAGAATGGTTTTGAATTAATACCATCGCTTTAAAACATATACCAGGACACCAAAGCACCTCCTCAAGTAGTCCATGGAGGTGTGGTAATTAGCCCCACTTGGTCTGTTAAGACACCATTATGTGGCGCTGTTTAAGTTCTTTAAAAAGATGAGTATAGATTTCTTTTTCTTTTCCTTTGAATCAAGCATAAGTGAAAACACAGGACTCATCCCTGCTGGGAACAAATATCTTTCTGCTGGGTGATTTGTGTATCACACATGCATACACATTTCATAATATGAGATCAGTTTAATGTCTTTTCTTCCTTTTCAGAATATACTAATGTACACACAAAGAAATATTTTCTCTCTTTTTCTTAATCCTTTATTAGTTTGTATAACAATACATGAAAATATCTCCTTTTGAAATTCCTTCCTTCCACTCATTCACCATTCATTCTCTTTCCTTTGACCTCTGCAAGTAATGACAACAACTGCAACAAAGGTCAGGTGATTGGGAAGGTTAAAAATAATTGGTTTGTCGCACCTCCAAAAATCTAAGAGATATTTTCTCATACACAGATAGATGTAGCTAGGATTAAAGCATTTGTTAGCTTAGGTATTTACATACCGTAAGGTAAAAACGTGTGGATGTAGTTTCAGCAAAGGAACAAAATCAGAAAATCAGAATTAAGTATTCAATATCTGGCCAATTAAATTGAAGATTGAGAATTTAAAATTTTGATTAAGTTGAGCCTATATCTACCAATATAAGCAGAGGAAAATTAGCATTTAACCAGATAGCAGTATATCGAGAGAGAGAGAATGCAAACACATTGACAGACCAGGAACAACACACTGGTACTGCAATTTCTACTCACTACTCTTGGATTAGGAATTTGACATGAGAACTGTAGTTAAATGAGGTTCTATTCCTCCAATGTTGCTTGTATAACACCGAATGCTCCTTCTCAAGTCACTATTCTTGAATTCACGCACACGTCACCAATGTAAAAATTGCTACTCCCTTCTCAGCCCTCTTTTATTCTGCCAAAACCACAGGTGACTGACTAATCAGTATTCTTCATTTCATCTTCAGCCACTCAGTCAAATGTCATCCTCCAGTACAACCAATCAGCAGGCATATTGCTATTGGTCAAACCATGCTAAGCTGTATAAAAGCCAATGTTTCAGAATCATACACTCCCAGAATAATTTAAAATGGAGAGGATTCATGCCATTTTCAAAGGAATAAAACATCACTGTTGTGTCTCGCGTATTGAAGTAAGGAATTTATTTTTCTTTGCTCCAGATACAAGCCACTCTGACTCGTTTACTTCTACATAATTGTTCACCTCAAAAACTAATGTTCCAGTGATAGATAATTGAATTTATTTGTAAGTATGAGCTTTGCATACTAAAACCAAATATACTTCCAAAAGCTTACATGTGTGATTTATGACCGATGCTTGCCATTCCTATAATGAACCAATAAACTCTGAGAGAGACTCATGCCTTTTCTTTTCCACAGCCCCAGTGTTCTGCCTAATAAATAGTCATTATTGTTTGTTCTATAAACCCATATTTTTGTTTATTTATGTTTCTGTAGTTAAAGGCATTACAACCTTAGGGCCAACAAAACAAATCATAACTATTGTACCCCCTACAGGTATACTGTTTAAATTCTTTTAATGAGAAAATCTTCACAGTGGAGGCGTTTTAAATTGATGAAATGACCAGTACATTGTAGAATCAACAATTGATATGAAGGGTAGCTTTGGGTAGTGGCAGACTGGGTTTAAAAATATTGGTTGTCAGGAGATAAAGAGGGCCCACCCACAATTACAATGTGATCATTTAATTTTCATAATGAATAAATAAAATTTTTTAAAAGTACATATGGTAAAAAATGTAAAATTAAATTTTTTGTGGAAAAAGTGGGTATTTCTTAGTAAGTGTAATTGTACTGTACATATTATGAACAGTAGATACCAAATGTAAATACAGAATGTTATAATTTGATTTTTTATTTATTTATTTTTACTTTCAAGTTATTGGTTGGTATTTTTAAATAGTTTACTGCACAATTTACACATTAACAGATCGTTCAAAAGCAAAATCGAGCATTGCATGCAGTTCACTATATTAAGAGTAATTGTTTGTGTTCACGAGATGATTATTTGAATCTGCCAATAATTGCTTCTGCAACCACTTCATCTAAAAATTTATTTTTAATGGATAAACATGTATGATTGCAAATTTTCTTCAGATAGAGAATTTCTTCACTTTGTCTTTATGATCTTTAACTTTGAAAAAAGTCATCTCACATTGGACTTAAATAACTGATAGTGTGCACATGACTTTATAAAGTTCTTATTCCTTTTTATTAGTAAAACAGTTGTGTTTCTTTATTGCATTTTTATTTGATATAAGGAGTCCACTTGCCATCAGTCAAGTTAACACCTTGATCAATCCACCACTGTCTTTAGGACCAAAAATCCAGCCCAAGTCATGACCTGGGGTGTCATGTCCTCATTCCTTATACAAGCTTGGAAATAAGGTGGATGCTGATGCCTACCACAAGGTTCTGAGGTAAAATGTTATACCATGGTTCAAAGCCAAATAACCAGAGGATAACTGCATGTGGGTGCATAAGGAAAGGATAAAGTGGGCTTCTACATCAGAGTCTGCATTTGAATAAACTACTAAATGTTAATGATCAGTCAGTAAAATTTATGAAATTAATATTTTAATTAACTGGTTTGTTAAAATATTTCGTTTGTTAAAATATTATTTTCATATAAATTAAATAACTTTTAAGATATAATGAATAAATTTTACACAATTTTATTATTTCCTATCCTAAAAAAAGCAGAACTTGAGAAACAAAAATAAGTTGGCTTGTCTCATAAGAGATCCCAATTCTGTTATTCAAAGCAAAAGAGACCTAAACTCTGGGCATGCTTCATACAAAAAAATCTAAATTAAAAAAATAAAAATGAAAATGCAATGAATAAACATTTTGGAGGAATTATCAAGAAATTTCCGCAGTTAAGAAATGCAAAATTGATCTTACAATTTTTCCTTTGAGTTTGAATTTATTAGCAGAAATTATTTTTTTTAAAACTCTTACTTGGAAATTATAATGAAATTGAAATACATTGCGTTTTTCGAATAATATTTTTCGCGTTATTTTTTTTTATGCAAGTGCGTCGGTTTGACTGTTTTTTTGTTTTTTTTATTTTACTCCTTTATTTTGTTTTTTTAAGTTCCATTGAAATGGATAAATACCACCCCCCCACCCAAGCAAATGTGAATGTATTTTTGTCACCGGCTTTCTTGAGAAGAACTCAGACTTGAACTAATTCAGAACATTCCAAGGCTTCCATTTGGCAGATTCACTGAGGAAAGAAAATGAAATGCATCTTAAAATTAATCTTCGGCGGTCTTTTAAGAAAGTCTTAAAAAAAAGAAATTTATACTATTATTATTTAATAATATTTACTTCTCCTTGAGCTTAATTTAATTTTTAATTCATGCTGAAGTGGGAATTAATGAACTGTGTCATTTTTTTTTTTTAACTCAGGCAAGTGTCAGAATCAGAACCAAAGTATTTTTTTTTTCAAATTTTATTAGCTAATTTTTATTTATTTGTACCATGAAGATAAGTAAATTAGAAAGAAAAAAAAAACAGACGTGAGTCGCATTTTTCAAGTTAGTTTTTTTGGGGTTTGGCTTTCGAGAAGGTAAGTTTTTTTCCTTTTTCTAATGAAAATAATTTAATACTTTTAATCACGAAAATAATCTTCTCCCAGATTTTCGGGATTTGATAATTGAGAATTTTTCACTTTTTTAAGTAACAAACGAAATAAAAGACAATTTTTGAAAATCATATGCACTTCCAACAATTCATTTTTTTAGGCATCTTCATTAAAAGTAAAACTCAATTTCTCTACAAAAGTAAACTTTTTTAATTCACGATTTTATCCTCACTGATATTTTTTGAAACCGTCATATTTAGAATGCATAACGAAACTGATGGATTTTAGATTTTAAAACTAGAGAGGGAATAAAACCTTCTAGTATCGTTGAAAAAAATCTCTAGACATGCAATGTGTGTGTTATTTTCAAATTTTATAAAGGAAAACAACTTTGAAAATGTTTTTTTTTGTTGTGACGTTGTTATCGTAGGTTGCTTTTAGTTTTCTACATAACAATTTTTTTACGTTTTATTATTTATTTTGCGGTAAAGAAAGAATCATTGATATATAAGAAAAATATGTTGATTCTTTTTTTTTTTTTTTTTTAGGTACCGCCACGAACTTTCTAAACAAAACAAAATAAACCGAAAAATCGCATTTTAAATAACTTAAATTATCATCTTTGAAGTTTTTTTTTTTAGTTTTTTTTACGATTAGACAAAAAAGCTAATTCGTTTTAAAAGAAAAATTGATTTCCGTAGGAAGAACTTTCGTAAAGAAAGAATATTGGTCTAAGAAAGGGAAGACAACGTAAGGAATTCTCGTCTGTACAAAATACACAATTTTATTTATTTACTATATTACAGAATAACATTTAATACACTTAGCATCATTAATTAATGATACATTTGCTTTCAAAGCATTTAATTGGCCTGCATTGGTTTGTATACAACCCACATTATTAGGCCATCGACGTCTTTAGACAATTCATTCTTTGACGAATGTTCTGGATCCCGTACAAACACTACAGACAAAAAAATGGTTTGTGATACTCTGCCTTTCTTTAAAAAAATACCTTAAAAACATGAGATTTTTAAATTTTTTTTAAAGTAAAAGATAAAATCTCAGAAACTACAGTGTATTTGCTTTTATTTTTTCAGTCTTTCTCCAGGTTCCTCTTCTTACTCCCCAAAAGTCCAAATTTGGATTCGTCAGTCCACAATACTGTATTTTTCATTTTTTTGTTTGTTAAATTGTGTTTATTTTGTTGAGAGACCATTAAATCCTTTGAGCCCTGCGTTCCTGAACAATTAACCCTTCTGCCTGAGCTCCTGAGTCAAAATTCGCAAATAATCGGTATGCAATGTTTCACGGTAGATATAAAAATAGTTACAAAAAAATAGTACTTAGCAGGGAGAGAGTATGATTGCATACCTTCACTTTTATCGCCAGAATTCTTTCTTTGTGTGCCAGTCTACCAAGCAGGTGCTGCCTTTCTTGATGGCATGTTGTGCAGTAGATTGAAGACTTCACTGCCTTGACGGGAGAACCTTTGTAGGCCACAGTTGGGTTTTTCTGCTTGAATTTATTGTATTTATAATTATATATATTTTATAATTTATTGTATTTATAAGAGCACAGAGGTTGTTAGTGGAGGCATTTTCAACCATTCAACTGGTGGCTGGAAATTAAGTCATTTTTATCTACCACTGGTAAAGCGGTGGTCAGAGCTCAAAAGGTTAACTCCTCAGTAGAATTTTTGAGATTTCCATAATTTTCAACTTAAATAAATGTAATACAAATTCTCTAGATGTTAACTCAGCACTGGCTAATGTTGTAGACAAAACATATGTCGCTGTCTCTGAAGAAAAAAAATATTGTGCCATTACAACAATATTTTCATACTTTTTTAATTATTTTAACTTTGAAGTAATTTGCACAAAATGGCAAAATGAAAGTAGCTAAGCATTGAGGTGAGAACACAAATTGAAATTCTAATCAAAGAAGGCTACTTTCAAAGACAAATTGCCAAGTTAAAAATTTCTAGACATGGGGTGTAATATTTGTTACAAGCCAGTTAGAAACTGGTGTAAATGTTGACAGAAAGAGCTGGAGTGTCAAAAGTGACAACTGCTGCTGCTGATAAACACTTGATTATTGAGAGCAAAAGAAATAGAAGGAAAACCAGAGTTGAAAGATGAACTTAATTATTCTAGACAGCAACCAGTGTTATGAGAAATTGACTTAGGTCAGCAAGACTCAGGGGTGGCATAGCCATCTAGAACCCCCTGTTACACGCAAAAAAGCATAAGAACTGGACATTGAAAGTGTGGCAAAATGTATTGTGGACAGATGAGTCTAAATGTGAACCTTTTAGTGGTAAGACAAATGTATGTGAGAAAAAAGCCAGGAGAATAACTGAATGATAAATGTGTGTTTCTAATGCGTAAGCATGGTGGCGGGCCTGTTATGGTGTGGGGTGTTTTTGGAGGAGAGAGGGCTGGAGATTTGGTTAAGGGAATCATGAAAAAAAGAACAATATCATTCAATTTTGCAAAGACATGCTATACCATTGGGTTTACACATAATTTGAAAAAAATTCACCTTTCAACAAGATAACGATCCAAAACACACTTAACTTATGTCAAAATTACCTCAAGTTACCCCCCCAAAAATAAAAACATTGAATTAGTCTGGGATTAATTGAATAGGACACTTTGCAGAGAGAATACCCAAAACGTGAGCATGAGCTTTTTCAGTGCTTGACAAGGTCTACCATCTACTTTTTTTTCAAAATGTGTCAGAAAGAATGCCCAAAACTTTTTACCTGTAGTGTAGTTTTCAGGTATTTTTAAAACATTGGCATGTTCATTCATTACTCATCAAACTGCCATTATAGATAATGTAAACAACAAATTTAAAGTCTCGTACCAATCCACTATTTGTCCTTGAGATGTTTTGAAACCATTATTAAATTTAAGGAATAATTAAATGGATTTTGTAAAAGTAATGTTTACTTTTTACATAACACTTAACAAAAATAATATTTATTTGCAAACTGTAACCTTTTGGGTCAGAAGTTAAAAACAGAAATTGTATATTTATACCCATGACTTAAAAAAGTGCATATAAAATGAGAAAATTAAAAGTAAAGAGATACAGATAACTAGCAGTACGATAATCAAGAAATTGATATTTATGTTTAGAAATAAAATATCTTTAACCTTATCTAACCAATAGTTTAAGAACATAATTTTTATTCAATATGCATTTATTACACTTAGTAGAGTGAATAATTTTATTTTTTATTCATTAGAAGTAGTTTTTTAATAAATGATACTTTTTCTTATATATTTCATGCCATAAAATATATAGTTGCACTCAAGGTGATTTTTATTTTTGTTAATTATTCTGTATTTAAAAAAAATGTATTAAAATAAGAATTGCTACTAACAAAAATAAAATGGGCAAAGTTGTTATTGAATTGATAATGTTAATTGATTGTGTTCATTTTGAATCTTCTTTTAATTATTCATCGACATCCAAGTGATGATTTTATTTTTCTGTAAATTATTATGATCCTATATAACCAGTAGTTTAAGAATACAATTTTTTATTCTATATGATTTATGAAACTTAGTAGAATGGTCAGACAAGAAAGCATAATTATTTCCCTATTGTAAATCTATACAAAAAATAATCTAACTGTTAGTAAAATGAAATGTTTTTTTTTAATAATCGTTTCACCTCAAGGAAAGTGACAATGCCACTGGAATGGAGTGAATTAGAATGAGAAGATTATAAATTGGGATGATTGAGGAAAGGGGAAAAAAAGGAACAGGGTCCAACAAGACAGGACATAGCAATTAATGTTGTATTTAATTTTTGAAGATTGTATTTATCAAAAGTGTTGGATGCATCTAGCTAGTTCAACAGTAAAAACCAACACACCACATCAAAGTGCCCATACATACATACATACATACATATATATATATAACAGGGTGTGATGGATAAATTGTCATCTAAATTACACCAAAATGAAAATAACACTGACATTTCATGTTGAAATAGTAAAGAGTAAATTTATTCAATAAAATCACCATTGACTTCAGCCATGCCCTCCAGACGACTTTAGAATCTCCTGCAACTCTTCAGGATGGTCTCCTTCTTTAAGTTGGTGAATAATGCCATAATCCTTGCCTTCAGTCCACATTTGGTGTTACAAGGAGTCTTATTGGTTTCTTACTCAACCGTGCCACACAAATAATAATCAAGGGAGTTGGAGTCTGGGGAGTTAGGTGGCCAGATATAAAGGGTTAGTTGGTTGCAGAAATTGTCTGACAAGCATGACTGGGTCTCCTGCTTGTATGGCATGATGCAGAGTCCTGTTGCCAGATATTGGGTTTTCTACCAGCCAGCCTCGTGATCTCAGGGCAGCACTACCTCCTCTTGTTGTAAGCCTCTGTGTTGAGCCTGAGGCCCTATGAGAAGATGAATGGAGGCATAATGTTGCCATCACTAGTGATCTTTCCAAAAACCTTTGTAATCACTATTAGACTCATCAAGCTCTTTCCAAATCTTCTGCACTGTTCACAGATTGACACCCATATATGCTGAAATGTTCATATTAGGACTTCTGGCATGAATGCCAAGCAGTACAGCATACCATCTCAAAATTACTGGTGGAGTGAATTGTGTCAATGTGCTCTTTTT
The DNA here is from genome assembly GCA_964036315.1 of Acanthosepion esculentum. Taxonomy (NCBI): domain Eukaryota; kingdom Metazoa; phylum Mollusca; class Cephalopoda; order Sepiida; family Sepiidae; genus Acanthosepion; species Acanthosepion esculentum. The sequence goes on from OZ038516.1 coordinate 74,177,279, forward strand.
CTCACAGATGGTATGCAGCTGATCCTACTATAATGTTCAGTTGACAAAGTTGAAAAGAAGCAATATGCATGTGTGAAATTAAATATATAAAATGGCAACAATTTACCCATTGCACTGTGTGTGTGTGTGTGTGTGTGTGTATACAATTGCGGGCAAAATGTTCAGAATGGCATTGTTTCTGTCAGAAAAGTAGGTATAAGTTTTTATCAAAGTTGTTTTATATTCTATAATTTTCACAGGCAATAAATACGATATTAATTGTTATTGTCTGAGATTTTGGTGTAATTTGAGAGGATAATACAAAAGTTATGGATGATTTAGTGATTTACTGCAAAACCCATGGCGGCCAAAATGACCAGAACGGTTGAAAAAATAACAAAAATAATAAAAAATGACAGAGAATACTGGAATTATTTAATATTTAGTGTGAAGCCCTTTAGCTTCAATCACACTTTGTCATCTTCGACTGCATGAGGAAATTAAATTTTCAATTTCTTGCTGGGTGATCTTATTCTATTCTTCCAGAAGGGCATTCCATAATTGCTCGGTTGTTTTAGGATTTCTGGCTTTCAAACGTTCTAGAATATTCCACACATTTTCAGTAGGATTGAGATTTGAGCTTTGAGCAGGCCAATCCATAACAATAACCTTTTCAGCCTTGAAGAAGTTCATGACCACCTTAGCCTTGTGACATGGGGCATTGTCCTGCATGAATATGGGTGGTCGCTTAGTTGAATTTCTCAACACAGGCAAGACATGATCTTTTACAAGTTGTTTATAAACTCCTGCATTTACCTTTCCATGTAATCGCACCAAAGGGTTCACACCATCTCCAGATATCATCCCCCAAACCATGACACTTCCTCCACCGAATTTAACACTAGTCATAAGGTATTTAGGCGACAATTTTTCACCTACTTTTCGACATTATTTTCCCATCTGAGCCAAATAACATAAACTTAGATTCATCACTGAAATGCACCGTTTGCCATTTTTCTTGAGACCACAACACGTTTGGTTGCAAAGGTAAGACGACACTTTTTATTCTTGGAGATGATCAGTGGCTTCACTGCAGGTGCTCTTGCTTGTAGGGCATGTTCAACTAAACGACGAGACTCAGTTTTATGAGATAAAGTTTTCTTCAGTACAATGCTCATTTCCCGAGAAACAGCTGAAGCAGATTTAAATCTGTCCTTTTTAACCAACTTTACCATAGCACGATCTTCTCTCTTGGTCGTTTTACTTGGCCTACCTGCTTCACACGAACCACAGTCATCGTAGACCTTAAGAATACCGTGAACAACACTTTTTGACTTGTTAACAACCTTTGCAATAGACCCAATACTTAAATTATCCTTCTTTTGAAGATTAATAATCTGCTGACGAATTGGTAACGGAGTAAGTGGCATTATATTAACAAAGTACACTGCAGATATTCTTACTAATGTTTAGTAAACGAACCATCATGTAAACAAATTTAAAAAATTAACCCTAAAACACGGAGTAAGCAACTGTTCTGATCATTTTGGCCGCCATGGGTTTTGCAGTAAATCACTAAATCATCTATAACTTTTGTATTATCCTCTCAAATTACACCAAAATCTCAGACAATAACAAATAATATCGTATTTATTGTCTGTGAAAATTATAGAATATAAAACAACTTTGACAAAAATTTATACCTACTTTTCTGACGAAAACAATGCCGTTCTGAACATTTTGGCCGCAACTGTATATATATATATACAACATTCTTTCTAAAACCAGATCTTCTGATTCATGCTGCACTAATTACCATAACTGGCCAAATGTGAATGTTCTAAAACCAAGATTGAACTGAAATTCCGTCAACTGTGCATAATCTGTGCACATAGCTTATGTTTTTACTCACAGACTCAAAGAAAAAATATAAGCAATCCAATCCAGAATTTCCACCCAGTAGCACCCACTCTCACCTAAAGAAACCAAATAAAAACTGGAGGGGATTTAAGCCTAAGGACATAAAAACTCGTCAATGGGACATTTTTGGCAGTTGGCCAGCATCTTGCCCCAGATCCAAGAGACAGCCCACCAAAGGCTGTTGACCCGGTAATGCATAACTTACCCTCCCTCTCCTACCATACACATCTGCAGACATCTTTTACAACTCTACTTATCTCCTCCTTTCAATGAGAGACATTTACACCGATTTATCATTTGTTGTATTTTACATTAATACAATTCTTTATTTCTTTAAACCTTCATTGTTTCTTTGTTCTGCTACCATATGCTTAATATAACATTATATAATATATATTTGAATGTATTTTTTATTTAACATTATTTATTAATTATTATTATTATAAACATTTATTTCTATTGGATATGCATATTTGAATTGCTATCCCAATTTTTTTGTTTTTCTTAAACAGTGAGTTTAACCCTAGCCAAGCTAGATCAAGAACTCCTATTCAGGTAAAAATTGTGCCTCTGACAGGATAAAATAAAATTCTTCCAAAAAAGGTTGAAACTTAAAAAATGGCATTAAACTTTTCATTTTTTTGAATCTTCAAATATATCTTTATTTAATAAAAGAAATGTTTGTGACAAACAGCAATGGGATGAATTTCAAAATCACACTGAAAAATTAGAATTTACTGTAAAATAAATATTAAGTATGTAGATTTTTTTGTCTATTCTGCTAGAAAATATTTTATTAAATTATGCAAGTAGCAATTGTCCCCTAATTTTTAATTTTTTCTTTCATTTTGGAAAAACTGCACCCATTTTTATGATACCTAGTAAAATAATTTGGAAAGGAGTAGTTTCTAGAGATTTTAAGAAAAGATCCCATAGATGCATCTGTAAAAATTATTATTGGAGATAAAATAATGATGAAATAATAGGTTTGCAGATCATTATAATTTTGTCTCTTTGTAGGAAGAGCTTAATTTTGCATTTATTAAATGTTTCTTTTATATTGTTATATTCAGTTAAATGAGTGATGAAATATCTGAACCAGATATGTAAGATGGAATAAATGAAAACCAGTTGGATGTTTAAAATCTTTTACATTCTTAATGTTCCACTATGGATGAGCATTATCAAAACAAGTGGGAAAATATCTAAAGAAAAATGTGTGTTGCTATGCTAACAGTTTTTTTATAAATTTTTTTCAATTTTGAAAATGCTCATAGAGACTGTAGTGTTAACAAGAAAATAAATAATTTAAACAAGCAACACATTTTCACACATTACATGCACACATATTTTTAGAAAATGGATGAAATCCAACATATTGTTACTTTTAATTTAATTTATTTTGTTTAAACATTATTTTTGATGGATACTCATGTTTGAGTAGAAGCTTTGTGTTTGTTTTTTTTTTGTTTTTTTAATTAAAAAAGTATTTTTTTATCCAACTACATCTACCAGCCTGAATATTCAAAATTTGAACCTGCAGTCCCTATGGAGATCCATTATTAAATCAAATGTGCTTGACCGCTCAGCTACGTAGGACTTTGGTTAAACAAAGCCCAAATAGTGCCTTTTGAGCAAACACTTCTCTGCTGATTCTCAAAACATCCAAATCTGCTCTGTATCCTATCCTAACCTAAACAAAGACGTCTTATTTTTAGGAAATGATTAAATTCGACATATTGTTATTTTTAATTTATTTTGGTTAAATGTTATTTTAGAGCTTCTACTCGAATATGAGTATCCATCAAAAAATAACGTTTAAACAATGTAAATAGTTGTACAGGTATACCTTACCCTACGTTGTTAATTGGTTCCAGAGGTCACAACTTAGGTTAAAAAATGACTTAGATTGAAATAACCACACTATAAACCACAAGTAAGCACTCCTCATTGCCAATTACAGTATTGATGATATTTATGTACAGTGTTCTGAATAAAATAATTAATTAAAAACAATTTTTAAATTTACGTAAACTTGAGTAAAACAACCTAAGGTGAGTTTTATTTTCTCTATAATATTAAAGGAAAACTGATGTATCTTTGAAACTAACTTAACTCTGAACAACTCAAGTCGAAGTATCGCTGTACATTTAGGCAGTAATTCTTCATTTAAAAATGTTCTCTTCAAGTAATGACTTAAGCCTTTTGGTGAGTTTCTCTTGATGTTGAATAAGCTGTTTGATGTAAGTTGGAAACTTGTCAAAATTATCTGTTATGTTCTGTGTACTTTCAACAAATATAGTGTTGTGTATTTGGGCCACAATCCAACTCTAATACATGTTTAATTAAAAGTGACTGTTTTATTGTTTTTTTTTTTTTTGGTTTTTTGGGGTTTTTTTTGCATATGTAAAAATTGTCCAACCACTTGTTTGTTCCGAGTGCTTTTGGTTAACCTATTAGCAATTTTCAAGGATTTGGGTTGTATTATGATTGGCATGTACGTTGCTGAGATATAGACATGTTTTTTATTCCTGAACACACTCATTACATTATGGCCATGTTTGTAGTTAATGTTAGTTGTTTTGTTTTTTTTTTTGGCTTTTGCTAATGAGTGCTTCTATTATTTTTAAACTTCATTTACAGTTAGGTATGTATTTGTTTTCAATGAGTATGTTGTGTGTAGATGTTAAGATGTTTTCATGTTGGTCTAAATGGGTCCTTATAGAGATCTGGTCTGGAACATATAAGATCAAACATCTTAATAAATCAGTGGTGTTATGATTGACGTACTTATACTCTGTCTGAAGTTTTTAAGCAAATCATATAAACTTCAATGATTCAAATTTTGTTTTGAAAAAAAATTGTTAAATTTTGAACCGTCAGTTTTGATGTATTCTAAAAAACTTCCATCTGAAGTTATTAGGAAAACCAAATAATCACATTTTACTTCAATAAAAAGGTAATGAAATCAGCAAAAATTGATCAATACCTGTAATGGAACAAACACACGTCTTTGAATCCATTACATTTTAATATAATGACCCTTTCTTCTCAAAAACAATCAGTAATCCATTATCCATTGATTTTAATTTTTTTTTATTTCAGCAGGCTCAATTTCCAGAATGGTAGTTTTAATTGCTTCCCGTAGATCTACTTTGCTGTTATATTGTTTGCCAACTTCATATAATTTCATCTACACAATTGACCATAGATTTTTGATCCGATCAGGACTTGATGGTGGCCATTCCATTATCTTCTCTCCTGTAAATCTTTTATCCTCAAACAATTCACAGGCAAGCTTAGATACATGAGAAGGAGCATTGTCATGCATAAATACACACTTCACTTTGAAACTACAAGACTAGGATTTGTTCCATGCATAAAAAGTCTTGTTCATAAAGGCACAATAGTTAGTACTGTTCAGTTTAACTCTTTCATCGACTTTGAATGGTCCAATAATGGTTTGGTTGACAATCCCAGGCCATATCATAACACTACCACCTCCTTGTTGCTTTCTTTTAGACACAGGCACGTTTGAATTGGATAAAATCCATCCTTTGGCTCATGCATCAGGTCCATAAAGATAAATGAGCTTTGCTGTGAAATCCTTTGTGGCTGAGCAGTCTAAAAGCACACTGGTTTAAATGGTGATTTCATTTACATAGTGATGCAGGTTCAAAATCTGTTTTATCAAAGATTCTTGAAAAACCAAGGCTAGTAGATGATTATTATAGTTTAAAATATGGAGATATCACCTCAGACCTGTCTATCCACTAAGTATTATTTACATAGTAAAAAGAAATAATGAAATCTACAATATTGTTTCTTGTTTTCTATTATAAACTCTCGTCCCAAATAATGAAAATGTTTCTTTATGAATGAAGAAAAAAAGTGTAAACTTGTGAAATAATTCCCCTCAAAATATTTTCCGAAATTGATTGGTCATTTTTTACGGATCTGTGTTTAGTGTCCTCTTGATGGTCAAGATATAGCCATTTGGCTCCCCACAAATCTTTTTAGTAATATTTGTTCAAATATTATTTAATTTTTTGTACCAAATTTGCCTTTGATCTGTCTTTTCATCCACAAATGCAAATTGTGTGTCAGTTCATCTTGTAGCTTTGAGCTGTGTTCCAGCCAATCGGCTTATCAAAACTTTGTATGACTTTTACAGCATCTGAAACACAAGAGGATAATCCGTTTTCGGTCAGAAATAGATACAAAATAGGATTCTTCAAAGTTTTTGATCTCTTCATGTGCAGACATTGTGCATACACACATGCATATACACGTACAAAATATTCAGCCATTTTGATCAAATAGAAATTCACTTTGGCTAAGCAAATTCAGGCAAAAACAAGTTCAGTGCATGATGTGATCATAATTTCAAAAATAGATCTCTACATATTTTGACTTGTTGCAAAGTTCCTTTCTATCTGAAGGAGTCTTCATTTTGTTGTCTCTAATACTGCACATCTTTCCAAAATGTCGTTTTTCTCAATGATCAATATTTCAATAACACACTCCAATTACAAAACAGGATTTCATATTTCAATGTTATCTTCCAAATTGGTCTTATCAGGAAAATTCAAATAAATGCTCACAAAATGATTTGATCATCAATTATTGATTATTTTTGATCACCAAATAGCATTTTGAAATTTTATTCCTCCTAAAAGGCATTTCAGAGCGCTCTTTCAATGTTAGCCTAATGCCAAAGTTGGCTTAATTAAAAAAATATGTTAATGCTGATAAAATCTTAAATAGAAAAACAGTATAAATGCAATATGGATAGAAATCTTATTTTGACTTCATTATAAATTATATTTTTGTTACTAGGAATAATTTGATGAATTAGGAAAGAAAATGAAAATTTTCCTCTTGAGTGTGACAGCGAAAATAAAACCCTTCTGATTACAATTAGGCTGAATGCAGTTGCTCTTACCCCCTCCACCTCAGATTTGCTCTTGTTAGAGCACTGAGCTGAAGACTGATAAAATCTATGGTTCAATATTCATTTAAAAATGAGGAAAGTTATAGCTGATGGATGGCACACAAGTCAATAGCCAATCAGTATCAGCTGGGTCACCGTGGAGAAGGGGTATGATGTTGAAAAATCTGAAATTCCTAATGAATCTCGGCTAAAAACATCATTGATAATGTGTGCTAAAACATCAAATAGATATTTCATGAAATGTTTGACAAATATATTTTTAAGTGAGAATTTTAGTTGCTTAAATGTTTCTTATTAATATTTTGCAAAAACAAGAGATTGTCCTCTGTGTTTGTGTTGTATTTGGAAAAAAACTCCAGAGCAGTTTAAAAGATTTTAATAATCAAATCATATTCTGAAAGTAAATGTTGAAAAGTAATTTGATTTGTAGATCCCAATATATTTTTTGATGCTTGCTTGGTGATTTGATTTTATTCAACTTTTAATCCAGACCAAATTTAATCTGAGTTTCTGGATCTACTGTGCATTAGAGTGTAAACTAAATAAAGATCAACAGAATTGTTTAGAATTTGGTGGATGTGCAGGTGGTGCAATGGGCAGTCATTTGAAATGAGAAATCAGCTCTCTGAGTTCGAATTCCAGTTGGGTTCATTAAATTCACTTATGTGCAGATATTTGGGAAAGGGATGAATCTATATTCTCCCTCCAGTTATGGGTTAAACAGTAGGACTTGTATATGGAAAAATTATTATATAAAAAATTGTTAATGCATTATTCACTTAAAAAAAATGATTCTTATAACCCAAAATGTTTCAGCTTCAAATAACCCATGAAGGGTTGATAAACTGTAAGAAAAAACAAATCCCTCAATCAGTACTCAGAATTTGTATTGGTTCAGTTGATTCTATTTGTCTTCAGTGATAGCTTATTTGCCAGGAAACTAAATTAGGGGCAATAAGGTCAGTAGTTTAATTTGAAATATCTGCTGGTAAACTTGTTACCATTTGGTCAGTCTTATATTGATAAGATTCCAGCAACAGTGGGCTAACATTCTCAGCTGATATGAAGTGGAAAGACTATATTGAATCCATTGCTAGGTCAGCTGCTAAGAAAATTGGTTCACTATGTCATGCTAGACAGTTTTTCTCTCCAGAATCTATCTTGCATATCTATTAGTTTACCATTCATCCATGCTTAGAATATTGCTGCCACATATGGTCCGGTACCCCTGTTATTTACCTTGAGCTCCTTTATAAAATCCAAAGAAGAATCTGCAATATGATTGGTCCTGATCTGGTGGCTTGGCTTTCTCACCACCGTAAAGTTGCCTCCCTGTGTCTTTTCTATAAATGCTTTCATGATAATTGTTCAAATAAGCTCTTTGCTATGGTACCTAGACTTTATGAATTTAAGTGCAGTACTAGACTGGCATTGAGATCTCATCAATTTGCAGTTGAGTTGGCTAGATGTAGCTGTAAATTCTATGCTAACAGTTTCTTTTCTCACTTGTGGAATGTCCTTCTAGCTCCATATTTTCTAATCAACTTTAATCTGCAAGAATTTAAATGCAGTGTCAATTGCTATCTACTGTCTTCATGATTACTCTTTCCTCTTCAGCCAATCAGTTATATGCCATGCGTGATACACACTTAGGCAATCATGTATCTTTTGATACATGACTGACGAGGCAGATTTTTCCTGCAGTAGGTTGCCATTTCTTTCTATAGTTGCCATCTAAGGCTATAGAACCTGGTCTGTCCTGCTATTTACCCATAGCTGGTGGGAGAAGAAGAGGATTCATACCTTTCCCAAGGGTATAAGTGAATGTAATGGATTCAAGTGGAATTTGAACTTGGCTCTCTGATTCCTCAATGTGAGCCACTATCCGTTATTAATGTTTCTGTTCTTAATTCTTCCACACCCTGTAACTCCTTGTGTCTTAGTAGTTTTACTACTCTGCATGGAGTTATACTGGTTAAAAAAAAACAAAAAAATAAACTGTGATATACAGTACAGGGTGCATTGGTAAATTTTTACCATTTTATATTTTTAATTTTGTGCATGCATGTTGTTTGTTTTTTATTTTGTCAATTGCAGTTGAGCAGCATTTCTGAGAAAAAGAACACCATGACGCAATTCACTCTGCCAGAAATTTGGAAATGACATGCTGTACTGCTTGGCATTTGTGCCGGAAGCTCTAATACAAACATTTCAGAATGTTTGGGTGTCAATCTGAAGACGATGTAGAGTATTCAGAAAGAGTTGTATGAGTCTAATGGTGATTATGAAGGTTTTTGGAGTGATCACTAGTGATGACAATGTTATGCCTCCATTCATCTTCTTACAGGGCCTCAGACTCAGCACAGAGGTCTACATCAAGTGCCTTGAGGAGATGAGGGTGGCTGGTGGAAGAGCCTATATCTGGCAAAAAGACTGCACAATGCCACACAAGCAAGAAAACCCAATCATGGCTGTCAGACAATTTCTGCAACCACATCACCCCATACAGCTGGCCACCTAACTCGCCAATTTGCAACCCATTTGATTATGTGTAGGACACAGTTATATGAGAGTCCAACAAAACTTGTAACTCCAAATGCAAACTGAAGGCAAGGATTATGGCATCATTCACCAACTTAAACAAGGAGACCATCTAGAAGAGTTGCAGGTGATTCCGATTTTATTGAATAAATTTACTCTTTAGTATTTAAAGATATTTTTGTTAAAATGAGATTTCGGTGTTATTCTAATTTTTGTACAATTTAGGTGACAGTTTATCCATCACACCCAGTATGAAGAAACAAACGAGACCAAAATTTTCAGAAATTTTTTTACAAACTAGTTTGGCATGTCTTGTTTAATTTGTTGCATCCAGAAAAATAGCAAATGAGATCAATTAAAGAACTAAAGTTCCCAGAAGAGTAAAAGATTTGAGACTAAATAATTAATTTCTATAATAGTTAATTAATAATTAAATTTGACCTCCCCTTAAATTCTCTTCATTGTTTCCCTGCAATGGTTTAAGTAAATTTTTGTTTTATAAGTTGAAATTATCACCTTTTTAATTGACAAATTCTTACTTTTATCCCCTGTTGTGTACATGGTAATAAAATGTACCATGTCTGTATTAATTAATCACTTTTTCCTTTTTTTTAAAAATTTTTTTTAATGTAGGAAATGACTCGAGCCTAATGCTGAAGTGGTATTAAAATTAATTGGTAGCAATCAGTTATACCAAGGCTTTCTTATTCTTACAGGGTTCAGATGTGATTAATACTGAAATTTAACTGTGCTTATTGTTGTAATTTTTCTTGTATTCTGTGTCAATTTGTATATAATTATCAACTTTTGGACATATCTGTTTCATAAATCCTACCTGTGATATCCCAAGGTGACATAATTCATTTGTATTAAGTATTTACTTTCTTGTTTTAAAGATTAAATAATAGTCTCTTTTTCCTGATTCACAGTAATAGTCTCCTTTTCTTGTTGTTTTATTTAAGGATAAGAGTTTTATTTCAAGCAGACACAAAAACAAATGGTTGTAGCAACAGAAGAAATCTTAAATGGAGGAATCTTGAAATTGTCGGTCAGAATAGAAGTTGATTTCTTCTGTCAAGAATAGCAAAATCTTTGAACAAGTATCATAATAGAACAGGCACCAGATGAGCATCTTTGTGCTTGCTTTTCATCTCCAACCTATTTCTAGTTTCCTCTGACTCCATAAGGTCACTAAGTACAAAGACCTCCTGCTAAAAATGCTGTTTACCCAAAGAATTTCCAGAATGCCAGTCTCTTAGGAATCTTCACATTGGATTTTTGATTTCTTTGTAGATGTAGCCATAGAAAATATATACTTTCTTTTTCTTTTCTAAATATGTTTGCATGTAAATTTTTATCTGTCTCTATTGGAAAAATTCTATACATTAAACATTTTCTCTCACACACACACATTTCTCTGAGGGGAAAAATTTAATGAAAACTAAAACCTAATAAGGCTTTAGTCACAGTCGACAGTGGAATGTCATTTATTTACATAGAATGAATTTTTTATTCTTATATTAACTTAAGCCTCATTAGTCAGCAATTCAAGATCAAAATTGCATTAATTTTTCCTGTTTTCTGCTAAGTGAAGTAAATTGAGTTGAAAAAGAAGGATGAAGTATGTTGGTTCCAATCCAACTTGGAATGTAGATTTATTGTTTAAATATAAACAATTTTGGCATGAAGCCGAAAGGGAAGTGGAAAGATGCTGGTCTACACTAACTTTCCTAAACATAACTAATCAGATTCACGACCCATTCATTCATTATGATTTACTCATTCATCACAAGAACTCATCCATCATCATTCAATCTGACATATGCCGCAATAAATCATATTCAAAGGGATCCTACAAAAATACCCATGACATAAAAATTTCATAATGTAACAAATTCTTTTTTTTTAATTTAAAAAAAAAAATTCAAAGGGAATGACTGCTAAACACTTCCCGTCCCCAATTTATAGGTAGAATCACACAAATGCATGCTGATATTTCTTCCTAGCTAATAAAATAGGTCAGTTCTTAGTTTCATATGACTCAGTCCCAGTCTGTCTTGTTTTGAAGTCCGAATGCTACTTTTGTTTGTCCAAACTTGCTCTTTTGTGTCAACCCCAATTCTTAGTTTGCAAACTTTTTTTCCACATTACTGTTGCTTTGCCTTGCATATATTGTTTGCTTGCTTTTATATTATCTTTTGTCCTGTTCTTGTTGTTTATTGCAAACTTTGTCAATTCTGTTTGTTGGTCAGTTCTGCTGTTTATTTACATTTAACCATGGTCACTCATTCTACAAAGTACTTTGGGTAATATTTTTTTTTAATAATAAACTATGAAGAATTTCTCTTAAGTAACACTAAACATAATGGAATAATGAATCTCTCACTCTCTCTTTTCTATTGCTCAATATCTATATATCTATCTATCTATCTATCTATCTATCTATAGAATCTTTCTTCCACTCTCACACACACACACATATATATATATATATATATATATATATATATGCCTTTGGGAAGCTTAAGCATCACCTATGGGATTTCACTGAAAATGAAAATTAGTGTCTGAACAGTCATCCTCACCACACTTCTTTATGGGTCAGAATCGTGGACGCCATACAGGATGCAATCACAGTTCAGATGGGTTGGTCATGTCATGTCATGAGAATGAGTGATGATTGGAGGCCAAAAATCCTCATGTATAGCCATCTTTTCATGGTAAGTGTAATGTAGGCTGTTCTTGGTTACGCTTCAAGGACACTTAAATACAATTTAAATGCTGCAAACATCCCTATAGAGGAGTTCAAACTTGCGGTTGACAAATGAGCAAATTGGAGAAACACCTGCTACCGAGGTATAAATAACTTTGAAAAGAATTGTCTCATCCATCTGTGATAATTAAGAACCAACACTAAATCTTGGGCTAATACATCAGCCCATATAACAGTCAACCCTTCAGCATGTCCCTCATGTGGACTTGTTTGCAAATCCTGTGCAGGATTGTTGTCTCGTACGAAACATAAACATAAAAACTGAACTGAAACATACTCATACGTCAAACGGGAGAGTCCATTATTTTATATATATATATATATATATACCTTTCAAGGAGGCACAGCTTATCTGTTAAAATGAGATTTCTGTTATTTTCATTCTTGTGTAATTTAGGCAACAATTTCTCAATAACATCCTGTATACTTCAGCCTAACTGGAAGTCAAAGTAAACTATGGAGGATGTTAAGCGATGTAATTTAATCTCTAATAAAGGAAAGTGAGTAAATGTTGTCGAATTTTTTTTATAATGTAATTATTATTTATATAATTTTAGTTTGAGAAATTGATGTATTATATACTGGGTGGTCCGAAAGTCTTGTTGCCCCTTACCAAAACGTAATAAGAACTATATAAGAGAACAAGTAATACAAATCACATGTACTGTATTCAGTTTAATCACTTTCATTGATGCTGTCACACATCGAGAAGATATGTATGATCACCATCATTTTTGTGTAGGAGCTTGTGTCGGCCACGTAAAATAGAAAATTATATTATGTAGGGGTAACAAGACTTTCGGACCACCCTGTATTTTAAATAATAGGTTTTGAATTTAGTATGTTGGCTTGGAAAAGGTATTTCTTTTAGGGAAGGAGATATCTGAACATATCTGGAGTGCAGATTTATATTTTAGTAAGATTTTATAGCAGCACTCTCTAGAATTTTCTAAGTTACTTTCAATATATTAGGGAAACTTGCACAAATTAAAAACATATCTATGAACACAAAAAGGATTTTATACATAACAATTAATCAAATGTTTTGGTCATACATAGAAATAAATTCAACCATAACTTCAACCTAAAGAATGCCGCACATATTAAAAGAGAATAATAAATAATTATATATTGATTCCTGCAAATTTGCCCTCTTATAACATCAACTCAAAACAATGTAACTTTTGATGAGAAAATAGCCATAATCCCCTTTCTAGATAAAACGTTAAACAATCAAAGCTCATTTCCAATTATAGGCACAAAAAAAATTTCTTATTATGCTACCTACAACCACATTATAACTAAAAAGATTAAACACACTCAATCTAAGTGTAATAAACTTTATTTCATATAAAATAGATATATTTCAAAATTTACAAAACGAACAAAAGAAGTATATAAACGAGATAAAAACTTAAAATAAATAGAATAAGCAAACTAAAGGTCATTAATATAAATGACTTTAAAACATTACCATTAAGCACAAGAATTGTGAGGGGCTGGTTTCCTCTTTCCTTCATTTCCCCATTTTGCTTATATATATATATAATATATATATATATATATATGAGAAGAGATTAAGCAGTGAGTGTAAAGTAAAAAAAACAAAACAAATATATACACCAAGGAAAAGTGCATATAAAAAAGAAAAATTGAGAAGTATAAGCAGTCAATTGCTGATACCCCCTGAGGAGTGGACAGTGTAATTCTCAGAGGGTCCATCTAGAAAACTCTGGAATTGAGATGCTGAAGGTCACATCAATCAGCTAAGTGACAAACCTATTACTTATATTTATTGTGTGTGTGTGTATGTGTATATATATATATATATATATATATATATATATTTCTCAGAATTAACCTGTAGGAAAAGACTATGTATAAAGAAAAAAGACAATAGGAAAACTACAGTTTTAGCCAATGTGTTTCATCCAATGTGAACTTTTTCAAGGCAAAAAACAGATTGGATTTATTGAAACAAAGTATCTATGAACAACAAGCAAAATGTTGTTAGCAACTAGAAGAATTTAGAAACATTGTATATTATATGGTCAACGGAAAAATTACGTCAATTACTTTGTTTGAAGAGAATATTTTCATATGTAGAAATATTGTTTGATTTATTCAACTGTTTTCTTTAGATTTCTTGATATATTTGTTGTGCACATTGGCTTGGAAGAGTAGTGACTCTGTCAGGAAAGGTGATATTGGGGAAAAAACCTGGGTGTAGATTAATATTTGGATAATATTCAATGGTGGCACTCTCGAGGATTTTCCTTCTGAGTGGATTATTTTCTTTTTTTATGAGTGTAGCATTTATAAAATCAAAATTGTAGTTGAATTTATTTCTATGTATGACTAGTGCATTTATTAAATTGTTAGGAGTTCTTTTGTGCTCATAGATGCAATTTTTAAATTTCTGCATGTTTCTCCAATGTATTGTGAGGAACAGTTTTGGCAATTTATTTTATATATGCCTGCTTCAGAAATATTATTGCTATTGGTGGTTGAGGTTTTGATTATATCCATAATAGTTTTGGAAGTATTTGTGATTATTTTCAGATTATTTAGATAGGATAGGTTGTTTTGTATAGTGGACATGATGGAGTTGGTTGGTAGTATTATGCATCGGTTCTTATATAATTTATTATGGATGATGTTGTTATTTTTGTTGCAGTTGTACATTTTGTATGTCTTTCTTCTTGCATTGTGGATGAAATGATATGGGTATTGTAGGTTTTTGAATGTGTTTTCTGTGTATATTTGATCTTTAAGTAAATATTGGGGGCATACAAAATATACAACCACAACAAAAATAACACAGCCTGGTGATTGCATTTAGCATGAAACAGTCTGTCTCCTCTGAGTGTTGGCTTTAATGTTCACTTTTACATTTACATATACTCTATCTCTATTTATAGCACACCTTAAAACTATATTGCTTCATATATATATATATATATATATATATATATATATATATATATATATATATGAAATGGATTAAATCCCACATATTTTTATTTTTAATTTTCTTTAAACATCATTTTTGATGGATAATCAAATTTGAGTAGAAGCTCTGTCTTTTAATTAAATAGTATTTTTCATCTAATATTGTTTAAACAAAATAATTTAAAAATAACAATGTTGGATTTAATCCATTTCCTAAAATTAAAATGTGCTTGTTTGCTAGGATGTTTCGAGAATTGGCAGAGAAGTGTGTGCTCAAAAGGCACTAGTTGAACTTGCTGAATGGTCAAGTACATCTGATCCAATGACAATTTCTCATAGAGGATGCAGGTTTGAATCCTGCCAAAGGACGCATATCTTTCTAACAAGATTTCTTGAATGTTCAGACCAGTAGATGTAGTTGGATAAAAAAAATACTGTTTAATTAAAAAAAGAGATTCTACTCAAATATGAATATCAATCAAAAATAATGTTTAAACAAAACAAATTAAACATGTATAGTGCCTGCTAAAGGAATACTGACACATGGTCTGAAGATTGCAATGAATCTTGAAACTGACAGTGTCCATGTAGTATTGATTTCTCTGTTCATATTGTCTATAATCTATAAGTGTTCTCTCTCTAATATTGAGTACTCTTTCTTAATAAATATAGCAAATTTTAAACAGAGAAACAGACACAGACATGTTCAGAGTACATAGATTGCATTCTAATCTTAAGTAAAAGTGCCACAGTGTGAGTCTCTGACCCTGAGCAGTAGTGTTAATTCATATATAAATAATCCTGTTTTCTTTTTAATGGGTCCAATGTGATTCAGTGTATAACCACTCTTCTTCCTATTTCTTGGTAGCAACATTTTGAATACAACCAATAGAAAAATGAAACCCCCAAATCTTTCAAACATTCTACAACATGAGAATTTGGTTAAAGAACTCTCAGTAACAAGCACCACCAATGTCTCAAGTGAAAAGAGTAAATATAAACAGGATTTGAGGTCCATGCAGTAAGTAATGAAGGAAGGTTATGGATTTTATGAGAGGAATATTGATGCTAAGACTAGTTTTTACAGCCCCACTGGAGGAGCCATAATAGAAATCTTTCTGAGAATATTTCATCATTTCCTGGGTGCCCTTATTTAAAGAATAGCTGTTCTAGTTTTCCTCGACCAGGTGTGTGTCTATGCATTAAGACACTCACTGCAAGCCTTACATTCTCTCCATCCTGTGTATGATGATAAACTACATCTGTGTCCTGGGTAGGATGATAAATTACATCCAACAGCAAGGAGGCTTTGAGGAGCATGGTGTTCTTCATTGCTGGTGTTCCCAGGTTCATCCTGACCCGAGGTGGTAGCACCTGTTAGGGTCCTAGCTATGGGCAAATAGTTAACCCCCAAACTGGGGTCAAAACATTCTGAAAGTGTAAAAATAGGTTTTATTACCAGTAATTCATTTTTGAAGAAAAGATATTACCAGCAACAAAAAACTTATTGGCATTAAATAACCCATTGAGGTTGATATGCTTTTTACTCCATTTGTATATATGTTGGAACACACAAACAAAACCTCTTCTTCAAATGATTACTACTGTATTTTGATTTTCCTGACACACTGAGAATTTTATTACTAATCAACCAATTCAAATAAAATTTGACTTTCTATACTAAAATCTTTGATACAACTATGAACTGGACTTATACATTATTGTATGTGCTAAATATACTTATGTATTATTTGACTGACTATTGTTCCCAGACAGTACCAATTGCCTTACTTCTGATGCTGCCAAGAATAAAAAATAGCTTTTGGTGATCATAAAACCATATTTATATATAGGAATTAGATTGTGCACCCAAAACAACCTGGGCAAGTACCTTAATTCTGCCTGTTAATGTAGGTTATGATTCTGATGAATGTAATGAGCTCATACAACTGGGGATTAAGGATTTTGTAAGCCTACAAGAAAAATATTGAAATTAGAGAGGCAAATCAGATTATCAGCCTACTGACTAGATGCTAGGGTGCATTAAGCCACACATTCACTAGTCATCATTGACCCAATACATCCCACTTTATTAGTCCTTGGCTGATTTAGAATAAAAAAAAAAAGTGGTGGGTACTTAATTCTGGCTTTCTCAAAATTCTTTTGCAAGAACGAACATAACTAACCTGGGAGCACGAATAGAACAAACACATGATTCTCGTTAACCTTCTATTCTTGCATTTGCATTATACTTTAAGCCCCCCCCCCAAAAAAAAACCCCAACTTTTTTCTTCTACTTTTCATGCAAGAAAAGCTTGAATACAAATGCAGTTAACTGTTAATTGGTATAAAATTGATTTTATATTTAAAAGGTTGTGATTTTTTTTTTCCAATATATAATGTCATCTCATAACAAAAATAAAATATGTTTTTTGGTAAAACTCAGATGAAAATAAGTTTGAAACATTTAGAAAAGGCATTTCTTTATTTTAGGTAATTTCTTTTTGACAGGAGTAATAATTTTTTTTTTTTTTTCAGTTTCTCAAAATGAATATTTTACACAAATTTGTATAAAGAATGATCACAGTAGGACCTTATATATATATATATATATATATATATATTAAATTTGCTTTTGATTAAAAAAAAAGTAGTTGTGTTGCCATGGTAGCATATTGATATTGTATAGTTACCTTCACAGTTTTGTAAACCTTTGGTTTAAAATTATATTTTTAAAAATGAAAAATTTTTCTTGTAGCATTTATTTTAGTTTTAATTTCAAGCTAATAGACTAAATTTAATATTTATAATGAGCAAAGTACTTTGCTGTATTTCAAAACTAATTTAAATTGATTGGAAGGAGTTTTCATATTGAAACTGCTGAAATTTGCACCATTTTTTTTTTAGCCACTTGGCATCAGAATGGAATTCTTTTTATTAAAAGAAAAATATATACTTTTCTGAAACTTTATTTGAGGAATATTAACTGATTTAAAGCATAATTATTCTGATTTGAAGCAAATATTTACTTTTAGTTTAAAATATCGCAGAAATGCCCTTTTTTAACAATGGCAGTAGATGTTTATTTAAACTGTTGATGTGTTGACAGCTTGATGACGGGTGTTTATCTAATGTTCTACTGGGTAGGGTGGCTTTATACGTAAAAAAAAATAATGGTAGAAACGTGGGCAGCTTTTATATATAATTTTTAAGTACTTCATAATCTTAAAAATTTAGTAAAATATACTTCATCTAATGTTTTAATGAATTTTTGATACTTTGGCTTTAAATTTATTGTAGTCACCACTCTCATTTTCTGATTATGTTGTGTATAAACATTCATATGTACAAAAATCAGCACATTTATACGCATACAAAAAAATTTTAAATTATTTTTAAAATGTTGGTGTTTGATGATTTGTACTAAGCTTTTCCATTTATGATTAGTAAATTAGTTTTTATTTAATAATAATAATATCATCTGAAAGTGAAATTAATACAAAATTTTAAGATTTAAAACTTGATAAATTATTCTAATTAAAATTTTTAAAAATGCAAATAATTTTAAAAATTCATTCATAAAAAAGTTTTAAGGCAATAATGTCCTTAATATATATCTCATTTATAAAAACAATTAAAAGCTTTTATAATTAAATAATGTCTTAGTTTTATTGAATTTTTTATTTTATTTTACAATTCAGAGCAGATTTTCAGTAAATGGTGTTTCTGTTTTACAAAAAGAATTGATTTAAATTCTCCAAGGAGTTTTGCTTTTAACTAATATAAATATTAAAGTGGTGAAAATTAAATTTCTTGTTATTTCATAAAATTAAGTAATTGTGGAGGTAGCTGATCTAGAAAAAAAGAAGGTACTTGTTGGTTACCTGCTGTCACCTTTTAAATCAGTGATTTTTTTTTTTTTTTTTTTTTATATGTACTTTTTAAAATGTTTTTTAATTGTTCTTTCTTTTTTCAAACTGCTAAATGAATCTGTGGGATTAGTATATTTTTACACATCTGTATTTGTGAAAAAGCTGGAAAATCAATTTAAAAAGTGCAAACAGAAAACCCACAAGTACCAAAAAATAATTTAATTCATTTGGGAATAATCTCTGAAAGTTTCATTAAAATGTGACAATTATTTGATTTCCAAATTAGTATGTTTTTACTGCAAAAAGACGCTAGAATTTCCTATACTAATCATTATCACCCCCACAGAAACAAGATTTTTAACCAAAATTTTAAACATGTTAGAAAGGATTCAAAAATTTGATTAAATAATCAAAAAAATACTTTGATCTTTCCTCTTAATAATAAAAGATTTTGATGAGAAAACTTTGTTTTTATCAGATTTGGGGCATTTTTTCATCATGGTGTGCTCTTTTTTTTTTTTTTCAGTGAATTAGTGAAAGTACCTAAATGAGGGGGTGTTGAAAGGTTCTTGGCTTGACCCACTTCCTAAGATAACCAAACATGAAGATTTGTTTTTTGAGATCTTTTTGATTGATCCAATAACTTTTCAGTCACCCCCCCCCCCCACACACACACACACCGTCCGGCAATTTATTGCCCGGCTCTTTTCCCCCCCACTGCCATTATTCATCATGAAATTCTTTTCAATAATTTCCTTATTTATAATTCAGCCTTTCTTCACAATTGATGATTTTCATTGCTTTATGGTCAAAATACTTGCAATCATGTCATTGAAGAGATCAGAAAAGCTGTAAGCAAATTGTACAAGATGCAATCAGTAAACAAAACAATTATTACAAGGTTTGCTCTGAAAGTAATGACTTTCTATTTTATTATGTTGGGCCATGATGTCCTTGTTGGTAGCATTGTACTTGAATCATCTTGTCATTAACCCATTATTTTTTGGGCCTTGTTACAAATAGCAGCTGAATAGTAGTTTAGCAAAATGGTGTCTGACAAGAAAATGTGTATAAAACTGAGGTTATAATGTGTCTCCTTTTGCAAAAGGAACCACCATCGGATTTGGTGTGCTTTTACCGCTTCATTACGAAGAGCATCACAATAAAGCAACACTCTATTTTGCCTTTAAAGCATATAATTTAATCCCTAATATATTGTAAAGAACAGTTGTGACCATTTTAATAATAATTCTTCAGAAGGTATATATAATATATATATATAATTATATAAAATAAACCGTTGTAATTATTCCTTACAATATATTCAAGAAATTTGCAGAAATTACAAAAAAAGTATTTACGAATACAAAAAGATCTCATGCATAACAATTTATCAAATGCATTGTTATAAGCAGAAATAAGTTCAATCACAACTTTGATCTCAAGAATGCCTCACTTATTAAAAGTTAACTTACTTAGATGGAAAGTTCTTGAGAATGCAGTTATCATTCTTCCCAAAATGTTAAGCCTTAGATTATTCTTAAAATAACTTCTTTCTTAAAAGAAATGCTCCTTTCCCAAGCCAACATAGATGAGAATAAAAATAAAGAAAACTGTTAAATCTAGACCTTTTTATTTAAAATATTTATAAACATAAATAATTTATCAAATTAAAATAATAATTACATTATAAATAAATATAAACAAATAAGAAAATATAAGTTCAACAAAAACATTATGTAGACGCATTTGTTTATTAGGCATTAAATTACATCACTTCACCTCTTCTATAGTTCATCGTTATTACATAGCTTTATGAATATTTTAGAAGGTTCTGAAATAAAAATTTTTTTAAACTTAACAATATTTTTTACTTTTGTTTATAAATACATATTGCAAAAAAAAAAAAATCCTTACATTATTTTGATAAAATCTCTTGGGATGAAATGTGTTAATAATGAAGAGTTTTCCTTTTGTCTTATATGACAACAGGAAAACTTTTCTTTACCAACATGTTTTAACCCCTGAATTTTTACAGATATATTTATTTGAGCATTTATGGGTTGCCTTGTGTTATAGAACTGGTTAACAAGTTTTGAAAATCTATTATAACTGGTGTTTGATCCTTACAGAGTGCTCCAATACTGTGACCTTGTGTCAGACTTAGTTTTGTAAATACCTCTACATAGACAAGTTTTTTTGGGTTTTTTTCACTTACCAAGGTCTATTAATTTTTTCTGTATTTTTAAATTTTTCAATAAGATATTGTACATAGATATCAAAATTGTGGCTAACACTGTCCTAAGTTCATATTTTTGATCTGTTTTGTTCATGTATTTTCAGGCACCTCAATTTTGCTGCTGATGTAGAATGTCTCATCGAAAATAGGAAAAAATACAATAAAAAATGAAATAGACAGACGTTGATGGTTGAATTTAACAAAACTTGTTTTGATGAATTCCTGCTGCTTAAATATTCCTTATTTAAATGCATACAGATAAATGGTAGATATCTATTTTCATTGAGAAAACCTGTGCATGACACACAGCATCAAACATTCCTGAACATAGCAGTTCATCTTTGTGCTGTGTCCCCTCAGGACATAGGTGATCATGGCTCTTCACAGTTTTCTGTCCCTTGTAGATCTTAATAAACCTTGTCTTTCTGTTATTTCTCCTTTCTGTTCTGCCATCAATTTACTCAAGCTCATTATATTATGCATTGTCTTCTTCTTGCCCTCTATCCGTCCCATGAGTATCAGATTTTCCAAGCCCTCCTTCCTCATTATATGCCCTAGAAACTCTCTCTTCTTGTTAAGTATTAGTTTCCTTTGTTTCCATTTTCTCCAAAACTCTGTTGTTACTCACATATTTGGTATCCTCAGCATCCTTCTGTAGACCATATTTTTGTTGCTTCAAGTCTCCTCTTCATCTTTGAAGAGATCATTCAGCACTCACTGCCATACAGGAGGACAGATATCATATAATAGTTTGCTACTCTCTTCCTGGTTTCTAACAAAATTTTCCTGTTTCTTAATACTCTGCTTAGCTTAGTTCATCTCTGATGGCAAAACATTACTCTTTCTTACCTTCAAGCAAATATTATCTCCTATTTTGAAATCTAAGTCCATATAACTGCTTACTTAAATAAGAAAAGAATAGGGATACTAATCATTTTTATAGTAATTAAAACCTCATGTTAATAATGTTTTTTTATAAAATTCAGCGCAAGCGAGATAGTAAAACCACTGGATGGAGATAGATATATATATATATATATATATATATGAGAAAATAAGATTTTGGAAAAACACCTAATGTTTATATGTATTTCTATGTAATATTTATAATGTATGTTTACAGAGAATTATTCAAATTGTTTTACTTATATGTCAGTTTTCAGAATAAATTGTTTTACTTTTTGCTTTAAACTTACTGATAAAAAATGTTTTCATTAATGCGCTTTCGTTTGGTGATTTTGTATTTATAGAATGGGACATATTTGAAACCTACTGGCTCTTGACAATATCTCCTTTTTACATCTTCTCATCTGAATCACACTCATACTAACATTCCACTGATCCTAGCCAAGTGAATCTGTACAATAGTCTCAAACCCAACAAGAGATCACAGACTTGTAAAGATGGAAAAGAAACTCAAGAGAAAATACCCTCAAAGTCTAATCAACAATAGTATTTTAAAGGCAAAATAAATTAATATCCACATACTCTGAGAAACAAAAATAAAAAAGGTCATCCCTTATATCTCAACATTCAACCCAAAGAACACAGAAATCTACACACACACACACACACAACTAAATCTACCAATCCTATTAAAGGACAAAAAAAAATGAAAAACCTATTGCAAAAATACATAATCATAAAAAGTAAACAACAAGCAAAATCACTAAAAAGGACACTGACAAGTGCAAAACTGCAGATTACAATTAAAGAGCCTCAAGTGAAAAGATGCAACTGACCCCACTGTGAAGTATGCAGTGACCTATTAGAAAGCCATGAATTTCACTTCAAAGATTGATCCAAATTAAAAATAATTTCTTATGCAACTCAGAGAATTTGATATACATAATAACATGCAAAGGTTGCTACAGACATTACATTGGCCAAACTGGCCAGACACTCCAACAAAAGATGACAGTTCATCACCATCAAATTAAGGATCCCCACACTATAAAAATACCCCTTAGCCAACATATAGAGAAATGCTGATGATGAAATCTGTCAAACTTCAATATCTTGCCATTCTACCAATGCAACTACAAAATCACCAAACAAAACTGCATTAATAAAGAAACATTTTTTATCAGCAAATTTAAACCAAAAAGTAAAACAATTTTTTTCTGAAGATTGACATATAAGTAAAACAATTTTAATAATTCTCTGTAAACATAAATATTATATTAAATACATATAAACATTAGGTGTTTCTTCAAATCTTATTTTCTCTATACAGCAAGTTTTTGTATAGACTTTTCTAACAATTTCACTTTTTATACATACATACATACATACATACACACACACACACACACACACACACACACATATATATATATATATATATATATATATATAAGACAATTTCAAAAACTCATTTTGATGTATTTCACTGATCAAGCAGCATCATCAGAAAAATGAATTTTATTTCAATTAGGTTGAAATAAAATATTTACAAACACTATATGTACTTGTAAAATCTGTGTTGATGAATAAGAACATTTCCTTACCAGTAAACATGTAGATAATATTTGATAAGAACTATTACTCTTTGGAACAAACTCCCAAGAGGATGCTTCCTTGATCACTGCAATCTTAACCTCTTTAAGTCTAGAGTCAAAAGTTATCTATCCTATGTATTCTCGTGATCTGCACTTATTTCTCTATAAAAACATAATTCAGTAATTTGTAAATTGAATGGCTCTTGGGCCTTATAATAGTTAAAAAATAGTATAAAAATGAGTGATTTATTCTTCAGCATATATAAATATATACAAGTGGAAAAATTTTTTTTTATATTGTTGTGGTTTTGTGGTGCAAATTTTTATGTCTATATTTTGCTTATAATTGATTCCTTTCTATTCATGTATACTCAATGATGATTTATAAAATAAATATCAAAATCTTTTTATCTCTCCTCATGATGCATTGTCTTCAGGTATGGAGCTACCCACACATTTAGGTAAATATTTACCAATTTATATTTAGTCACTTCTACACGTGTTCCTCAACCTGTTCAGTTACTTACCTGGGCATCACAATTTTTTTATGCCAAATTTCCATTACCTTTTTCTCTCTCTCTCATTCTTTCACTTCTATCTCTCATTCTCTCTTCCCTGTTTTTATTCCTTTCTCTGTTTCCTTTATTTTTTCTATGTTACTTTCTCTATTTCTTTCTTTCTTTCTTTCTCTCACTCCTTGACTGTTCTACTTCTCTCTTCTCTTCTCATTTTCCTTTCACTGCAACATTGAAAGCACAATCGTCTCAGTAAATACCTCTTCTCTTTACAGTTCTATCAACACTTTCATTGTCTTTTCCCCCTACCCTAGTTTACCCTGCTCATCAGGCCCCACCCTACTGCCCAGCCTTTCCCCACCTCCTCCATTTTTGTACTATTTGATTTCCAACACCTCAACATCGCCATTGCTTCTATATGCGTGGAGAGCTTACCCCGCCTGCTTTCACTAATAACAACATGATAGCAACATTTCTCCCGAAAGGGATTCATTGCAGCAAACACACTGACTGCTTCTTTGGCTGGTAACGCGGCAACGAACAACGGGTGGAGAAGCTGGACTATCACCTAATCTACCTAGCTATCAGTCTATCTTTCTTTCTTGCACATCTCTCTATCATGAGCGTGGGTCTTATTTTGTCATATTTGAGGAACTTTACCTACCTGTTCTCATTCCCCTGAATTGATTATTTCAACAGCCATTTCATTATTATTATTATTTCATCAACAACTTGACTTGCATCATTTGCATTTATTGCTACATCGAGTTTGTTCCATTGAAGAAGACTTTGGTGAGTTAATACTATTGCTTTTGGTGTCTACTACTAATTTCATATATATATATATATATATATATATATATATATATATAATTTTAGTTTCTGTCTTAAGTAAGCAGGTGGCAACGATTTCTATTCTTAACTGGATGGATCTCAGACGTACGTACCTCCAACTTAAGTAATTTTCAGTTTCTATTTTTATCTGTTTGTATCTACTTCTTACTTCCTTGTTCATTTGCAAAATACAGGTATCAAAACTAAGTAGTGGTAAGGATTGAACCTGTTATCTGTCTCCCTTCTGTACATGTGTTGTGATTTAGGAGTTTACACTTTTGTTTGGGTGTGGGGGGAGGGGGTGATCCATAATTCATTTCTCATTCATATTGTTTTTTGCTTTCAGTGTGTGTGTGTGTGTGTGTGTGTATATATATATATATATATACACACACACACATACACAGACTCTAAAATGCATATTTAATGTTGCTATGTACAGAAGCACACACAATAGCTATCTTTTCTCTCTGCACATGTAGTCAGAAGGGGAGAATCACTCTATATTTTGTGTGTGAGTGTAAATGAATAAACATATACTAACTACAGAGTCTCCACTTATGTATGTGTGTGGTGGTGGGGGGCTCTGATGTCCTGGGACAGTGACCTGATCGATATCAAATTGTTGTAGAGTATACAGATCAAAATACTGAAGAAAAAAAAATATTGGAGTGGAGTTGAGATTAGGATGTTAGTTTGAAGAGGTTTTGTAAATTGTAAGATTTTTTTTGTTTTCAATGTCTAATGAGAAGGTAGAGGAGCCAATATGTCAGTATCAATCAACAAAATGTTGTTAGATTTGCTCTGTGATAATGATTCTTTTATTTCATTAAAAGTTTTTGGTAGAAAAAAATAAAGCTGTTATTATTAATTAAAGAGTTTGGAGTTGATTATAAAATTAAGTTGGATTTAATGATTCTTTTTTCTTTATTACAAAGCACATGGTCTTCATTATCATCCTTCAAAAGCATTTAACATTTCTTCTGTCAATCACTTTTTTTGCTTTTGCTTTTTTTTTCTTTTATCTCCTTTTTTTCTGAAATTTTCATTTTACTTCAAATTTTTTCTTTTTTGGCATTTTTTTTTAACATTTTTATATATTTCATCTTTCTTTTTATTATTCTCTGTCGATTTTGTACTTTTCTCAGTTTGTCTTATCAAATATCTCACTCTATCAGTATATATATATATATATATATATATATATATATATTCGAAAATTATAACATAAATGTTATAAAATCACTTAATAAGACACCAGTAGTGTTGGAACAAAATGGCTATGTTTGTAGTGATTTTATAACATATTTATGTTATAATTTTTGAATAAATAATTATATTTGCTCTACTCTGTATTGAGCACTCTTTTAAGAATAGTATTTGTTGGTTATTGGAATTTATTCCGTATACACCAATCCTATACTTGGATATATATATATATATCCATCCACATATGATGAGAACGAATAGAGTGCACTTCAAATGTTCCTAACATTTAATTTAAGAGGGCTCATTACATAAGTAATATATATATATATATATATATATATGTGTGTGTGTTGTGTATTTGTGGCAGTAATTCCTCTCTTATACATGTTTCATCAGAATGACTGACATGGTACTTCTGTTAAGGTCTTTATTGCATTTTTCTTGTATGTAACTCAGGTGTTTCTTTTTGGGGATTTTGTATGTAATATATATATGTTAATAGTAGGCTTTGTCAACTATCACTTTACAAAGTAAGATATATTCACTACTTGAAATCTTTGAAACAAAAATTTTAAATGAACATTTCATTCATAAATTGGCTTGTTATATTTAAGGAAAGTTTTACTTATAGATACCAACTTGTTGAAGGCCAAGTAAAATGCAAATTTCAAACACTTTTCTACACTATATAAGACAATATTCCTAAACAGAACTATTTTTGACATGAAAATCAAAAAACAATCCTTGAATAAAAGAATGCTAATGAAGGACAGTTAATTAATGAAATATTCATTTTTAAAATCAATATGCAAATTAGTTAAACCTGAAGAGTGATATCACCTAGAAGTAGATAATACAGATATTTAGCTTTTAGCATATAAATTACTATAAAGTAGACTTGAGGCTTTTTAACCCCAGAATTCATTGGATAATTAATTGTGCTCCAATTTCACATTTATTCATATAGATCCCATAATATAGGTTTTTACTTAATTAGCTATTATGTTTCTCTAACTCTTCAAATGTTGAATGTATAACTAATTCTAATTTAATTTTATCTTATAAATTGTCCCCTGTTCTGTTACCCATGAAATAAAAATAATTGTTTGTTTGTAAAATAAGGATCTATGTACCTGAAATCCTCTTTAAATTAAGTGGCAGCAGAAGAATTATCATTGAACTTTTAAAAGGTAAGCTTAAACATTAATTCAATATTTAAATGCAGTGATCAATTTTGAGTTCTTCTGTAGTTTATTGATGCCTATCACATCTATTCCTCTCTAGCTATTAGTGATATATATATGTATATTTGGGTAGTAACCTTTATTTTAAAGATTTTTCATTAAATACGCCAGACACAGAAGATTTTTTTTTTTTTTTTTCAGCATTCAGGAGTACAGAAATTTTTCCTAATTATCATTGTCCTGAGCGCTTTCAGCTACTTCTTTGGACATTTTCAAGGGGGTCTTGCTTTTGATGGTGGTAGCATTTTGTCAGGTTTTCACTGTTCAAGTTGTATGTTATTTTGATGTTCTTTTGAATAGAAGTGTTTATTACAAGCCTTTGCATGTTGAGCACTGCTGGAATTTACACACACACATGGAGGGGGATCAAATGAACTAATCTTTTTGGAATCAAATGTATTTGAATGTAGAGAACACTCTCCAATATGTAGGATTGTATACAAAAAACACACTAATGAAGTGCATTTATTCTCGTATATTTGTTTCTATTTAGAAATAAATATTGATTTTAGTAGACATTAGTACATAAAAAAAATTTCTAACAATTTTTATGTAAACATACTTTTAAAAAATGCATGATATTTAGTCAAAGTATTTTATCTCTGATTTAAAAAAAATGATTCAGAAATTAATTCTCAAAATACAGAGAAAAAATATAATGCTTTATAAGAATCTACTTATTTTTTTGTAGTACTCCATTATTTAACAAAAATAGTATGCATCTTTTTTCATACATTGATGAATTAGCTTATTTGTTGGCTTGATACACATATATTAAAATGTGTTTTTTCAGGGTCTGCAGAAATGTGTGGATTTGAGTACATATTTTTTGAGCTTTTGTATTTAACCTCTCTTGTATAATACTTGATAATGTGCAAGGTTTGGATTTTATTGGCAAGCAAATACAGTAACTTGAAAAAAATCATGACTTAAATTTTTTTTTCAGATTGAAGAAGTCAGTATTTTATGTAAAAAAAAAAAAAAAATTGGCTAAAGGCATTTTGTTGGTTGTTCTGGTATTAATCTTATTTCACTCATTACTTTCTCAGCAGAATCTATCTTACATACTTATAAGTCAACCATTCATACATGCATTGAATATTCCTGCCATATCTGGTCTAGTTCTATGCATTTAGAGATTCTTGATAAAATCCAAAGAATCTGCAATTATACCATAGCTTCCCTGTAACGTTTCTAAAAATATTGTAATATGGTAAATGTTCTGATGAGATTTCATTGTAAATATTCATTGGGGTTTCATTTTTAAATGTTATTTTTATCCCCATTCAGACAAATTGTACAAATGGTAAGTTAGAATGTGTTGTTTTGGTGTAAGGAATATTGTGGTATGTTTGGGTCAGTAATTATGGCTAGCTAAGTTTAAGATAGGACAGATTGAAGACCAGCTTTCCCTTATCACCCCCCACCTTTTAGCCTTGTGCTACATTTTGAATTATTCAAAACAAATATTGTCTCCTCTGTGGCACCTAGACTTTACGAATTTAAGAAGAGAACTAGATTGGCAGCTAGGTCTCCTCATTTTGAAATGGCTAGATGTAACCAAAATTCTATGCTAAGTTTCTTCTAACACACCTTTTGGATTCTTGCTTTTCAATGAACTTTGATCTTCAAAAATTTAATGCAACGTCAATGGTTATTTTCTGTCCTGTTTTATTGTTCTCTCTTTTTTTTTAATAGTAAGGTTCCATCCAGTACAAGGCCTGGGGGCCACTCGGGGTAGAGGGCTATGTTAAGGGTAGTTTATATGGATAGAAACGGAAGATAACAGTTAACTCTAGACTTGAACTAGTTAAGATTAGTGATTGGTGAAATATTCTCTTGGAAATCTGTCCCACAGTGCAGTGGTTCACAGGAAGAAGCTGTTTGAGCGTTTTCTTTTTTTTCATATTCTTTCAAACTCCGTAACCCCTTTTGTCATAATGGTTTTATTGCCTTGCCTTGGGTGAAATGATTAAAAAAGAAATAGAATCTTCTGTATTCATAGAAAAATGATGGCTTGCAAGAGACATCATAATGTCTACATGGAGAAAATTTTGAACAGTTTATAAAAATGCAAGTTATTCTGATATCTATAAGTTTATTCAAATTACATGTATAACCTTTTTCAAATGACATCTATTAGATTATAACTCTTTTGTAGTGTTTCAGACATTAACTCTATTCCTACCACCCTTCCAACTTCTTTCTCCTTTTATGTGTGGTGCCCCATCAGGGCGTAGGCAATCATGGCCCTCCACATCTTTCTGTATGTATGTTATGTGCTGCTTTCCTTTGTCCCTATTTCCCTCAATCTGTCCCTGTGAGTATTATGTTTTCCAAGACCTCTTTCCTCATTACTGACCGAGAAATTTCAGCTGCCTCTTCCTGATGTTAAGTATAAGTTTTCTTTTTGTTTCCATTTTCTCCAAAACCTCGTTGTTGCTTATATGTTCAGCTCAGGGTATCCTCAGCATCTTTCTGTAAAGCCACATTTCTGTTGCTTCAAATCTCCTCTTCGTCTTTGAGGAGGTTGTCCAGCATTTGCTGCACCCCACCAAAAAGACTCTAGTTTTACTGAGTGTTTATGTAAAATTGTGAATACACTTTGTGTTAAAAAAAAAAAAAAAAAAAAAAAAGAAAAAATAAAGAAGAAAAGATTCATGATCTGTGTGTGAGTGAGAGAAAGCATGAAACAATCCCTTACTGTCCCATTGCTCGGTTTTATAAATGGTAGTCAGGGAAGGAAAAATTCCAAGCTTTGATCTGGTATTTATGGCAATGATCTCCCCTAAAAATAAGAATGCATATCCTATTAAAAAATTACAGTGTACTGGGATAAATCTTGATACAGTTCTCTTCTCATATCTTCAAACAGCTCTATGAAGTTAAAATAATAAAACAGTTCTACTGTTTGTGTACTTTCACTAATTGTCTCTACCAGCATCAGGAAAGTTGTCTAAACATAAATAGAATAGATTGCTGTCACCAAGCTATTTTGGTCCATCATATTTAATCAAATATATTTGAAAGAAAACCTGCTACTTAAATATGCCCTGTATATGATGTAGAAAGTTTGTGCATATGTACAAATCATGTAACAATCTTTTGTCTATACAAAATGTGTGTAGCTCTGCAACTGTGATTGTTGTCTAGATGTGTCTGTCTGTGTCTAGTACCCATCCTCATAAAAAGCAGAAATCAGCTTTCATATCACAATCTGAAATTAGTTTTCTTCCTGAAAGCATCCAATTCTCATGATAAAAACTGAAAGAACAACGATACAAAGTCTCTTCCTGATTCCAAATCTTTAGAATCAAAGACAATGGAACTTGTAAAAGCAAATTCATTTGGAATTATGTGAAAGCTCAGTTATTAGAGTAGAGAAGTTCATTGGTTTATTGTTTAATACTGGGTTGATGAGGTTCATTCACAATATTTTATGTGGGGTTGGGGTGACTAAAATAGGTTTTCTTTTCTGTAATTTGCAGAATTAACAAAGAATTAGAAATGATTGGATTTTGAGTATTGAATTTGAGGTTTACTCTTATATCTCAGTTGCTAAATAAGCAAGGTACACAAAGGAAAAATAACAATCTGAGTTGAATAAATTAAAATAGGGATCTTAGCTGTGTTATTAGGAATTCAGACAAATGTGGATATACAGTCGTCTCCTGCAGGGGATGATGCTAGACTCACAGCAGAAGACTTAGTTCCTCAATAGTAACAATCCCAAAATATACATAAAACCCTACAATAAAATTTTATAAATTAGACAAAAGGACAGCAGCAATCGATATATAAAATTCTGTGACTTCCATTATTCTCTCCGTCTGACCCTCTAAAATAGCCATACATTAACTGATCAAAATCAAGTTTTAGGGAGAAGTGCAAACAGGTAAGGGGGTAAAAGTACAATTGGTTTTACTAACTTAGTATAATAAATTTTCATTAATTTTTTTGGAAAAATTAAAACTTTTATTATTTAACATACAAAATACTCCCACTATTTTAAAAACAATTTAACAATTAAATTAACAAATACTTTTTTAATAAAAATGCAATATTGTTTTTTTTTTTTCATATCTTTAAGTTTTTACATTTCAGCAATTGGTTTGCAAACTTGAACAAAACATAATTTGAGGAGAAGCATTTTTTCTTCAATAAATCTTGTTTAAATCTGTTGTAGATATGGTTTGATGGATCATTATAATTCAGTTAAGATGGAGATATCTTTCTAAGCAAGATAAAACATAGGGATGAGGTTTTATTGTTCAATCCTATTTGCAGATTAAGAGATAAAATTTTCACACTGTATTTATCTCTGTAAAATAAGACAAGTAATACTTTGACATGTACTGATGTCCTTATATTTGAAATCCTCTTTATATAAGTATAAAATTATTCATTAGAATAAAATTTCTCTTTTTAATTTATTTAGTCACTTTAAAGTCCTTTAACCCATTTTGGTTATTGAACTATCAGATTTTCTTGAGGGGAAAAATTTATTTTGTATTTGATTATAGGATCACTTTGTGTTTAAATTTAGTGTTATAAACCTGAAGATTCCCTTATCAATAAAAAATATATTTTGATGTTTTAAAGCTCAGATTAAATCCAATATCTGCTCAAACTTTATAAGTAATTGTCTGAAAATAGATTATTCTACTGTGTTTCAAGGCACGGTATATTTTATTATCAGATCTGAAACATAGATTTCATGGCATTTAATTCAAATTTTTACTTATGATCTAGCTTATGGCCATGTCAAGTTGAAACACTGGTTCTTGTTTGATCACTAAAATTAAGCAATGTCGAGCCGGGTCAGTACCTAGATGGGTGACCACTTGGGAATACCAGGTACTGTAAACTTAGATGTGTGGATGGCATGATGGATAACAACTTGAAATGAGAAATTGGAGAGCTACAGTTACATTCACTTATGAGAATGGTATGGATTCAACTCTTCCTCCTCCAGCTATGGGTTAAATAGAATGGCAACCTACTGCAGGAATTCTTCTGTGACAAGACTCAAAAAGAGACATGATCGTCCAAGCATGTTTAGATGTAGCTGTAAATTCTATGCTAAGTTTTTTTTCTAGCACTTCTCAATGTGGAACTCCCTTCCAACCAACTTTAATCTGCAAGAATTTAAATGCAATGCCAATCATTATCTATTGTCCTCCTGATTACTCTTTCCCTCTTCCTGCTCATTATTAATGTTTCTGTTCCTAACTCTTCCATGCACCACTAACCCCTTGTGTAGTGGCTTGCACAGGATAATATGGATTAAAAAAAGAAAAGAAAAAAAGCATGTATCACATATGGCACCTAAGGAAGGAAGTCTGTATCTGGGTTATATTGTTGTAGTTTTTAAATTGATGTTTTAGCAGTCACTCACTTATACTACAATTTACAAATCCAAAACAAAGATAATTTTTCTTGTCATGGTTAATGAGGCATACCTACTTTAAATCAAAGGGTATGCTTCCATTTCAATGTTTCCCCCGATTCTTTTTATTTAGTTCCCAGTAGAAAATTTATGCCTTGAATTTTTGTCATACTAATGTTATTTTGCTTAAATGTTTTAAATTTTGTTTTCTTTGTAGCTTGTCAAATTTATGTGTTTGTTAAAAGAACAAGCCATACTTCTTTCACCTCAGTTATTGCTGAGGAAATTGGAAGGTTGGTGTGCATTCTCATTCACATACACACACAAAAATATATAAAACACTTGTACACCTTTCCCTTGCCAAAAGGTGGAGAAAGCTTTATTGGGTGATCCTTGTCATAAAACATTTATCTGACAATCAGTAAAGCAAACATATATTTCTTATTTCTCCCTCCCTCTTCCATATCCCTCTTTTCAAAACAGTCTGACTTTCTGCTTTGTTTATAAACATTTTTCTTCTTGTCTTTCCCCATCTAATCTCCATTTCCTGTTTTTATAGACTTGAGCTCTGTTTTTTATTTGCTTTTCTTTTTATATACTGTTGAATATATTCTATCAGTCGGTGTTTGTTTAATTTTAGTTTTTATGAAACCAGGCTCAGTCCGTTTAAATGTCAACTAGAAAATGTAGATTTAAACACCAAACATTCTTTGCTAATTTCAGCCAAAGGAAAATTGTTCTGCTAAAAAGAAAAAAAAAAAGAAGCAAACTGGAAATGAAATTTCACTTTTTGAAATGACAGGATAATGTTAAATTTAATTTAACTATATGTTTGTTAGCATAACACAACAAAAATTGTACGTTGTAGCATGATTTTTGTTAGAGAATTTTTTTAACATTATTAGATTAATGTGAAGTTTGAATCCATTTACATTTCAATCAGGCCATCAATTTTCAAATAATTATTAATCAAATATTGATTGACAAATACATTGTCTATCCAAGAAAAATAACTCCAATTTTATTAATTGCTAATTACAGTGTAGTTTTCTGTTACCTGTCTGCATCAGCTATAGTAGTACAATCTCCAACTATTTAAGTGTAACGTCAATTGACATCTCCAGCTGCCTTGATCTATCCTCTTCCCTTCTCCACATCTTTCACCTTTCATTCCCATCTGCTCTCGCTCAAAATCTTCTGTAAACCCCTAGCCTTGATTGATCTACTATCTTTCTCCACATCCTCTCCTTTACCACTCCTATCTGCTCTTCCTCCAAACCTTCTGTAACCCCCTGTGTACTAGTGGCTTCCAGCCTTGCTTGGGGTGATATGCTTAAAAAAAAAGGGAAAAAAAGTAGCCTATTAGTGACGATACTGTGACAATAATAATTTTGGTTTGGTTTATTTTGTTTTATGGTATATCAACCTCAATGGGTTATTTAATGCCAACAACATTTTTAGGATATGTTCGTATGAATAGAATATGTATTCTTTGTAAGAAATCAATTTGTCAATCAGAGTTTACATTTATTTTGTTTTTACGGCATATCAGTTTGAATGGGTTATTTAATGTCGATAAGATTTTTAGGATAGGTTTGTATGGATAGAATATGTATTCTTTGTAGATCAGGTTTCATTGACATATGAATTGAGGTAATATTTTTTTCCAAACACGTATTGCCAGTAATAATTGTTTTTTTTCCAAAAAATATATTGCTGGTAATCATTATTTTTCTTTCAAAAATGTATTTTTATACTTTCATAGTGCTTTGACACCAGTTTGGGGATTGACTATTTACCCACAGCTGGGAACCTAACAAGTACTACCACCCTGGTCAGGGTGGACCTGGGAACAGCAGTTATTAAAAGGTGGTTCCACACTCCTCCTGGTTAGAAGTGCCAGATGTAGTTTGTTATACTCAGGAAACCCCATCAGAGTAAGTGGAGTGGGGTCTTATCCCTATGCAGGGGTGCAGTTCACATATTCTGAAGCCCCAGCTGACAGGGCAATGATAATACTTAATCTTATTTATAATTCACATAATGTGCAGTCATGAGGGTGGGTGTGAGGAGTTGAGTGAACTGAACAGGAATGTCCCTTAATGAGGGAGAGGATAAAAAGGGAGAGGAGTGCACACTGTAATAAGAGAAATTATGAGGGATTGAGTAGACTGAACAGGAAGGTCCCTTAATGAGGGAGAGGATAAAAAGGGAGAGGAGTGCACACTGTAACAAAAGAAATTATGAGGGATTGAGTAGACTGAACAGGAAGGTCCCTTAATGAGGGGGAGGATAAAAAGGGAGAGGCGTGCACACTGTAATAAGAGAAATTATGAGGGATTGAGTAGACTGAACAGGAAGGTCCCTTAATGAGGGGGAGGATAAAAAGGGAGAGGAGTGCACACTGTAACAAGAGAAATTATGAGGAGCTGACTAGAGAACTTGGAGAGGGGAATTAACAGGAGATAACTGATAACTGACATCCATTAAAAACATGGCATGTGGAACTAGAACAGTCTACCCGTCCTAGCGAAATAAAGGGTTCAGTTTGACATTCTAAGCACCCTAAGAAGGCCAGAGTGTACAATGGCCAAAACGTTGTAATAAATATGGTGACAAAGATGAAGACAATAGTTTGAATAATGTAAATAGTGTTCATTCTTTTAAGTTTAGCTTATTTAGATCCAGTGTCAAAACAATGGAGGAAGATTATGTTGCATCTGTCTTTCAAATAAGAGTGCTTGTATTAAAAAAAACACACCATTTTGAAATCTTGGCTACCTCAATCATCTGCCACTGATTCCAGTATTAACAAATCAACTACTTAAAATAGGAATTGTGATAAATGGAGAGAAATATTGTCACATGTAAATATCAGATCATCCCATAAGTTCTGTCCGAATTTTGAATAAAGAAAACAAGTGACCAAATGTTACATTTAATTACAGATTCAATCAACAATGTATTTTCCCTGATTATCTATGACTTCCTTCCATCTATTAACAAGCTTACTAATTCCATTACTGTAAAATTCTTTTGGCTTTGATTCAAAGAACTCACAAATGTCAGTTTTAACCTCTTCCTGTGTTACAAAAGCTGTTTCTTCCAAATGATTCTGTAAGTTACGAAACAAATGGTAGTCTGAAGGAGCAAGGTCGGCAGAATAAGGTGGATGAGGAATTTTCTCCCAACCAAGTTCTTTGATCTTTTGTGACGTGATTCTTGCTGTGTGTGGTCACGCATTGTCCTGATGAAACATCACCCGTTTTCGATTCACTAGAGCAGGTCTTTTTTTCCTCAAAGCTTGGTTCAAATGCTCTAATTGCTGACAGTATTTTTGAGCATTAATTGTTGCATTAGGTGGTAAGAATTCAAAGTGGATTATTCCTTGGCAATCCCACCAGATTGAAAGAAGAACCTTTTGCCTTTGAAGTTCCCTTAACTGTGGCTGGGGTCCTTCCCCTTTACCAAGCCACTGTCTACGACGTTTAACATTCGATAAAAGATCCATTTTCGTTGCCAGTCACAAGTCTATCCAAAAAAGATGAAACAAGTTGGAGAGAAGAGCAGATGTCAACTCAGGATTTGTGGTTGTTTTCAGACAATTCATGAGGCATGCATTTTCCAAGTTTAGGAACTTTTCCAAGTTGTTGCAGATAACGATGAACAGTTGTATGGTTTGAACTGAGAACCACTGCCAATTCCTCAACTGATAAAGCAGGATTTTCTTCAAGGGCTGTTTCAAGAAGCTTTTCATCAAACTCAACTGGATGTCCGGTTCGATCTTCATCTTCAAGGGTGAAATCTCCACCTCTGAATTTTGCAAACCATCTTTTGCAAGTTCTTTCATTCACACATTCCTCTCCATAAACTGAGTGAATGTTTCTAGCCGCTTCGGCTGTTGAGTTTCCTTTCTTGAACTCATAAAGCATTATGTGCCTCAAATGATTCTTGGGTACTTCCATGTTAGCAGGGTTTTAATCAAACAAAGTTTAATTTTATTGTTCTCTGAAATAAAATTTGATCAGTTTAAATGCATCTAAACATAAAAATAATGTTCAGCTCCATTAGACATTATAAAATACTCTTTAAATTTCGTTCATTTTAACAAAAAGTTAAAATTTGGACAGAACTTATGGGATGACCTAATAGTACTCAATACTGACTTGAAAGGATGAAAAGGATCGTATGATATTTGCCAGAGCTTCTTTCCTTGATACAAGTGAATGTTGGACTTTAAAAAGAAATAATGAACATCTTACAGTGGACAAAAGCGTTGGGCGAGTAATCCAAAAAGTGAATTGACCCAAAGAGTTGTGAGTTCAATACCTGGCCACAGCAGAGAGAACAGAAACTTGGAGAGTTTACTTACTAAAGGGAATTAACTGAACCTGATATCCAAAAAAGACATGGCACATGAAGTTAGAACAATCTACCCCTGTGGACTAAATAAGGGGTTCAGTTTGAAATTCCAACATATGTCACATGAAGATGATCGGAGTATACAATGGCTGAAATGTTGTGAATATGTTCAGATTGTTGTCCTCATTTTTATTGCTAATGTAAATAAAAAAAAATAGCATCTAGGGTTTTGAAATACTGTTTCACATTTGTTGTATCTATCATTTACGAAATGAGGCTTTGATAAATGAAAATTACTTTTTTATCCTAATAAATGATTTGATAAGAACCTTGCCTCAAGTAATTTAAAGAGAAAAAAGCTGCTTGAAAATAATCAATCTTCAGTTAACAGATAAAAATCCTGGGTGATTTGGTTAATATTTCAGTTTGTGTGGCATTGTTAGGTAGGAGCTGAACTGGTTGTGATATCTGAGACCCAGCTTTGAATCTTGCAATGGTTGATTTGTCAGGAACATAACTTCTTGATATTATTGGCCTGGAGAGACTATTCCCATCAGATTTGGAAAGTGCCCAAAAACTACACCATGGGTTGACCCAAGCCTTGTGAGCAAAATTGAGTTGAAGGAACTGCTTGGAGGCTGTCAATGGTTATGCTAGCAGAAAGTCACAAGTCATTGTGACTGAGGGTTTGAACGTACTGGCATTGTTCATATTACTAATCATGCTAGGTTGTGTGCTCTCTCACAAACTTTAAGTAGGGTCTACTCAGCATAGTTGCATTTTAAATTGCATATAGACACAAATATGCCTGAGCAGGCATCTACAATAGGAATTGGCCAGCTATCCAAGTAGCTGGACATTATTTCCATTTACCACTGCACTCTGTAGAAAAGAGACGTCTCTTCATGAGGATTGGACATTTGATGGAAGCTGTAGAATTAATCCACCAAAATATTGTGTTAGCAATAAAAGCAAAACAAAATCTGTGTTTAATTATTCAAGTTTTTGTAATAATATTTCAGTATTTATTTACATTTTTCTCAGTTGATGATGTGAATAAATATTGACATAATACCTCATATCTCTTGTGTGCTAACTGAATGTCAGTTATATGAAGCATGGACAGTTTTACTTTCTAAGGAATGTGTATAAAAAAATTCTTTGCTTTGCTCGGAATTGTACAAAAATTCTGACACTTATCTCTAAGGCTTTTGTTTATAAACAAAATAGTTGGAAATAACTGGATCTACTTTGTAACTTTCAAGTGTTTAGTCAGGGTGATAATAATACTAGACACAAAATCTTTCATACATAAAATTATTTACCTCTGGATTTCATCAGTTAATATCATTTGGGGGGACTTTCAGGGTTTTGTTTGTGAATTCTTCTTGCAAGCATGTGAGAAACATTCTGTCTTTTCATTCTCATGTGTCCCACTTGTACACATTCTAAGTGCAGTTGGGTTGACCTCTGGTTTATATGTTGGGTGTAGATACTGACATTCTGTGAGGTATAAATCTACACTTGGTGGTTAGGTTACTTTTCCGGTTAATCCACTGATGCACCTTGCTTCTCTGGTGTGACACGGAGGACAAAGCCTATTTTGGTATCATCTGATACAAGTCCAGTACATACTGGGAACATCACAGATCATCTTTATTACTGTTTCCTATATCCATCATCTACAAATGCTCTATCTCCAATATTGAGCACTCTTTCACAATAAATATGAAATATTTTAAACAATATATTATGCACACACACACACAAGAGATTTTTTTTTTTTTTTTTTTTTTTTTTTAAGTGTATCACCCCAAGCAAGGCTGGTGGCCACTATCACGCATGGGGTTACAGAAGGGTTGGAGAAAGAGCAGATAGGAGTGGTAAAGGAAGGGATGTGGAGAAAGAGAAGGACGGAGGGTTGATCAAGGCAAGGGGGTTACAGAAGATTTAGAGCGAGAGCAGATAGGAATGAAAGATGAAAGGAAGTGGAGAAGGGAAGTGGGTAGATCAAGGCAACTGGAGATGATGATTGACGCTACACTTAAACCGTTGGAGATTGTATTTGTCGGAGAAACAGTAATAGGGAAGGGAGTTCCATAGGCGAGATGTGCGAGACATGAAGCTATTGGAGTAAAAGAGACATCTACATCTAACAGTTTCAATGGTGAAGGGGTGGGAACGGGATGCCAGCCTCGTAGGACGCTTAAATTCATGAGGCCTAGGGACAAGCGAAAGCAACTCCTCGGAGCAATTACCGCGGAAGTACTTGTAGAAAAGGCAGAGCGATGCAACATCGTGTCTGTGAGAGAGCGACTGCAGGCGAGATGACAGATCAGGGCCAATCACATTGCATATCTGTCTCTGGATCTTATCAAGAACCCTGAAGCACCACGCAGGGGCCCCAGACCATAAATGGCAGCACAAGAACCCTGAGGCACCATGCAGGGGCCCCAGACCATAAATGGCAGCAATAATCCATGCAAGGGTGAATGGTAGATTTATAGACTTGGAGGATCGATTCCGGGGAGAAGAATTTCCTGGCTCGGCACAGGGAACCAACTTTTCTTGCGGTGGATGATGCAACTGACTCGATGTATTTGTTCCATCTCAGATCAGCGGACAGCGTGAGACCGAGGAGCTCTCGAGAAGTTGGTCCTCAGACATTCTAATGGGATGCTTGTGGTGGTTAATGGAGAGCAGTTTTGTTTTAGAGGCATTAAAGTTGACCATCCATTTCTCTCCCCAGTCCACAACCGATTGGAGGTCCTTTTCAATTTGAGCTGCCAGGTTAATTTTGTCCGCCTCACTAGATTTGTGCTTGAGGCAGGAGTAAATAGTAGTGTCGTCAGCGTAGATACCGACTTGGGAGTCTATGGCATCAGGAAGGTCGTTAATAAATATGAGGAACAGAGTAGGGCCAAGGATGGAGCCTTGAGGAACACCAGCGTTAGTGGGATAGGAGTTGGAGATGAATCCACTGAGAACAACCTTCAAATCCTGGTTTGACAGAAACGATTGAATTAGGTCAAACAATCGACCTGTGATACCATAACCCTGGAGCTTGCGAAGGAGGCCGGCATGCCAAACCCTATCGAATGCTTTGGAGATGTCAAGGGCCACGGCATGGGCTTCGCCGTTATTATGGATAGCTTGGTAGACAAATTCAGTGATGGCCGTAAGCACATCGGCAGTAGATCGGGCAAAGCGGAAACCATACTGCTTGTCTGAGAGCAGATCGTGGGATATCAGGTGAGTAATCACTTCGGCGTTGATAATGGCCTCGAAGACTTTGCCGAAGAGGGGAAGGAGACTGATAGGACGGTAATTAGAAGGGTTGGAGGGGTCGCCAGAGTTCTTAAAGGCAGGAACAATGGTAGAGGACTTCCAGCAGTCAGGAAAACAGGACTCCTTGAGGCAGCGGTTGTACAATTTAGAGAGGACAGGTGCCAGTTCAGGTGCGCATTTCTTCAGGACAATGGCAGGTATTCCATTGCCACCAGTAGCCTTGTGGAGATCTAAGTTAGAAATAATGCCCAGTACCGATGACGGGGTTATGTGCAAGCCGTCCAGGAGGGCCTCAGTCTGGGAGGGAAGTCGGGCAAGGGTACCCCAGAAGAGTCAAGCATAGAATTGGAAGAAAACTTCCGAGCGAAGCATTCGGCCTTGTCGGCAGAGGTGGTCAGGACCTCAAACTGATTGAACAATGGAGGAATGGAGGGTTTGTTACTATTCAGAACGCACTTGCAGAGGCGCCAATAGTCCTTGGAGCCAAATTTGCGGGATGCAATACGTTCCTTCATCCGAGCTGCAAATAGTGACTTGGCATCGTCGAGGGTACGCTTACACTCATTGCGTGCAGAGGTAAATAGACGTCTGTTGGAATCGGACATATCACTACGAAAACAGTGGAAGAAGTGGTTCCTATGGGCAATAGCGGCTGAGCAAGCAGCTGTGAACCAGGGGGAGGAGCGCGGTTTGACCTTGAATTTCCTGGAGGGGATGAAAGCTTTGATACCGGCTTTGATCCAGGAAGAGAACTCAGAAGCACAATCATTAGTGGGGAGCTTAAATACAGCATCCCAGGGGACATCGTGGAGGAAGTCCCGAAACAAGTCCCAGTCAGCCCGTTGGTAGCAGAATGTGGTTCTGGTGGCAGGAGGCTCTTTGCAGGGGGTGGGGCTGAAGGAGATACTAACAGACACGACAGCATGATCGGAGTTACCGATAGGACAGAGCTGTGTGGCACTACAAGACTCAGGGATGGAGGTAAAACACAGGTCGAGGAGTGAGGCCTTACAGTCACGATTGTAGGAAAAACGCATGGGGAAATCGATTATCTGGGTGAGGGATTGAGAGATTGAAAAGTTGAGAGTATGTATGCCAGCAAGGTCAGTGGTAGCGTTCTTTAGCCACTGGTTGTGATGGACGTTAAAATCACCAAACACAAATATGTGAGCGTATGGATGGACAGAGAGGGCCCTATCTATGCTGTCAGAAATGACATCGAGTATCCCACAGTCCTGTGAGGATAGAGAGTGGTAGAGGAAGAAAAGATAGCTTACAGCATTGAGAAGAGATAGCCGGAGACACAAGTAGGAATGATCTGGCGATTCAAGAGAGGTCTCTCTAGCCAGAGGGAGATGGTCCTTGACATAGACACACAGGCCATGCATGTGGGTTAGTCTTTTCTGAGGAGAGGGAGGTATCCAGGGATCGAGAGATCAGAGGAAGGGATAGAGGAGTCAAGATTGGTCTCACACAGGGCGAGTATATCCAGGCACTTAGCTATGAGGAAAGACTCAATGCTGCAGAAGTTGGTTCTAATGCCACGGATGTTAGAGAAGGAGATATTCAGAGGTTTGGGTGATTTTTGGAAGGCTGGTTTAGGTTTGTATTTCTGTTTTTTGTTATTCATGTTGGTAATTGGTTTTGGAAAAAGAGAAGGCCTGAGTTAAAGGAAGCCGATGGTTGACACCTATGACGCAGACAGAGAGGGGGTTTGGCACAGCCTGATTCATAATGTGGCCTCAGGGTTGCCCACCGGAGATGACTGATTGCTCCAAAAGTAATAATTCTTATTTATTTCCATGGAAGCTGCAACAGATCCAGGGACCACAATAACATTAGTTTTCCACATAGTCAATATCATAGGTTATGCATTTTTAAGTCACTTTTGTAGGTTGACAACTGAACTGTTTTTGGAACATGGCTTGTCACATTTATTGCTATTGCTAAATCACATGACCTACCACTTAACTGTTCTCATATCTATGTAAATCTCCAACATATGTTGATATACTGTCAATAGATGCATTTTATTTTCCACATAGAGGCATTCAATGATACACTTTATGTTGTGAATGCACTTCTATGCCAGATGCCATTTTACCAGACTGATAACTGAAACGAGGTTAGAGATACTAATTGTTCAACCTCTAGACTGACATCTGCCTCTGATGTTGTGGGATAACATAAGAGGCATTACTATAGAAACTATCTCAATTGTTGGCTATTGTGTCATGTGAAGGCTTCCTTACTTTGCCTGATTCAACAGTAGCTGCAATGGAAGTAATCAGCAGGGTACGACCAGAAGTCCCAGAAATCTCTGACCGAGCCCTATCTGGTCTCTTTACCACATTTCCTTTTCAATGGCCACAACCTTCAAGGCCCAACTCGACGGGCTACTCTCAACTCTTGTCATGGAAGATATGTGGCCTGTCCTGGCAGCTTAACTCAGATTTCCTGTTCCTCATGTGAACAAGTGGAGAAATCTCATTTCGAGACACCTACCTAAAGGAAAAACTACACACATTCCTTGCTGCAGAAGTCTCCTACCAGCCCTAGTAGTTTGGCACTAAGATTTCTTGTTCCTCATGGGAACAGAGAAATCTCTCTCTATGAAACATCTACTCAAGAGAAGAACTTTGTTAATCGGGAAACCCAACTTTTTTCCCATAAAAATACTGCTATTTTGCATTCTTCCTTTCAACCACAAATAAAAGCTGTTAAACAGTTATTTTGAGCTTTGGGTTTTATTCATTATTTTTATTCATTCGACTCTCAATGACAAGCACAAACACACACACACACACACAACTGGGATAAATTCCTACTTTGCATAAAGATGATATTGTATGTATTTTTTTTGTGTGTGTGTCGTGTGTGTACATAAACATAAATTTACACTGTTTAAAAAAAATGGGATTTTTACTCAAATATCTAAATAAAATGTATGTAGATGATGTTTTACAGGTTTACTTAGAAATAATCCTTAATCTATGTAATAAATGCCAATGTCAGTGTGTCACATTTTTTTCAATTAAAGGGACACAACTCTCAATAGCTCATCTTCATTAAAATTTTTAAAGGTCAGCTTAAATATTAATGGAATACTTAAATGCAGCAATCAGTTTTGAGTTCTTCTGTAGTTTATTGTTGCCTATGGCATCTACTCCTCCCTATCTATTGTGATGAAGGCCCAATCAAGAGCCCTCCGTAGGAGTTAGCTTAAATGACACCCAATAGTGCGTCTTTTAAGCTAGTATAAAATAAAAATATTTTTGCATTGGTTGTTGTGCCCTCTGCCCTTCATCAAGTGCTTATCAATCTGGGAAACCTTTAGGGTTCAGTTTCAAATATCTGATGATTTCCCAGATTGACTAGCACCTGATGAAGGCTGGAAGCTAGAACAGTTGAAGCATAATGACAAAGATGAGGGTAATAGTCTGAATGTAAATAAAGATGGTTAATTTTGAATCTCTAGCCACTAAGACTTTATATTATTGCAGAAAATCTATCTATAAATATATAAGATTCTAGATTGCTTCTTTCAATTAGAAAAAATAAATGTTGGAATAAAAAGGCAATGTTTAAAAGTGACAAAAAAAATGCAAATAGAAAACAGAATTTTTGTCATTGACTGAAAGAATTCTTGTCTTCATATCATCTTTTTAGAATTTTTGTCTAAATTTCTGGGAT
This sequence comes from Acanthosepion esculentum, assembly GCA_964036315.1. NCBI lineage: Eukaryota > Metazoa > Mollusca > Cephalopoda > Sepiida > Sepiidae > Acanthosepion > Acanthosepion esculentum. Next base: position 74,221,544 of record OZ038516.1, read on the forward strand.
GCAGTGTTATCATTATTTACGCTATTTACATTTTTGTTGATGTTAACATTTCGGCCATTGAGCCCTCTGGCCTTCATCAGGTACATGTTGATCTGTGTAATCTACAGGGTATTTCAAACTGAACACTATTTAATCTATAGGAGTATACTGTTCTCATTCTGTTAAGTTAAATAAAGGGTTCAGTTGGAAATTCCCTCTAGGTTACCTTAATCGACATACACCTGATGAAGGCTGAAGGGCACAGTAGCAAAAACATTATGATAACAAGAACAATGTTCAACATGTAAATGATGGGGTAACTTCTCATCTCAGACATTCATCTTTTTATGCATAATACACAAATTTAAACACAAATATAATTTTAGCTTCACTTCAATCTTTATACAAAAATTTTATTTAGTTTTAAAATGTGAACATTTCCTTAAAAAATTGATCAGGATATAAAAACATCTGAGTCACTGCAGCAAATATGAAGCCAAAATATTTGCATAAATTATTTTATTTAGAGAACATGGTTTTGGTTGGTCAGTTTGTCAATTGAATATAGTAATGAGTGAAAATTTATTTAGTTATTCTGTTTAGTTACTACATTTTGGCATCAATGTTGGTAGCTTTCAAATTTCAAACCCCTAAAATTATTTCTTTCTTTAATGTCCATATATTTGCTTCAGCCATTGCAAAATATAATGGAGACATTTTTATTCATATCTGGTGTAAAGATGTTTTGATTAAAGTTGATTGGCTGTTATTCTGGCTTTAACTCTTCTAGTCATATTTTTCATCAAATTCAAATGTTGGGAACATTGAACCTTTTATATGATTACTTTTTAAATTTATCTTAGTCTGACACAAGGCCTCAGTAGTGAAACACCCATTGAGAACTTAATTAACTACACTATATGGCAGTGAATGATGGACATCTCTCCTTACAGATAAAGAGACTTTAAGCCAGAGAATTGTGGTTCTACAGGAGGATGCTGAGAATACCATGGACAGAGCAATGACAATGTTCTAGAGACAATAGAAATAAAAAGGACACTTATGCTTAACACCAGAAAGAGACAGTTGAAATTTCTAGGGCACATAATGAGGAAAGTGGGCTTGGAAAATTTGATACTCACCGGCCAGATTGAAGACAAGAGGGATGGAGGAAGACAATGCATAACCAACCTGGCAAGCTTGTGTAAATGGATAAAGGAGCAAAGTTTGAGAGAGATTGCTAATAGACAATTGAGAGCTACAAAGGACAGGAAGTTGTGGAGAGCCATGATCGCCAACATCTTGAATGGACACAGCACATAGAAGAAGCAGCAAACTAATCTAAAAGTCATAATTGCTGATCATTGTGGGTTATGTCTTGAATATTTGTGGTCATATCTTTAATAACTGTATGTTATTAGCCTCATCCAATAAATATCTGTAACAAGATAGAAATAAATGTATGCATTTTTTGTGATATATATACATCTTTTATATTTTGTGTTTTTTAGTAGTTAAGATAAGTTTTTGAGAAAGAAAAATATATCTAAATATTACATTGTGTCCAATTTGCTGGTATTATGTATAAGAGGCTAAGCACTAAAAACTCTTTCTTTACTGGTAATGATTAGGATGAATTGTATTGAGTAGTCTTCAAATAATTCCTTTATGAAAATAAGAAGCTTACAGACTGGCTAATATGACGGGACAAGGTGGGGAGGACCTTCCTATTTAAAACTTGGACTTATGAAAGCAATTAGAATACAATTATGTCTCTTGGATTAGGGAGGGTATGAATACTATACATATTGTTTCCCTCTAAATCCATCAAGCGCATTTGGTCCACCTTGGCAATTGGTTACTTTGGCCTTGCAATGATGAGGCAGAATAGCTTCTCTAAAAATAATGCTCAGCTGCTTTCTGTATCATTTTAAGTAACAATGTGAAGTTTTTTTTTGTTTAATCATTTCACCCCAAGCAAGACAATAATGCTACTAAGATGCAAAATTCTAGAGACAATGGAAACACAAAGGGTACTTATACTTCACATAATGATGAAAGAGGGCTTGGAAAATTTGATACTCACAGGACAGATTGAAAGCAAGAGGGACAGAGGAAAACAATGCATAACCAACCTGGCAAGTCTGTGTAAATGGATAGCAGAGGAGGATTTGGGAGAGATGTTGATAAGATAATTTATTAAGAGCTACAAAGGATAGTGGGAAAGAAGATAAGAAAAATGAAAACGCTATTACGGTGTGAGAACAATAGAAGAAAAGGAATTAAGAAGACAGAAAATAATGAGTGACAATTCATTTAAATTTTTGAAGATCAAAGTTGACTGGAAAGACAGAAGAGTTCAACAAGTGAGAAGTGTGAGAGAAGAAACTGTTAGCATAGAACTTACGCTTACATCTAGCCAGCTCAACTGTAAAACAATGAGATGTTGATTATAATATTTAGGGTGAAAATATAGAAAATATTTTAAGTTTTTTTTCCAGTGTGGTACTGTATAGGATTTAATATGCTACCTTACCCTGTGATATTCCACATGGGCTATATACAGAATATTGAATCTGTCTATATTTCTGAGATGAGGTATTATGTACAGTATTTACATTAGTCAGACTATTGTCCTCATCTTTGTCGCCATATTTATCACAACGTTTCGGCTGTTGTACGCTCCAGCCTTCTTCAGGTGGTTGGAATTTCGAACTGAACCCTTTATTTCGATCACTGGGGTAGACTCTTCTAGTTCCATGTGCCAGGTTTGATGGATGTCAGTTATCAGTTATCTCCTGCTAATTTTCCCTCTGAAAGTTCTCCACTGCCTTAACCGGGTATTGAACTCACACTCTTTGGGTCTGTCACTGGATCTAACTAACACCTTTATCCACTGTGCCATGTGTCCTTGAGGGTTCAGTTCGAAATTCCAACCACCTGAAGAAGGCCGGAGTGTACAACGGCCGAAACGTTGTGACAAATATGGCGACAAAGATGAGGACAATAGTCCGACTAATGTAAATACTGTAGAATATTGAATGTTAGGCAATTTTAAGTTGTGTTCTACTCTCAGCTAAAAACACAGTACAATTTTTCATATATAATTCCTCCTGATTTTATGTCTTCATTGAATAGTTTTAAAATATAAAGATACTGAACATTGTTCAGACAAGTGAATCCATTCTTTGGTACTTGAAAATTTACAACAAAAATAATAAACACGCTTTATTAGATTATTTACATTATTTATATTGTTTGTTGGAATGGTTGGCAAAACATTGGCTAATTGCCATTTGATTCAAACTTTACAAAATGATAAATTATAAAGATTTTATTATAGTTGGTTTACATATTGTAATAATTTAGTAAATGTTTATAATTTTATGAATAAAAAATTTTTATATTTATTTCTTTACAAATTAGTAAATGATAAATATTGCATTCTATTAGCCTTAATACAACTGTATCAGATTTTAGAAATGTTCTAAATATAAAATTATTCTTGTAAATAAACAATGTAATAAAAAAATATCGTTTATTATTCTTGTAAATTTTCAAGAATAAAAAAAAAATATTTAAATTCATCATATGCTTAGATTATAACTCTGACCACCACTTTTAAAAAAATAAATATTGCTGAGAAGTGAAGTTAGTTAAAATAATAATAATGTGTCAAGGTCAAAAAACATCTTTTTGACACTCTGCTTTTTTTGGCAGGTATGGAGGTCCATGCTTGCCACAATAAAATATAATATGATAAAAATATACTTTTAAGGTAGACTATATGGGTTAAGATGTTCAATATCAGGGATAGAGCATATGTAAATATAAAAGTGGATGTTTAGGTCAACAGTCTGTTTCATGCTGAAATGCTATTTTCAGGCCATATTTATCTATCTATATATCTGTGTGTGTGTGTGTGTGTATATATATATATATATATGATGTCAAAAAATCAAAAGAAAATAGTTAAATTCATTACCTCATGTTTTTGAAGATGGACATCACATACGTCCATCCGAAATCATAACAATCTGATCACAATTTGATCAAGATTCATTTATTAAAAGAAAAAAAATTTCTTGAATATTACTCACTTACTTTTGTCTTAACAGATTTTGAATTATGGCACTCCAAGTCTGCCACATGTTTTGATTGACCTTTCAACCATGTGATAAACAGTTATGAATGTTCTCAAATTTAAAAGCCTTGATAAACGTATGACATCTTTGTTCTTGTATATAAACACTTGCAACAAAATAAATTCTTATATTTGCCGCCTTGATAATGTTCCTAATGTTGATAAGGACAAACCGTGTTGGGTGAGAATAGTTTTTTCTCTTGTCTTTCTATTCATATATATATATATATATATATATATATATATCATTTATTTCTGCATATAAAATGACCTTTAAATCCGCCAAATTACCCTTAAATTTGGGGTTCACCTTATACTATAAATCTAAAAAAGAAACCTTAAATTCTGAGTAATGTTTTTTGGTAGGTTAACCTTGACCTTGGTGCAATAAATAATAACATACTTGTTATTCACATTATCAAATAAACTGATATTAAAAGTAATAAAACTATTTCTACCTTATATATTACTGGCATAACTTCATAATAAATTGCCTATTCAAAGAATAATTTCATGTCAATGAAATCAATTTGTATCCATGTAAGCTCAGCTGAGGAAATGTAATCATAAAATTATGATTGCATTCACAGCAACCTTTCTTTTGCTAAACTTTCAATCATGGTAGTATCAATTATGGCAGTAATAACATTTAGTATAATATAATATTCAAAAAAATGTTGAAAGTGGAATATACTATTATTGTATATTATCGCATTGTTATTAGTGGTATTTTGTGATTGTTGATTAAGTAGAAGTAAATGGCCATTAGTACACCAGGCTGTTTATTTAGATATAGAAAAAGAAGAGTAAGAAGAAGAATCAGTATTCACAAGAGATCACATGATGAAACCTAAACAAAATAATGGTTTCCCTTTTAGGGGATGTCTGTAGGAAAAACCTGATATAGAATCGATTTTGTTATTTCATTCATTTTGAATTTCTAAGGATACAGTAAGTAACAACATTTCCAATAACATTATATTACAGGTATAGGATAAATTCATGAAAATTTGATATATTTTTTGACCTTGGCTTATCTAAAGGTAGCCTTATACGTGGAAATATATGGTGTGTATATATATATATATATATATATTTGAGTTTGTGATCATCAGGAGTTTGTCTGATGATTGCAAAAACATGAAACTCAGGGTTCCAAATTACATCCATACAACTGATTATGTTAGCTCTATCACTGATATTGAGCACTTTTCACTAAATACTCTTCATATAAAATTATCTATCTATCTATCTATCTATCTATCTATCTCTCCATCTGTATTATTTATTTTAGGATATTAAAACAAAAACATGTTAAAAATCACTACACAGTTGCGATCATGTTTTAACATATCAATTGATATGTGTTGAAACAATCACAATTGTAATGTGATTTTTAACGTTTTTGTTTTAATATTCTAAAACATTTTGCTCTACTCCGTTTTGAGTCCTCTTTTAAATTAAATATTATGAACATTGAAATCTATTCGTTCTCATCTTACTTGGAGATTTATATATATATATAAGCAACCATACTAACAATCATAAGAAACATTTCATCCCCATTATAAGTATCTGAAGATTGTACTGAATATGAAACTCAGTCATACTTTAAAGTAATATGTATATTTATTTATTTATATAATGAAAATTTTGATTTTCATTTTTAGTTGGAATAGTTCAGAGAATCTTATTCAAAAATGTGTTGAATTGAATCATCTGTAAATAAGTAAATATTTTTTATTTGTCAAAGCTCAAATGGTGCCATCTGATGTTTCCTTATCTGCACCAAAATTGATGGTTAAATTAATTTCAGTGGTTACTATCTTGAGTCACCCCAACTCCTATTTCCTCTTCATTCAAAGTATAGAAGAAAAAAGTGCTTGTGACATCTCAAAGATAACACCTTTTCCAAATCAGTTCAGTTTTCAATATTAGAAATTTGTGACTAATGCATGTGACTCAACTAAAAATTTCTATGGAGTCCTGTCTCTGCTTATTACCACCTTTTGTTATTTTTGTTTTTTAATTGGTTTCCTGTTCATCTGAAGTGTTTCTTTGAAAGTAATTGACTTAATTAATCAAAGATGACATTCACAAATGTCATTGTAAAAAATTTACGTCTCTTGGTGCAAGACACTTTGGCTTTCTCTGTTTATTTGTTGTGTATTGAAATTCCTAGAACTTCTTTTGAAAAATAGTGACTGAGTACACAACAGAAAAATGTATTTTCAACAATAAAGAAAGCTGGAAAGTTTTTTGTATATATTTCTTTTAATTGGTATCACCCCATGCAAGGCAGTAAAGTCACTAAGACACAAGGGGTTACAGGGTGAGGAAGAATTAGGAACAGAAACATTAATAATGAGCAGGAAGAGAAAATAGTAGTCGGGAGAACAGTAGCTAGCGATTGGCATTGCATTTAAATTTTTGCAGGTTAAAGTTGGCTGGAAAGCATGGAGCCAGAAGAGAATTCCACAAGCGAGAAGTGTGAGAAAAGAAACTGTTAGCATAGAACTCATGGCTACATCTAGCCACCTCATTGATGAGATCTCAAGGCCAGTCTAGTATTGTGCTTAAATTCAAAAAGTCTAGGCCCCATTGTGAAGATGTCATCTGAAAAATTACCATGAAAGCATCTAGAGAAAAAGCACAGAGATGCAACTTTACAGCGGTGGGGAAAGTGACTGAAGCCAAGATGCCAGATCAGGACCAATAATATTGCTGATTCTTCTTTGGAATTTATCAAGGAACTCAAGGTAAATAACAGGGGCACTGGACCATATGTGGCAGCAATATTCTAAGCATGGTCAAATGGTATACTCTTATTATTTTGTGGAAAAGAACTTCTATGTGACATACTTTGAGCTGGAAAACAGTCATTTCATTTTGATTACATCTATTCTCCTTGGTTGAATTAAATATTTCATCCTCATTAGATATATTATTCTCAATGTTTGTCTTTCCTCTTCTGTAATCAGGATGATTTCCTTTTTCTTTTTTTTTCTTCTTTTTTTCTTCTTTTTTTTTTCTTCTTTTTTCTTCTTTTTTTTCTTCTTTTCTTTTCTTCTTTTCTTTTCTTCTTTTCTTTTCTTCTTTTTTTTCTTCTTTTCTTTTCTTCTTTTCTTTTCTTTTCTTTTCTTTTCTTCTTTTCTTTTCTTTTCTTCTTTTCTTTTCTTCTTTTCTTTTCTTCTTTTCTTTTCTTCTTTTCTTTTCTTCTTTTTTTTTTTTTAAAGGACATAGTAGTTTCAGTAATGTTAAAGAAAAACCAAGCAAATAAAAAGAGATATTGTTTTTCCTGTTTAAATGACAGAAGAAGAAGAAAACAGGTTTTCCGCTTGGCATTATTAGATGGTAAAATTTAATACTTGACACTTCTTTGTTCATGAAATGAAAACAGGAAATGTTTGCATATTTAACATCCACAGGGTGGTAGGCAAGAATTCTCTGATAAGACTGGATATTTAGAAGTGGTGGCAAAAGAATAATTAGCTATATGAGATGAGAAAAATACTTTTAACATACGGTTCCAATTCATCTTTGGGTTAGATCTAACATTTGTTAACTTTATTTTATATACCAGGAGTTTAAGACAAAAGTTTTACATTTGAAAATGTTTAGATAGATGACCATTGACAGATATGTTTTTAAAGAAAATGTGCTGACCCTTATATAACCTTTTGATGAGCTATAAAATCATCTATACTATTTACATTGTTCGGACTGTTGTCCTCATCTTTATTCTTCATCATTTTGGCCGGTGTATGCTCCAGCCTTCATCAGGTGATACATAATGCTGCAAGGCATCCTAGCCTCTGTGCTACATGACAACGCTGTCCCATCCTCAGTCACCGATGTGTTCATGATTGAATCTTGCGGCTAACCGTGAAGTTGGTCACTTCAATCCAAGCCTCACTCTGTTCCACATTGTGTTTGTTTTGATCACAAGGCAGGCAAGGATCGAATCATCGCCAGATGTTACTGGATTAGTGTTGTTTAGGTGGGATGATGCTATAAGACAAAAAAGAAAAGGAAGTTGTGTAAATCAACAAGGTTTATATAGGAACACTTTTCTATAAGAATCTATAAGCATGCAGGCTAATGACCATTCCCTCATAGTTTAATTTTGTGACGCTTTGTTCTTCATTTCCAAATAGGAGTTGAGGTTTCAAACTTCTTCAGGCAGTAAATTACAGAGTACTGACAATGTATTTGTCTCCCTCTTTCTCTCTCTCTCTCTGTTGTTATATGGAGACTTTAATTTCTTCCACTTTGCAATTTCATCAGGGCACTCTGCTCAATTTATCTAATAGTCTGGAACAAGGCATGAGTGAGGAGTTCTTTGTGGCAGCAAATCACATGGCATAATGAAGCACATCTCTGCCTCAACTGCTACTCTCTCTGCCTATCTTCTCCTTTCACTTCTCACATGGCTATTTATGGGGTCCAACCTCCAAAAACTGGATTGTGGTTGGCTTGTTCTGGGATGCCTTCAAATCTTTCACCCAATCAAATCTTTTCACAGGTGCTGCTGAGTGGCCCTTGTATGTCAAAATATGGAAGCTCCCCCTTCAAACACGATGGTGGTAGCAACACACATATCCGCCATCTTATTCTCCCCGTTTTTCTTGCTCATACCTTTCAGTGGGTGTATTCGTTTTCCTCCCACTTTCTCATACCACCTTCTCCTGCCACCATCCAGGGAATAGGTATTCCACCGAGAACACCTGCCATAAAACATGTTATTTCTAATGTCACCATAAAATTATCTGCTCTCTAGAGTGGTCTCTTAGTCTTCAGGCCGAGCCAGCGCCCTTCCCCACACACCACCCATTGCACCTAGCTAGCAAAATGAAATAAGGAGACATTATATCCAATTAGTGCTGGACATTTCAACTTTGCCCAAGTGGATTTCGGTACTATCTTCTAGTGAGATTCTTATTCACAAAATTAGAGAAACAAAATAAGACTATATTTTCTCTTGATTTCTGTATATTTTTTTATCTATCTACTACCTTCTTTGTCTTTGTCTTCACTCTCAATTTAATTTAGCCTTTTTTTTCTTTCTTCAAATTATCAGCATTCTTCCAGTGTCACAGATATATGCTGGAATTTCAAACTGAACCCTTTATTTTGTCCACCAGGTTAAATTGTTCTAGTTCTAGTATATCACCTGAAGAAGGTCAGAGCATACAATGGCTGAAGCATCTGATGAGGACAACAGCTTGAACAATGTAAATACTGGGTGCTCCACAAAAAACAGAAAATTTTAGCTTTACTATATGATGAAAGAAAATTAACTAACATTTTAAAAAATAATTAACTTTTTTAGTTTGAATACCACATCTAACATTTATGTTTTTAAAATTTCTGTCATTTGCTTTTGTTTCAAGTAACTGTAACAAAAATTCCAGCAATTAAATAAACTGAACCAAATTTTATGTTTTTTTGTGGGGTACCCTGTAGTATAAATACAGTACCTCATCTCAGAAATATAGACAGATATAAAATCATCATTTGAGATATGTGAATGAAAACTCATAAGACATTTTAAAGTCTTTAGATTCAAATACTCATCTAGATGTCAATGTGCCATAAAACTGTTCTGGTGAAAATTTTGCAGCCATAAACTTGTTCAAACTTGTGACTAAACCACACTCTAAATTTAGATGAAGGTACCTAAAAACCTTTTTATACAATAATAATCTTATAAAACAAGATACAAATGTCATAGATTTAACTTTAAATAAATATACTAAAATGATTAGTTTTTACAAAAGACATTTCTTCTAACAAACGAAGAAAATTTACACTATTTACATTCAGACTATTGTCCTCATCTTTGTTGTTATCCGAACAGCTGAAATGTTGTGGTAACAGCAACAAAAATGAGGACAATAGTCCAAATGTAAATAGTGTAAATAATAACTCCTCATCCCAGAAATTCAGACAGAAAGTAAGAATTTACACTATTTACATTGTTTGAACTATTGTTGTCATCTTTGTTGTCATATTCACAACATTTCAGCCGTTGTACACACCAGCCTTATTCAGGTGATACGGAGGAATTTCTGCAAGGACACATGGCCCAGTGAATAAAAGCATTGATTGAAATAATCCAGTGACTTGACCCAGAAAGTTGTGAGTTTGATACCTGGCCACAGATAAAGTGAACAAACCGTTGAGTTGAGTTACTAAAAGGAAATAACTGAAACTGAGTTATCCTGAAAAAGGTAGGACAGCTGGAACTTGAACAATCTACCTCAGTGGACTAAATAAAGGGTTTGATTTGAAATTTTAACATATATAACCTGAAGAAGGCCTGAGTGTACAATGGCCAACATATTTTGCTTTTAGAAAACATGTTGTCAAAAAACAAACCGTTTCTCTAATTTTGCATTATTTTCTCTTTTTTGTGCTTAAAATTTATTGAAATATTCTCTTTTCTTGTAATCTTGAAAACACAAATTTATTTATAAGTAAAACTAGCCTGTTATTCATTTTCCTGCATTTGTAATTTGAAAGTTTTGTTCAGATTTGATGGCTTAACCAAGTCATATTCTAATTCAGTAATTAATCCACTATTTCATCATTACTCAATTAGACTTTTCATCTAGATGAATTAATATCATATAGGATATTGAAATTACTTACAGAAACATAATTTCTGTCTATATTTCTGAGATGAGGTATTGTAACTATTTACATTGTTCAGACTCTTGTCCTCATTTTTATTGTCATATTCACATTTCGGATGTTGTATGCTCTGGCCTTCTTCAGGTGATATACGTTGGAATTTTGAGCCAAACATTTTATACTGGGGTAGATTTTTCAAAGTCAATAATTGTTAATTTTATTTAAAGAATTTAGTCACTTCTTGGTTTGACATGAATTGGAGTTTAGGCTTAAACACTATTAATATCTGTATCTCTTGTCAAAGCTATTACAGGGTAAAAAATTAAAAATAAAGATTATCATCAATGATATCAGTGCCTACTACAGAAATGTCAAGTGCTATTGGAATTGAAAGACATGCTATACCTTCAGTTGACATTGGTGTTGTACCTCAGCCCAGTCTTTGACACCCGGCCAAAAAGGGAAAAAAAATACAATTGCATTAAATTTCAAGAATAAAAATGGAAAGTTTTAGGAATTGATGACTGTCCAGTGGGTGCAATAAATATTTAAATGTATGAAAAAATTGAACATAACTTTCTTCAAGGAACTACATTAGCAATGATACCCAAAAAGTATGAAATAAATGTGTTTATTATTGAAGGAGTTATGGAGGAAACATTGTTGATGTCATTTGACATTTTTGACAAGTGTTAAATATTCTTGGTTTGTCATTAAACGTCAACCTTGATTGATTGCAGGCTGATGATCCCAGTAACTCTTTCCAATATAAACTCTGACGTGCACCAGTTTAAGTCATTTTCACTTAAATAATTTCTTCTATTTCCTACACAATATACCCCAACTGATGTCTTAATGAAGGTACTGTGTCAGTGACTTTTAGCTGAAAAATGTATTTGAGAATCTTATTAGCAGGTGCAGTAGATGATGAGGCATTGTTCTTATGTATTGCATTATACCAGTAAACTTCTTTGCAGAAATTCTTTCTTATTTTTTTTTTTTTTTTTTTTTTTTGACACGACTATGATACCAGGAACAGCCCAACATGCAAATTACAAATTGGAAATACCAAAATCAAACAAAGTACAACAATTTAAATATCTGGGAAGGTTTTTAACATAGGATGGGAAATGTAACACTGAAATCCGTAGGCACATTGCGATAGCAAAAGATGTCTTCCAAAAGCTAAGTATTATGAAATAGGAAAATTATATTAGAAAAAAAAGTGTACTGAACTGTTATGCAATGTCAATTCTCCATATGGCAATGAATGCTAGGAAATTTCACAGATGAAGATGAGACTTGAAGCAGCAGAAATATGGCCATGCAGAAGGATGCTGAGAATACCATAAATGGAACAAGTGGGCAATGACAAAGTTTTAGATAAAATGGAAACAAAAAGGACACTTAGAATCAGAAAGAGAGTTCAAATTTCTAGGGTGTATAATGAAGAAAGAGGGCTTGGAAAATTTGATACTCAGAGGCCAGACTGAAGGCTAGAAGAAAACAATATATAACCTAACTAGCAAACTTGACTAAATGGATTGTAAAACAGGATTCAGGAAAGATAACAAAAAGACAGAATTTATTGAGTGCTACATAGGACTGGAAATTATGGAGAGCCATGATCACCAAGTTGCATGAAGGGACACAGCACATAGAAGATGATACCCTTACACTTTCATTTCCCATACTCATACCCATATAACATACTCATCCACAAGATCTTGAAAAACCTTGCTGTAGAATATTATATCATTAACTATAAAGAGCTTGACTGGCAAGCCTCTTTCAAAAAAATGATAGATAAGAAGTGATGTAGGGCACTTGCAGTGTCTTGCTGAAAAAAATGTTGCCAAATGTTCTGGACTTCAATTGATGAGTGTCAAATAATATCTGTCACCTTAATGTGTGACATCCCTTCCCAGCATTTGCCAGGTGTTTCTAATTTTAATTTTTGCAAATGCCCTGCTTATGGATCTACGATTGACATACTCTACAAAGAGCAAAGTTGCTTGACAAAATAGTTTTTTTCATCACTCTAGGATATCCACTATGTTGGAGAATGTCCATTATTTAATTAGTACTTATTTCTTTAATAACAGAAGCATATACAGGCAGTATTGGCTCAGTTTCCTTATTCACTGCCTTGTAGCATCCAAGCTAGTTTATCTACAAAATCCTGCTCAGTCTTCACCAGTGAGATAGCAACAGATATTTTATTCACCTTTATTAGTGTACTAAGTGTATTAAATAATCTTATTAGCATCTCGGTAGCAATTTCAATCTTCAACTTTGCCTTATATGTTAGGATGTTGGATCTTCAGTTATATATAAAGAAGAAATCAGTCTACAGATACAAAACCTCTGCTTGACATTAAAGAACCAGGTTCATTAGATGCAGCCAGCATTCATCCTCAATCAGGGACCCACTTGCTTCCAGTAAAAATCTGATTGTTAAGGAGTTTGCATTTACCCACTTTTTTCATTATATACCAATTTCCTTGAAAAGTCATTTTGGTGATTATTATCTACTTTGTCATTTCCACAATTTGTATAATTTGGTAATTTTACATTTTATGACCATTTTCATCACACACAGCTTCCTACACACTAAGAAATACCCAACAAATTTTCTACAAGTGGAAAAAAAACCCTCATCTTGTAATAACACCAGGAATTTATCCAAACTTGTTTCCTAATAATGTTTCTAATATAATTCTTCATTCTCCCCCAGATTTTCAAATCCAGTACTTTGTCACCATTTTCCAGTTGTTCTGGGTCTTGTCAAATGCGTCTTTTATTACTGTAACATCTTTCTTTTTATAATTCATGTAATTATTTGTATGCAGCAAATGTCCCTCAGATAAACAAAGTAGAATGATTGCTACAATTTCTGTTGCATGGATGACATATCATTTTAATCTCTTTCATTCATTCAACCACATATTGGTTTGCTTTAGAGCCGTTGAACCTGGGTATCAATTTTTAAATCATATTTTTCCAAAGTTGCTGAATTAGTTTGTAGCAAAGTTAGATAAAAAATACAGATTTATAAGCAAAACTCTGTGAACAAAACCCAAATGACTTGTGTTGCTAAATTATCCAGCCACAACTTCCACTGAGCAAAGCAGCACACAAGTGATTCTCCAAGGTTATTTTTCCTTTAGCAATCTATTAATAATGACCATTTTGAAGTATTTATCATGGGTCCTCACTAGGTGGCACAGTATTCATTTCTTCTCTTGGCAGGTGGTGCAGTACTGACAACAAATTTCTTCAGAAGCAATTATGGCATTAAAGAAATTCATTATATACTTTTTGAAATTACTTGAAATCTCTAATTGCTTTTTACTTTAAAAATATTTTTGAACATAAAATTGTTGAAAGTGAGATTGGAAAATCTGATATTCACAGGACATATTGAAGGCAACACATAATGTATTTAGTGAACTCAAGTAAATGGATGGGGGGAACAAGTTTTAGAAGTAATGAAAAGACAAAATTTATTAAAAGATAGAAAGAACTGGAAATTGTGGAGAGCCATGATTACCTATATCCTGAAGGACACAGCACGTAGAAGTAGTTGGCATTTTGACCAAATGCAAGCATAAGAAAAATGTTAAAAATTGGAATTAGAATTTTTTAACTCCTGTATTTTTCTTAAGACTAAAAAGGAAAAAAAAAACTTATCCTTTTCTGTTATTTCTTCCTTCAGGTATCCATAAAAATTTCAGTTTTCATATTTGAATGTTCTGCTATCATACTATTTAATGAATAAATAAGCTTGTTGCAAGTTCTATGGCTAAAAAATACCAATTGAAATTCCCCTATTGCATCATTAAATATTTGAGCTTAACGATTTTAACCGAATAATGTAATAACAACCAAAAATATAAATGAAGGTCATTATTTAAAGAAGTAAGAGGGTACAAATAAAAAAAAATTAAAATTGGCAAGTTTTTCTATTTCACTGAAGCAGATTTTAAACACATGAAAGCATTATCTCTTTCCTATCTTATTTTCTTTTTTCACTGAAACCAATGTCACTGCTATGTCTTTTCTATCTTGCAATCAATATGGAATAGTCTATTATATACAAAGTATTCACAGTCTAATTAAGAAATGAATGAACAAGCAGAATTAAAAGTTGTAATGGCCCAAACAGTTTTGTCTCCAAGTGTTATTCAGTTTGGATATAAATTTGTTTGAAATCATGCAATTCAAATATTAAGATAAAGACATTTTATATCTTCATGTACTTTCTCTAAAATTTACAACTTTTTCTTTCATTCAAAACATTAAAAGCATTGAAATTAATAGAAAATGTTGTCTGCTGAAAAGTACTAATGTTTAACAAGCTAGTCTTGAAGCTTATTGCTAACTTAGAAAGTTTAATCCCAACTGAATGCCCCAGTTTTGTAAATTTGTGTTAGACTTAGCTAAGTGTAGGAAATAGCTACTTATATATTTTGGCTTGTACAGTTCTTGAAGATTCAATCACAATTCAGCTGATCTGAAAGCTCTGAAGGTGTCACCTTGATTGAGTGATGTCACTTTTCAGTTGCTGATGATATTGTAGAAACAATGTTATTTATATAAAAAAAAAGCAGCAGCAGTCTTGTGCAGCATCAGCAACAGTATCTGGTAGGAAGTTTCATCGAACTGGACAAACTGTGTAAACTACCATTGGCACGATGCCAACCAAGCATAAAATGCAATTAGCTGCTGTTGGTTGGATGCCAACAGGAAATGCACTATGCAAGAACATTTTTCAAAAAAGAGCAAAAATTTATAACCTGACTAAATTCCAGGCACATTTGTGCTATTATGACCTTTTCAACTGACTGAAAACAAGAAATGTTCTTTGTGGTGAGAATGTTGTATTTGTAATTCCTTCTATAGGCTGTAAAGTCTTTGACAGAGGGTGACATCTGCAAAATTATATCTAAAATTGGAATAATGAAGCTTTTTAAATGGCCACTACCTACTTGAATTTGTATATAAATTTATCTGTTGGTGTTTTATGAAAATTGGTTCTGGTCTAAAGTAGAATGAATGAGTTCCAGAATAATTTAAATGTGTAGGCGGCGGTGGGTGGGTGTAAGAACATGTTGCACAAAATTTTACTTTTTTGTACTTATAAGTTTATACCGCTTTTTTTTTTGTTTATAACAGATGTGTGATTTTGACTGTTTAAATATTATAGGGAAGTTTGTTTTTTCTTTTTTTTCTTTCTTTTTTCTTTTTTTTCTTTTTATTCATTTTTTTTCTTTTTTTTTTCGTTTTGTCTTTTTTCATTTTGTCTTTTTTTTCGTTTTGTCTTTTGTTTTGTCTTCTTTTTTTCGTTTTGTCTTCTTTTTTTACTACTGGAGAAAAATTAAATTTTAGTAATATTTCTATTGTAATGAATAAAAAGATAAAAATATTTCAAAATCTAATTTTGAGGTATATAAAGATTTTGTTTCAACTTTTCTTAAAATATGAAAATTTTATAAAAATAAAATTTAGTTGTTCAATTTATTATTTATTTCGTATTTTTTAAATGGGAAAATAATGAGTAATTGATTAAACATGAACCAAACACAACTGATAAAAATTTTAGTTAAAGAAAGGAATGAAATTTATTATGGCTTTTTAAAAAATGTTAAATTACTTCAAAATTTGAAATCTTTCAGGAATTATAGTTGTTGAGAAAAATTGTGAGCCATAAAATCATTTTCTGCTTCAAATTTAAAAATGATTTGTAAACTTTTTTTATAAGTTGAATGAATTGACCTTTGAGCAAATTTCCAAAGTTTTCATTCAGGATAAGATATGAATGAATATCTGACTTCCCTAGATAATAAAAGTTTTTATCTTTAACATTTAATATGAGATAAAAGCAACCATTCCCTGGTTTTGTAAATGAAGAGTCACAAGTTAAGATTTCATTGATGGTGTTGAATATTTTCAATGATTATTCAAACATCAACAAAGATTTTCAATTTTTGTTGCATTTGAAAAGTAGTGTGTCTGTCCTGTGTGTTTAGGAGTCATACATACATACATACATACATATATATATATATATATATATATATATATATATATATATATGGACAGCAAACTTTTTCTTTTAAAAACCTTTATTAAATATGACAAACAAAGAATATTTTATTAATTTTTTTTATTTAGTTTTTCCAGTGATCTTACATTTTTCCATTTGGTGGGAGTGAAGGAGTACAAAAACTACCCATACCATCCATTGTCCCAAGTGCTTTCAGACACTTCCTCAGCCATTTTCAAGGGAGTTTTGATGTGGTGGTGTTAGATGTCACACATACAAAACATGAAACGAAACTATTATTTGTGTGGTTTTCAATTTTAGTACGAGTGTTAATTCCACGTGTTGGGCATGGCCAGAATTCGAATGGTTAACTTTCTGTTTTTAAGACTTTCAGCATGCCCACACCTATTGGTAAACAAGGTGAGGTTGATGGTGGTCGTGGGAGATGTATGATGTACAGGCCTCTTTTATATATATATATATATATATATATATATATATATATAGTTGCATTGATGTGAGTTTGTGACCCTGGGTTTCACGCCCTTTGCGATTGTCAGACAAACTCAAAGGGCATGAAACCCAGGGTCACAAACTCACATCAATGCAACTAATATATATATATATATAAACAAACAAAATTAAGGTTTTCTTTACCATACCAAAGCATTTTGTCCTCTGAGGAACTTTATCAAGGTAAATATAAGGATTTTATTTTGTGACATGTATTTATGAACAGAAGTAAAGTGGTGGGCTAAAATATCATTAAGTTTGCAGAATTCAAAATTTAAGAATGCTCTAAAATATTCTTTAAGCTTTATAAGTAGAGGTGACTTATGAAGGATGCTAAGTGATATAATTTAATGCTTGATAAATGAACATGAGTAAATGTTGTACTTTTGAATTTTTATTTTCTTATTTGTTATATATATATATATAATTAATGTAATTATTATTCAGTTCTGTATACAGATTTATCGTTTGTGAGTAATCTATACACATTCATTTTTATGATGGTGAGTGGGGTCCTTTACCACTACCAGCTGAGCTTGCCATGGAGAAACATTTTCTTTGATTATACCTTCAGAAAGCAGGTTCCAAATTTCTTTATTGATGAAGGACTTTTCCTCTTTGTTAAAGTCCCTTGAATTGACAGCAATGGATTTACAGTTTGGTGATGAATTATGAAATAGTGAAGGGTTTTCTATCTCCTCCATGTTTAATGCACAAACCTGATGACTACTGTCCACAGTTAATTTGGGCAGGCGCCCACCATATTTGAACATCGTTTTCTGATGCTGATGCAGAAAATCCTGATCACGTATCACATCAGAACATAAATCTTTCAAAATACCTAGACGGGTGGAAACATGCGACTGACTGTTAAGGCAAAGGGTTAGCTTTACAAATATATAGCCTCTTGAGTTAGTGTTTAAAGTTGATACCCTTACTGGACAGGTGGACTTCCAAGTTCAGTTCTCACATGACTTTCACTGATATAACTATCAGTACTACAGGAATCGAGTAGAGCACTTATTTTTTTTTATTAACTGCTATATGCATTGCAGCGGGATAGAGCTCCTGTGGTACATTATCAAGTGTGATCAGTAAATGAGGACCAGCCACTGCTGCTAACAAAGATTTGGACTGACATGCAAGAGTGTAGTGTCCTTCCTTTGAGCATTTTTTTATAAGGATCTCTACGAGCTGATGGTAGACAAAACCACAAAAGAAAGCATTTATGTTTGGCTTGATAAGTTGTGGCTACTGCTGGTTTGACTGGAAATTCATATCATACCTTTTTGGGGTCAGTCATCTATCACTGCCATTTATGCTTCTGGGGCAGTATATGTCATTATTTCTTTGTGCTAAGTCCAGTGCAGATGCTTGAGTGTAAGCTGTTTCTAGATCTAGGGTTTTATTTTCTAAGAGACCCTGCCATATGGAATGTGAACTTAAGCCTGAAATGAAAGTGTCTCTCATAGCTTTGTT
Source organism: Acanthosepion esculentum (assembly GCA_964036315.1). Lineage (NCBI taxonomy): Eukaryota > Metazoa > Mollusca > Cephalopoda > Sepiida > Sepiidae > Acanthosepion > Acanthosepion esculentum. Next base: position 74,240,344 of record OZ038516.1, read on the forward strand.
ACTGCATTCCTTAGTAGTATGGTCTTTGAAATTGAAGTTTCTTTTCAGCTTTTCTAGTTCCCTGAAAAATTCATCCAGAGACTCTCCTGGCTTCTGTTGTCTTGTGGCCAACAGGTGCCTTGCGAACACCTCGTTGGGTATTTTAATAAATAAATCATCCAATTTTCTTATAGCCACATCGAAGTCTGCACATCCTTCGAAATACTCAAATACACTGGGATTTATACAACTCAAGAGAGCCCAGTATTTGTTTGTTATTCTTTCCTGGTAATCATCTATATAGTTTAGTAGGATTGTTTGCTAATGGCAGTAGTCTCTGGTAGCTGTGGGTGAACAAGGTTTGACATCCAAGAATTTTGGCTTCCATGCTGTTTTCATGCTAGATTTTATCCATGCCTTTAGTTTAATAAATTGTAGTAAATGTAAGAGCAAACAGTGCTCAGGACAACAGTAAAAGTGCTAAGCTTTATTCAACTAAATGAAACTCGGCTACAAAAAGAATATAGGAGTTACAAGTTAAATAGCCAACTGGAGTGAATCCATTGGTTGTGCATAGTGAACATAGGATACTATTACCACAAGGGATAAATATTGCTACCTCAGAGTTAAGCAGATTTGGACAAAATGTACAGACAATAAGTAAGGAACTACTTCAAAAGAAACAGTGGGAATATGGTATCTGGGAAGTAATTTTGTTTGCATGGTCAAGTTTTCTCAAACTTTGAGATAGCTCTTTATCTATATACCTGCATAGATATTGTATTTATTTCCATTGCAAACACCTGTTATTAAATATTTATCATTTATGGATCTCATAATTGTTTAATATAAAAAACGAATAATCAGTTGTTGCAGACGAACAAATGCAACTAATAGATTAATCATTTGTTTCATAATTTGTAGAATGATGATACAATGTCATTTGCCAAATAAATAAAAAAAAATATGGAAGCCTGTAATTTTTCAATGTTATTGTAATTAAGTAGATCTTGGTTTTATACCTGGCTTTTTCTTTCTTATATGTAAGTGCAATTTATGGCATGGGGGATAAATTCATAAATTCTCAGCTTAAAAACTTTTGTAGAATTGGTGAAGTCATGATGATGATAGTTTCAAATTAAAAACTTATTTGGCACCAAAAAAGGCTGGATGGAAATTTTGGCATAAAAATAACTGCATAAACAATAATAGTAGATAAAAATGTCAGTTATAGAAAAACTGAAAGACAAGAACAGGTACCTGAAATCAAAGATCAGACTGTTTTGAGTATTGGCCTTCTCAATCTGTTTGCAGGCCTGAGAATCTTGGACATTAACAGCAAAATTAAAGTGAAGAATCTAATTAGTAGAAAAGTAGATGCTACATAATCGTCCTAGGCATCTCCTAAAAAGAGCACATCAAAATGATAGTGCAAAATGCCATCAAACAAGAAACAGGTCTGTTTTGAAAACCTTATAACCACCATCAAGAAGAGAAGTTGAAATGGTATGGCCACGTCATGAGAGGCAACAATCTGTCACTACCATCCTACAAAGTCCCACCTTGGACAAGAAAAGAAGAGACAAAGATGGGCTGACAATATCCTTGAGTAGACTGCAAAATCATTCATAGTCTCGGACATGATTTGGTTCTTCAGATAAATGGTAAGAGTGTTAAGAATGTTTTTTGAAAAGTAACATTCTTTGCAAGTTTGAAATTCAAATGTATCACTCAATCCATGACAAAAGATCAGCAGACAACAGAAAAAAAAATTCCAAAAATGAAAAATCTCTGGACATTACCAAGTAAAAATTGGAAATTTAAGAGCTTAAATCAGATGACAATACAGAGAAGAGGACCAAGGAAACTTGCTGTCACTTGATTACCAGGAAAGCTACTAGATTGGAATGGAATGGAAACCTCAATATTTACATAATAATAATAATAATAATAATAGTAGGAGATTTTAGGATAAATTATAGTGTTTTCGTATTTAAGCAAATTGAATCCAGAAAATAAAAAAAATAGAAGAAATATTTGCACATGATATTATTTTGCTATCAAAGCTATTGTCCTGTGTATTTCTTCCTTGGAGATTTTAGTCAATAGCACTGAGGCTGAGACAAATGGAAGGTTAGAATGATATTTTGATTGACATTTCCTCTCTTACATTGTTCTTCATCTTTCTTTTATGAACAAAAGCAATTCTTGGATTCCACTTAAAGGAAACGCAATTTACTTAACAGAATCTCTACATAGAAGACTGTTTCATATAAATTATGAATAAAAGAAAGAAAAAACTTCTGACATCTTGGATAGGCTAAACAGTATATATTTTCATTATCTCTCTATCAAGATACATGTACGCACGTGTGTGTTATGTAGCTTCTTAGAATATTGCTTGATTGCTAAAAACATACAATATATAAACAATAGATTTCGGGGCTTGTGCATTTGTCTAAATCTGTCTTGATCATTGGACAGAAATGTCAGTCCAGTGGGATAAAATAGAACAAAGGCAGTGTTTAATCAAATCCAAAGAAAATTATCTTTGCCTCTGCTATCATTATTGGTACTGAAACAGACAGTGGATAGCATGTAAAATGGACTAGGAATTGTGGGTGGGAATGAAAAAGTTTTGTTGAGATATTTTCTTCTTTGTTTTTCTCATTCTCTAGGAACATAAAGATACATTGATTTTATAATCATAGAAAAATTGTTTTATAGAAAAAAAAGTTTTTTTTTTTTATAGTTAACTTTATCAATTCTTATATTTTAAAAATTAAAATTCTTAAAATTTACCCATGTAGAGTGAGTGACCTTGGTTAAATGTAAAATAAACGACAGAACTGTCCAACAAGCAGAATTGACAAAGTTTACAATAAACAACAACAATAAAAAAAAAGAAACGGGCAAAAAATAATATAAAGCAAGCAAACAATATGTGTCATGTTTCTCTCATTCACTCACAGAAAGCACAGCAATAATCCAAATAGGTAAGTTAACTGTCTTTTCAACTGTGTGCAATGAGCAAGGACAAAGGCAAAATGATAACCAAAACACTCCACCTGCATTGCATCTATAGCAGTGCGATTAGAACATTTTAGAAAGTTCTACAACTTTCATTCAATTTTATTGGACAGATTTGCATGCATGCAATTTGCATTGGAGAGATCTAGATGCTAGCAATCTCCAAAACACCTCTCCACCAAAACTCATGCTACACTAAAAGCGTCAACCACAAGTTCTTTCTCTGGGCTTAGGTGTTCTCTTAGTTTGTCTAGGGTTGTTGGGTCCATATTCTGGTACCGGTGGGTTGGTTTTGGGTAGAAGTGCTCTGGTTTGTCCCTGAGCTTGTGGCACTTCTTTCCTGACCTTTGTTGGATATTCAGTTGGAAGCTCAGAAATATTGTCCATATCATTACTAGGTTTGTAGACCTCCACACAAGTGTAGCACAGGTGTAGCTGTTCCCAGTGTTGTCGCCATACTGGGCCATGATGAAAAACCTTGATGTTGAAGCAATGAGTACCCAATGACTTTGTAATGACTGCTGGTACCCATCGAGGATGTTTGTCTCCATGAGGTCCAAAGTACAGTGCATATACTGGATCACCAGCTTTGTACTTCCTGGTTATCTTGATGACACCTCCTGAGTTTGGAGTCATCTCAGCCTTTGATGATACCTTGGATTGCCTGCCTTGAGCTGTGTGTGCTGGCGAGTAGCTGGCAACTTGCAATAGATCTAGGATATTGGGTTGTAGGCTCTGTGGAATCACAACACTTGATCCATGGATGAGGCATCTGTGGTAGATACTGAATGAATTTGACAATTTCTAGAACTTTTCAACTTCATTATTAGTCTCAGTGTGCTTTAGTGACCACACCCTTTGCAACCACAGTGCATCACTGTAGTCACCATTGTATCTTTCCCAGACTCTTGACAGAGGATGTTGGCATCTATAGGATTGACTTGAAGACTGAAAACTTTGATGCTGCACGCCATGTCCATATCTTCTCCACTTTCCTCCCTGTCAAAGTTGCTAACATCTCCAGATGGCAAGTGACTAAGGGCATTTGCCTTCCATGATCTGCTGTTTTCCATTACTCGATTGTGTCATCAAACTGGTTTAGCCACAGGACCCACTGAGTTAGTTGAATGTGAAAAGTGGTGTCCCTCTTTTAGGGCTGAACTGTGTGTTAGTGGTATATGATCAGTTACCAGTATAAACAGACATCCCTACAGATACCGGCAGAATTTCTGCAAGCCAAAGATAATGGCTAGGACTTCCTTGTGGATTTGACTGTAGTTTTTTTTCTACAGACGTGAGATTGTTGGACATATTGGCAATTCGGCGCTTCCATCCAGATAGTGATGAAACAGGACTGCTCCAATTCTAAGAGGCTTGTTTGGGTTAAAATGTACAAGGACTTGATCTGAGGATAATATATTTTTCAACTGTTCCCCACTTCCAAGGAGTTACTTTCTTGGTTACATGTTAAAATGGCTCAGACATAGTGACCAGGTTTGGGATGAACTTCCCATAGAACTGAACTAAACCCAAGAGAGACTTTAAGCTTGAGACATCCATAGGAGGTGGCATCTTCCTGACTGCCTTGACCTTGGATCCCTGAATGATCCCTTTGGCTGACAAGGTGTGGTCAAGATATTCCAAACTGGGTAGTGTGAACAGGCATCTGAGTCCTTTCTTGTAAAAATAAATGCCTCAGGTTGCTCAAATGATCACTGGTGTCTTGCCCACTGACAAGCATATTGTCTTGGAAGACAGCAACTCCAGGCAGATCACTGAAGTTCTCCATGATCTCTTGGAAGTAACCAGGTGCTGACTTGATTCCAAATGGAAGTTGTTGCTGCAGTACTCCGCAGTGGATGCTTAGGGCTAGCCTGTGTTGACTCTCTGGTGCCAGTTTGATCTGGTTGTAGGCATCAACAAGGTCAATCTCCGTGTAACCATATTCACCTTCTAGCTTCTGCATCAGTTCTTCTTCTCCACTGAGATTCACAGTGTTTGGATAGTGTTTCATCCCAGCAAGTTCAGGTCAGGGATCTTGCTGATGATGTATGGAATTGAAATTTATTTATGAGTCCTAGGATCCTTGGTTTGACCCATAAAGGTTCCCAGCACAGGCAGGTCATGCTTCCTGGCACACTCATAACAATATCTGGCATCATCCAGTTTGTTTTCCTAGTTGTTTACAGGCTGGCAAAAAAATGAAATTTCTTGTAGTTGCAGTGTTGAGTTCCATCGTGAACTGTTGGTCATGATTGTGATTGGCACAACCAACATAGAAGTATTATCACTGAGGATTGTTTTGGCAAGGTTTTCTTTCATGATTCTCTTCACAGAAGTTTGGGAACAATGTTGCTGCTGTTCCTTCTTTCTACAAACAGCTTCCAAATGTGCTTTCTTGTCGCAAAAGTGGCATTTGACTTCTTTGTAGGGACAGTCTGTCACTTTATGAGCCTTTCCACATCTGTAACATTTATTTTTAGGGTCTGTGGAATTAGGCTGCTGGTAGTTTTTTCATTAACCCTTGTTCTGGCTCTGCTTGACCTTATTGATAGGTCTGGTCTTGGATCCGTAAACCTTGACAACTGTCACTGCGTCTTCAATCTCAATAGCAACCTAGACCACACGGGCAAAACCAAGCTCTATGTCCTTGATCTTGAAAAGAGCGTTCAAGACAGCTTCATTGTTGACATAACATATGAATCTCTAAGAGCTTCATCTTGTGGGTTGGTAATCAAAGGAAAGTTACAAGTAGCAGCGTCTTGATGTATACATGCTGCCAGCTCCTGGAGAGTTTTGCTTGGCTTCTATTGCATGTCACTCCAGAACTTAAAATGTTCTCGCACAATGAAGTTAATCATTTCCTCCATTGTCAACTCATTAATATTCTTGGGTGGATTCTGTTGAGTAGCCATATTTGTCAGTTGTTTATAGAAAGTAAGTTTGATTCATCAAGAAAACCTGAATCTTGTGTAGGATTAGGCACAGCATTGGCCACAACAAAAGTGAAGAATCTTGACCAGTAATCAGGCCAAAGTTCTGATGCTAAATCAAAAGCAGCAAATGGTGGGATAGCAGCTGAAGAAGTTGGAAGACAGGAATTTGGATTGGAATCGTTTTTGGAAATTTGAAATTTAATCAAAGCTTCCATTTCTTCTCTGTGCTGCTGAGCATGTACCTCCATTTGTTTTCTTTGGAATTGAAGTTGTTGTGCAAATAACTTAATCAGCTTTGTTCTGCAATTGTTGTCAAAGTAAATGGGCCACTTGACAAGGATAGTCTTTCTTATCCTATTGGCAATGACAATTTATGTTTCCCTCATTCACTCACATAGAAAGCACAGCAATAATCCAAATAGGTAAGTTAACTGTCTCTCCAAAAGTGTGTGATGGGTAAGGACAAAGGTATAAAGGCAACCAAACCATTCCACTCTGCATTGCTTATATAGCAGTGCGATTTGAATATTCTAGAGAGTTCTACAACTTTTCAATTCTACTGAACAGCTTGTCATGTGTGCAATTTAGACAGATTCACATGCCAGCAATTTGCATTGGATAAGTCTAAATGCTAGCGATCTCCACAATAAGGCAAATTAACAGTAATATGGCAAAATGTTCATAAACTAAGAATTGGAGTTGGCACACAAAAGTAAGTTCAGATAAGCGAATGTAGTGTTCTGACTGCAACACAAGACAGACCAGGACTGAGTCAAATGAAACCTAGAACCAGCCTATTTTATTGGCTAGGAAAAACTCCCAGCATGCATTTGTGTGCTGCCTATAAATTGTGGAGGGGGGTGGAAGTATTTTGCAGTCATTCCTAATGAGGATTGGAACCAACAAGCTATATCATTGCTCAATAAATCTTTGATATGGAGATGGAAAACAGAAAAAAATGTGTCAATCTTTTAGTCATTTGTCTGTAATAACATAATGTCCACAGCAATAAAATACCAAGAGTTCTTGCCACTAAGCAATAGTTAAGTCAGGCACAGTGGCCAAAATGTTGAGATAATAGTAACAATGATGAGGACATTTGTTTAAATATAAATAATGGCTAAGAAGCTATGATAAAGAACTATAGCACATGCAAGGAATTCAATTCTCACTAATTGCTCCCAATAGTAACCTTGTGTCAGACTAAAGCTTAAAATAATAGCATTTAGCTATTAAATTTGTATTTGAAATTCTATTAAACAAATGAGTCATTAATGTGTGGAGGAGCTTTGACCTTTTCTCAGACTCATGTATGTAGCCAATATTTCAATGATCATTTACACCATCTTCAGCACATCAGCTGAATTTAAATCTTGTTACTTATTTATAAATGTAACTTGAAATAAAAGTTGTGTAAGTGATGACTTGATTCTAAATAAAGTAAAGTGAAGAAAAGACAAATGATTAATGATATTAATGTTTAACACCAAATTTGGGGATTTTTTTTTCCTTTTTTGACCAAAGATTCCAAAATGTCAATGCCATGTAAGTCATGAGAAATTGATGAATCAAAAGAATCTATTTACAGAAAATAGAAGTCATGAGTCACTAAGCAAATCTCACCAGATATTGATTTCTGGAGGAAATTTGATCCCATCTGGATTATAGATCAATCTCTCTCTCTCTAAAATACACACACACACACACATTTTTTATATATATGTAAAATCAGAAAACAGAATATGCTGCATGCATTATTTACACAAAGAGGAGAAATACATTGAAAACACTTTCAAACTTCTCCAGTAGCCTAATTATTTTATATTCATGTGAAACAAAAGGCCCATAAAATATTCCAAAACAAAAAACATTTCCCCTGAAAAACCCAATAAACCAAAAAATATATTATCCTACCAACTAAATCTATCATATCTACAATAAAAAAGAATCTATCTAAACTCAACATAAAATTTGTTACTTCGACATCCAAAACAATAAAAGATTTAGTACTGAACAAAACTATAAGATAAAACCTGTAAGAGGAATTTACTCCATCAGCTGTAATAATTGTCACAAAAAATACATAGGAGAAACCCCAAGGAATCTAAATAAGATTATATGAACCCAAAAGAGACATATATAAAAATGCATTGGTTGCCGACCCTAATGAGACTGACAACAACTTTGACATAAAAAGTGGTAATCTGCTTAAAGGAGAAAGCAATTCGCTACGACATAAATGTCTAGGGTGTGCTTGATCGCAAGGTCATCTACAGTAAATTTGCGACTTGGCTCTTACAACATTTCACCATTCCTGGCAAATCTTCTATTTTAACGGTGTGGGATACCTACTAACTAAAGTGATGGAAAGTAAAAAACTCTAAATGAATTTGACTAGATACTAAAAAAAAATAAATTCTAAAATCCCCAGCACCCCTTGTTCATATGCATGTGTAGTTGCACCTATGTATCAAATTTAGTCCAATCAAGTCTTGAAGGATGGAATGCAACAAAAGTAAAATTTTTCCACTTTGTCATATCCAGTTGGTAAAAATACATCAAATTCATTCATTTACTACAAAAAATTAAAAACTAGCAACTTAGTTATAAAAAAAATAATGTATTCCAAACTTCCAAACCCCTATATAAGACCAATGAATATACTTGCCTACTCAGAGAAAATCACACAGAAGACACAAAATCTCTTCCATAGGATATACCACCACCACACTTTCACAGAGAATCACCTGCTACCTATTGGACCAGAGTGCCATCAGAAAGCACATTAATAAATATCATAAGTATCATAGTAACATTAGACAGTTACAAAAAAACAATACCAATACTAGCAAAATCAAATAGTAACAACAGACTTATGATCTTTGAAACAATACTCATATGACAAAAACAACAATCAGTAAATAAAGGCAATAACTTAAGAGCTAACATTCTTAAATGTATATGAAAAAAAAATTAATTATATATATGACCAGTGTGTGGGGGGATCACTTGGAGAGATAAGAATGTAAAGATCCATATATGAGATCTGTGTGAAAACTAACAGGACTGATTTCACAAACAGTTTATTTTAATTCCAGACAACAAACTACATGGTTTCCCCTTCAAAGTAATCCCCCTTCTAGTCGAATGTACTTTTCCATCCTTCTCTGCCACACTTCTATGCACGGCTGGAAGCATTATTTTTGGATGCCTCTCAGCTTCATTGTTACGGCCATCTTGATGGCCTCAAGGCCTTCAAAACAGGTCAACTTGATGATCCCTTTGACCTTTGGGAAAAGAAAAAGTCACATGGAACAACATCAGGTGAATAGGGTGGTTGTTCCAGTATGGTGATGTTCTTCTTGGCTAGTAACTGCCAGATGCTCAGGGTGTTGTAAGCAGTTGCTTTGTTGTGGTGAAGCAACCACGATTTTTCATATCACAACTCTTGCATGTGAAAAAAATGCAGTGGTTGTAAAAAGCTAAGATTACACTTATATACTCTCAAGATATCATGTTAGATGTTAACATAATCCACTTATCCCTCTCTCTTTTGCCCATAGATCACACTGCACACACAATCCCATTACTTTTCAGACAGACCTCATATTAGACTAATAGTGAGTAACTGAATGAAAAATGGAAAGAAAATCCTGTTATATATTTCACCTTTTGAAAGGACTTCTTCAGAGTAATAATAATTACTTCAAAAATAAGAGTTTTGATTATTGCAAAACAGTAACAACCTAAATCCTGAAGCCAGCATTTACAGCACTGGAAAAAAAGTCATAAGAAATACAGAAAAATTTAGGGTTTTAAATAATTATATGAAGACAATGGATCTTTTACAAAAGAACACATTCAATGCATTAATCGTTCATTGTAATAAGTCTAACCATAATTTCAGCTCGAAGTCTGTTTTAATTAAGAGTAATTTAAGAATTTAATATGTATTGAAAGGCCACTAATTTCAGAGTCTTACAGTAAGTCTAAAATCATACAACATGTCTCCTTTCCTAATAAAGCTGCTACTATTACAATGTGGGATATTTAAAAACTAGCGTAATAAAAACAAAATATGTAGAAAGAACACTAGACCTTTAGTTTATACTTCTAGATACATCAGAGCCCCAAATTTTAGAATTTAAAGTTAAGCGTCCCTTATTTTCAGGATTTCTAGATGTAGAATTGTAACTGGTGTTTATTGAATATTATTCTCTCTCTTTACAGATATATAATCATATGATTTGATTAAAAAAGAATCTGAAGAAGTCCATTCAGAGGATGAAACATGCAATATAGGATTTTTTCATTTTGTCATTCACTTACCCATAAATAATAATAATAGATTGATCCCTCACTTTAGCTACAGCAACAAACAGTGTATGAACTAGAGATTCATTATCTTCATTATTATTATATTCATTACTGTGAACATGATGTTTCCTTAGTCGGACTATTGTCCTCATCTTTGTCGCCATATTTGTCACAATGTTTCGGCCGTTGTACGCTCCGGCCTTCTTTAGGTGGTTGGAATTTCGAACCGAACCCTTTATTTCGATCACTGGGGTAGACTGTTCTAGTTCCACGAGCCATGTTTGATGGATGTCAGTTATCAGTTGTCAGTTGTCGTGGAACTAGAACAGTCTACCCCAGTGATCGAAATAAAGGGTTCGGTTCGAAATTCCAACCACCTGAAGAAGGCCGAAGCGTACAACGGCCGAAACGTTGTGACAAATATGGCGACAAAGATGAGGACAATAGTCCGACTAATGTAAATACTGTACATAATACCTCATCTCAGAAATATAGACAGACTATGATGTTTCCTATTTTATTTTGCTAGCCCATGACATCAGAGGCAGATGTTGGTTGAATAGCAACAGAAGCTGAATCTTCCTGACAGTAACCCATACTTTTTTTTCTTTGTTGCAGATAGCAGTCTAGCAGAATCTGATATGAAACTTTGCTGAATGAATGTTTATAGAGTGCAAACAGTGGATATGAACACAAGTTATAGGAAATGTAGCAATGTGTATGAAGAAGTGGGTTCCTCCACTGGTGAAGATTTTTACATGTGCAGCATGAATGTTCTTGTTTATTGCTGTCAAAACTGTATAGCCAGTAGTGGTGATGGCAGAAATAGTTTTAAAGCTGAAAACTGGCTTTCTCAAATGGTGTTATTATGCTGCTTGAATCTGTTGTAATTTTTATAAATAGGAGGCATTACTTTGGGGAGTGTTTCTTGTATGTTAGTCAGAATTATTTTTATCCTTTATATTAAAATATATTTTTATAATTAGAATTAAGTTATGAACAGTAAAAAAAAATTATCCCAGTTGATATAAGATAAAACTATTTATATACCTGAGTGTCTGGGTATGATTGCAATCTCCTGTATTAGAAAAATATTTGTTATTAAATACAATGGAAATTCTTGCTAGAGAATTTATTGACCAACTTTTTAAGTTTAATTCTGTTTGTCTTTCCATTTGTAAAATAAAAAAAGAAAATGGCTGCCCAGTTTCACAATTATTACTGGAATGGCACATTAAAAAATGAAAATAAAAATTCAAAGTTTTTCTAATTTTACTTCCTTCAAAAATCAGCGAAGAAAAACTTTTAATCAATTTCTCATTTCATAAAATTTCAGAGAAAATCTTTATTTTTTAGATTTCACATCTTAACTTTTTCTCATAAAACAAATAAAAAAAAAAACTGCATTCTCCCTCTATCATGTATCTATAAATAAAATTCTGAGACTTCTGTTTGTCCATCCATCACACCCACTAAAATAGCCATAGATTGACTGATCAAAACCAAATTTTGGGGAGAAGTGCAAACAGGTAAAGGGGTACAAAGTACAATTGGTTTTTACTAAGGTGCATAGCTTAATACAATAAATTTTCATTGCTTTGGAAAAATGAAAAGTTTTATTATTTAACATACATTTAACATCCCACTATTTTAAAAACAATTTAATGATTAAAATAATAAATATTTATTTAATAAAAATGCACTGTTATTTTTTGCATATCTTTTCTTTAAGTTTTATATACAAGAATCCAGTTTCCATGTCTCCTTGCATTTGCAAGAGCTATATACACAAATCACAAGGCCAAGTACTTCAAAATGTTGGAATCTGGCTCCAGAAAGAAATATTTACACATGGCCAGTTGTATGTTGCATGCTCAAGAGTAAAAAATCTTAAGAATTCTTTGCTGTTAAAAAGGAAAAAAAAGTAATTTCCTTAAAAAGTATTGTTTACCATGAAGTCCTCTAAAGTTAAAGTAAAGAAATTATTATATTGCAAAGTGGGGTTTTTGTCAAAGTATTTTTCCAAACAAATCAGTTTATTCAAATTTCATTGATTGGTTTTTGAAATTAAATGAAACATAAATCTTCACAAAAATGTTAGTAATATCTACAAAAATATTAAATACTGTTAGGATTTCAACATGCATCAGTGTGTTGCTAAAAAATTCTAGTTTTAGATAATAATGCTTTATATTCTGTGTTTCTATTTCCATAAACTATTCTTTACAAAATTAGACAATTACACGGCCTCGTGTGTGTGGTTTACTTATTATCCACCTTACAGTCTCTATCCCATAGATCCAATGTGGGAAGACTATTGCTACTCCCATGGCAAATGTTCAGATGAATTCCATTCTTTAATGGTATCATCTTAGACCATTATGGCCAAGATTTGCCTCGTTACATCCACAGTGTTGAATCACCTTTATTCCCCATGTATTCCTTTCATAAGAATGCTATTCTAATCCAAAAGCTTCTTCCTAGGAACTGCTACTTTGTGGAACAGACTCCCACATGGATACTTCATCAAATTATCATATCCTCATAATCTTCCTACTTCCTTTTATGTTTCTCTCCCACATTCCTTCAATAACTCTTTACCTTGAGTGGCTCTTCGGCCTTTTATTAGGTCAACTAAAATAAAAATGTTTTTCAAAGTTTCTGTTCTTGCTTTTTTGAAAATCTTTTTTTTAAAGATCTGTTCACTATTGTTTTTATGATCAGTTGTTGAATTCACTTTTTCATATTTACCCACTTTATGGTATACACTAAAAACTAACCATAAGAACTTAGTTGCCATTATGGCAAATTTAAAAGAACACAAATGGAAAAAGTTCTCCAAAGTCATCTAGACAAATATCATAATTTGGAGTTCTTTCCTAAAAATATTTTTTTCTATGTTTATTGATTCATTTTCATGTTGCTAGTTATTTATCTATTTTTACTTTCTTTCTTTGAAAGCTAACACCAAATGATTAATGTGTTATGCTAGTCAAATGTTTCACCAACAGCAATGGAATTGGCAAATTTCTGTGTCAAAGAATATTTGTAGTAAATCTCTGGTAGAGGTTAGTAGCAGACATACCAGTGCTGCCAAAAATAGGGTTTTTGGTTTGTTGCTTCTACTGTCTAACTCATAATGGCTTCAAACATAGAGTAATCATGACAAGTATGCAAATTAATTTCAAAATTGACATTATTTAAGGTGGACTAATATCCTTATCTTTATTTTTAATATCACTAGTAACAACAACGGTAACAGTGGAGTAATGTATAGCGGCTCGGATTGTGGAATCGGAGAGCCGAGTTCGAATTCCAGTCAAATTCATTACATTCACTTATGTGTTAATACCCTTGGGAAAGGTATGAATCCTTTTCTTCTCCCCCCAGCTATGGGTAAATAGCAGGACAGACCAGGTTCTATAGCCTTGGATGGCAACTGGTCTACTGCAAAAAGAAATGACAACCTACTACGGGAAAAAATTTGTTTTGTCAGTCATGTATCAAAAGATACATGATCACCTAAGCGTGTATCATGCATGGCACATAACTGACTGAGTAACAACAATGATAAGGATATTAGCCTGACTGTAAATAACTTTCATCCCAGAAATTCAGACATTAATTTTAAAATGTTACCAGGATTTTTTTTCTGTTTCTTTGAGATTTTTTTTGGCTAATTTTTGCAGACAAAATAATTGTTCCTATTTTGGTTGTGGAGTAAATCAGCCAAGTGAGTTTTGTTTTGTAGCTTATCATTAATCTTTTGGGGAGATTAATATTGATTTCATGAAGGTAGTCTGAGGCACATTTCTAGAATAATTAAAATAAAAAAATTTGAAACTCATTTTGTATATTAGATAGACAAATTCTATCCTTCTATAACAGAATCACTTTAGATATGAACAAAAATATTTTAAGAAAGAAAATTAATAAAGAAGTTAAGCCTTGGAGTCAAATCTAGATTAATATTATTTTGTAGATTGGATCAATTTTTTTCACGTATTTGCAGCCAAAAGTTTCTTTCATTTAAATGTATTTAAAATGAATGAACAATAGAAAAGATAAGTTTTGATATTCTTGGAAAATATCAGATATTAAACCATATTTTCTGTGTGTGGAAGCAAATACAAAAAACATTTAACAAAATATACTTGAATTGATGGAGGAATATAGAAATAAGTATTATGTAACTTCTAGCATGCTTGAATAAATGGATGATTGTGGAACAAAGTTTAGGCGGGATAATAAAAAGGCAAAAATTTATTAAGAGCTACAAAGGGCAGGAAATTGTGGAGAGCCATGATCACCAATGTCCTGAAGGGACATGGCACATAGAAGAATGTCTGCAAGTTTAGAGGGATGCTTTTGTACATTTTATGTCTACTCGGTACATCAGCCAGTGTGTGTGTGTGTATATATATGTGTGTGTGTATATATATATATATATATATATATATCCAGGTAAGATGATTTTTTTCTTCTTAGCTTAGTTTGAATTGAACGTAGGTCATATTTGATTTGATTGGTTGATTTTTTTTCTTTTTTTTAATGGATGTAATTTGCTTTTGAAACCAAATTAATCATTCACTCACCAGTAATTACATCGCTTGAGGAGATGCAGTGGTATGCTTCAAAACAAAAGTGCAATTTTGTAGTGATTTTTACATGTTATCTTAATATATATATTTTTTTTTTTCAAAAAATTTGAAACACCCAGTGTCTCTCATTTGTGGGCAGGTGTAGTCACAACAACATATACGAACCCAGTCCAATGAAATATGTCGCAAAAACTTTTTCCAATTTATCACATCTTTTCTTTCAAAACTGCCCTTGATATCTAAAAATTTATATATCCTTTTGTATATTTTGTACATTTTAGGTCTACTAAGTACATCAGTCAGTCTGTGTGTGTGTGTGTGTGTGTGTGTATTTTGGTAGCAATACTGAAAAAGTCTGTCTGTGCAATTTTTTAAAGTTTTTCTAACTTCCAAGTTATGTCAGAATTAAAATAAGTAAACTTTCCAAAGTTCATTTTAAAATTTTTTTTTTTATCTTTCGACTGTCATTACCATTTTTATCAAGAATTGCATGTTTAGTTTGTTTATGAAAAGTATTTGGCTAATTCTGGCATTCCTGAGTTTGCTGGAACCAATTTTGAAATCAAGTTAAAGGTGACATCATTTACAATGTTCAATCAGAATTACACACACACACACACACACACACACATATATATATATATATATATATATATATATATGTAAGAAAATATATAGTTTTATGGCATGCTGTATTTATAAAAATATTTTTTTCAATGTTTATTTATTCATGTTCATGTTGCAAGTCATTTATCTATTTTTACTTTCTTTCCTTGAAAGCTACCACCAAATGTTTACTGTGTTATGCAAGTGAAATATTTCCCCAACAGCAATGGAATTGGCAAATTTCTGTATCAAAATAGTAGTAGTAGTAACTCTCTTATAGATGGCTGGAATATTACATTCAAACCTGAAACAGACTGTCACCACTCTGGTGTTGAACATAGTGTCCACTTATACAGGCTGTATAAAAGATACTTTACAAATTTTGGGGGCATGTTCCTGACACAAAAATAAGGTCAAATGTCCATATAAACATATGTCCAAAAGACCATTGTTGTACTTCAACACAGCAACTCATAACAAATATTCAAAATGTCCTCTGCTTGCTTCTATACATGTATGTACCTGTTGGATCATTGACTGGCAAACCCTTTCAAATACAACCACATGATATCAAATGGTTTTGCAGTTCTCCATGACACATTGATGAAGCATTTCTGCATTATTAATGTCTGCAGAATTGCATAAACCAATCCTCTTGCAGGTCTGGAAGTGTGTTCAAAATCCCTGTCCCTGTAGACAGCTCCTGACAACACCTACAATTCCAGCCCACACATTAATTGTAAACTGATGCTGGTGTCTAGCCAAATGTTGGTTGTGTAAATTTGTTATTCCATCTCTTCCAAATGTTGCTTCATCTGTAAACAAGACTGAAAAGACAAACAATGGATTGGCAATTTGTGCAATAAACCATTGGCAAAGGTCTCCTGTGGTGAGTGATCAGAGAGCAAAAGACTCTTCACATGTTGCAAATGATATAAATACAGGAGCTGTTCTTGAAGTACCTTCCATATGGTACTATGAGATGTATGACATGCTAGGGCCACTTGATTTGTGCTGATACTTGGATCATCTCCAACAGCCTGTAAAATGTGTTCTTCGTGGTCAGGCGTACAAACAGATCTCAGTCTTCCTCGATCCATAGTTTGTGGTGCCACGGATCCTGTCTCAGCAATGTGATGATGAACAGCATGAAAGTTTTGATGACTCAGATGCATTCACTCTAGAAACACAATCTAATGCAGCCTCACACCCATTACCATTCATGTGGCCATATGTAAAAATCATATCTGCCTGCTCATGAAATAAATATCCTGCCATTGTTAAACAGAACACTTCTCAGTTAACTCACTACTACACACGTTAAATGTTGAAGACAGACTACCCATAAATGTACATGAATGTCAAATGTAACCTAGTCTACATGGTAACACAGCACCATCTACCATAAACTTTCTTTAAACTTAATAACTCAGAAATGAAGGATTTGCAGATACATATTTATATGGACTTTTGTTGTTGTTTTGGTGTGAGGAACCCACCCACAAAGTTTGTAAAAGTATTTTTTATACACTCTGTGTGTGTGTGTGTGTGTGTGTGTGTGTGTGTGTGTAGGAGAAATGAAAAGTTCTTAAGCCAACCCTCTTTACCAAATCTCAGAACCTTTTAAAAATTTTTCCTTGACTGAGGAGAGAAGTTTTCAATAATTGGAGATAGAGCATTTATAGATACAGGCAGTGTGGACATAGGAATCGATAGTACATAGTGACTGTCAGTTTCTCACCTCAATGTGGCCTCAAGATCACATTGAGGTGTGAAACTTATAATCACCATGGAGTGTTGATTCCTTTGTCTATTATCCCTCTCTTTCTCATATATATTATTAAAAATAATTGACAAGATCCTTTGGTTAAGTTTTTTATTGCATTTTTCTTGGATGTGAACATGATCTTTCTTTTTGGGACATAGTACAAAAATTATCCAAATGATTGTTCATTCACCTATTAGCCATTTTAAAGGATTTAGGTTGTGCTATTGGAAATGGTGTGTAAGTGATATTGTAAACAGTGTAACGGTTGCTGAAATGTAGACATATTATTAATTCCTGTTGTGAACACAAATGTGATGTGCAGCTCTAACTGCAAAAAGCATCTAAAAATAATGTATCAAAAATGTCTAAAAATAATGGAAGCTCTTATTATAAGAAATAAAAAAGACAAAAATGAATCCTTAACCAAATATGATTTTTCTGTACTCTCTTTTTTCCATTAAAAGTTGTGGCATGGATTTCTTATTTTTATTTTATTTTTTTTTTTTTTACAATGTCTGCAAGTTACCTATAAATAAAACTGAACAAAAGGTCACAGCACTTAGGAGGGGAATTTTATATGTGGGTTAATACCATTGTTTGTTGATGTTTTTAACATTTCCATTTTTTATGATTTTAAAACTTTAATTAAGTTTGATGCATTCATGCATGTAGACATTTAATTGCTCTAGCAAATAATTTTAGATTTTGCTGACACACATATATGAAAATTAATCTGTCAGAGAACATCAATTTACTTGTAGAACTGTTTGTTTATTAATACATTCACAAAATTTTTTGAATTTTAGAAGGTTGAGGGGGGGAGAAAATTTGTCCTTGTAAAAATATTCAACTCATTCACGAAGGAAAAAAAAAGAAGAAACCAGATGAAGTACAAATACAAAATTTTTATATTCCAGAAATTGTTGATGTGTTTTACAAAAATGTTTTTTTAAGTCCAGTTTCTTCTGATGAAAACAGTTTTTGTGTAGCAAGAAATAGACTAGATTCCTTAATGACACCATTTACTACTTTGGCTTGGACTGTTACTCACACTGACTACATGATATGTTGTCTTTTATTTATACTTAGTGCATGGTTATAGTAGTGAATGCAAGACTATTTGAAGGTGTTACTTGAAGACTATAAAATTCCTAATAAATGACTAAAAACAATTTTAAAAAGCTGATACTTTTGCAGATTAATAATGTTTTAAATTTTGTGTAAATCTTTTCTTTCTCCATAAATTATAATTAAATTTTTTATTGATATCCACTCAATAGGGATATTTTAGCATGTTCTTATTAATAATTTTCAATAAAAACAAGATTTTGACTGCAACTGATTAACAGAATATTTTCTAATAATGTGTCCATTGTAATTTCTTATCTATCTAATGTGTTCAATTTACAAAATCTTAATAGATTTTTAAAGTTTTTCATCACAGACACTGCTAAATAGTTACCTTTACAATGTTTGAACATTTTGAGTATATACAAAAATTTCTCTATTAAAGACATTGGTGATAAACATTTGTAAGTAATTATAACATAAAAATAAAGAAAACATGATCTCATGCCTGTTAAATAAATCATTTGTATTTACAAACATATGTACATGAATTCAAAAGAGTTAAAAAGTATTAAAATTAGTCTTTAGTTGAGTTCAATTCTTTGGGTAGTTGGTATACAGAACAATCTGTGGTAGATAAATGACTTTATTCATCAGCAAAGGTTCACTGACTGTCCAATCTGTTGTTGTAGCTGATTTTTTTTGAAGTCATTGACACATAGTCTGTCTATATTTCTGAGATGAGGTATTATGTACAGTATTTACATTATTCGGACTATTGTCCTCATCTTTGTCGCCATATTTGTCACAACGTTTCGGCCGTTGTACGCTCTGGCCTTCTTCAGGTGGTTGGAATTTCGAACCGAAATAAAGGGTTCGGTTCGAAATTCCAACCACCTGAAGAAGGCCGGAGCGTACAACGGCCGAAACGTTGTGACAAATATGGCGACAAAGATGAGGACAATAGTCCGAATAATGTAAATACTGTTCATTGACACATGATTGTCAGCGAAGATTCACTGAATTTCTCTACTGTTGTTGTTGGAGATGATTCATTTGAAGTCGCTGACCTGTTTCTTTCAGCATGTGCTAGGGGGAAAGAAAAAGCTATATAGTCACATCTTCTGTTGTGTTTGAATGACTGGCTTGGAGACAGCCACATTGCTGCTTGTCAAAATCTGTAGGTTTTTATGAGAAATTTTTCCCCAAAAGTTGGCTCAGGAAAAATAGGGTTTTACTTTCCTCGGATTGGTCAAATATTTCACATGTGGATGTTAATTTATAACCAATATATACTTTGATTTAAACTGTGTGTGTTGTATTGTAGAATCTTTTTGGCATGTTTGTAATATTGTCTGTTATTGGATAGAAAATAAAGTTTTGGGCAGGTTTCAATATGGTATGTATGTGGGTATGTAATTGCATTGGAAATAAATTTATTTCCTATACTTTGACTATTACATATTCCTATTCTAAAGAAATATATCTTTGTATAAAAAAAATTATTGCTTGAATTTTTACATTAAATTTACATGGTAAGTTAATCACCCTCAAAAACCTAATGTTAATTTCTGAAAGGAATGAAGGTCATAATCATTCAAACCATATATGAAAATACATTTTTTCCTTTAAAAAAATCTATTTCTTCTCTTTAATGAATGTTAAAAATTTATTCAGTTTTATTTTACTGCACTGAAGATCTCTGCTGTAGAATGTTCTTTGTACAGTTATTTTTGCATTCTCAATATGTCTTGCTGTCAGAATTAAACTTAAAGATGTCTTATAAGATGGAAATAAATTTTGGCTATGAATTGTTGATGTGAAACAAAAACAATATAAAGTAGTCAAAAAAAATTATAGTTTGAACAAATTCTCTGATTGTTAGTGTAGTGAAAGTTTGATTGATCTAAGTATAAAATATTGATGAACAGAATAGGAGAAAATGTTGACCTAATTTAATACAGAATTTATTCCCCTATACGCTTTCTTACTCTGTATTGATTTGCATTACCTTTATCTGTACGAGTGTGTGTGTGTGTTTCTGTTCACTAATTGTCAAAACTACTTTCTACTGTTCAACAAAAGAGAATCAATTGGAAACACTTTGGCCTATTTTCTCATTGACTATTTAATGCCTTTACAAATGGAACTTACATTAAAATCCTACACGTCTCCTTAAATGAAGGATTTTGATTCTTTGTGACTTTTCTCTTTTTATTCTTATCTTTAAAAGAGAGCTTCCATGTTTCTCTTCTTTTCAGTAGGATCTTGAAATCTTTTGTTAGAAAGTAATTCCTTTTAAGGAAATTTATATGTATTTGTTGTTATCAGGGATTTTTGAAAACAACTCCAAGAACGATTGCCCAAAACTATCCATGGAAATTCTCAGTGAATATTTTGAAAATATTTTCAATTATAATTAGTCAATAGAGTAATAATATATTTATATCTTCTCATATTCAGAAATATATTATTTTAAAATTTTGTTAGACATTACTTAGGATAAATACAGTGTCTCTTTCCTTAAACCAAATTCAGTGTCTATCAAACTATAATGATATATCTCTTTTCTTTTCCCATGAAAATCAGCCTTAAACATAGAAAATAATATGATTGATCATTGAACAATTCTTATGGAGTGGAACTAGAAATTGGTTTAAATTTCACAGGTATAAATGATTAAATTGTACATTGTACTTTTTTTTTCTTTTTTTTTTTTTTGACATTCTGAATCTATCCTCAAAAATATACAGTTTGCTTGTTAATATCATATATCAGGTTGATAATTCTTCTCAGATTCTCCTGACTCATTATTTCCAACCATCTCTGTCAGACATCACTGTCAGCAAGTCTTCCAGATGGCATCCAGAGTCATCTACAAGTTGGTCAATCTAGGTGTGATGAGGTCTTCCTACTGTGCAACAGTGACATCTCTTGCTAATAAATGCTCCATATATTTTCTTAAATTTAATATATTTATGCTGAAGAGTAAATATTGCAATAAAGAATAGAAATAAAATAAATTATATTAAAATGATGCATTGTCTTGAATGCTTCAAATTTCTGATAAAGTGTGGTGACAATTTTTTCCCCCACCCATTTTTTTTTCATCATTTTAGATGATAGAATATACACATTTCTGTAAGAACAAAACTAAATAAATGTAATTTTTTGATGAATATTATTTGAATAATTTTGTATCTGTTTACTGTCTTAGTGTTAAAAAATGGATTGAAGAAGAAATGTTTGAGAGAAATTAATTTTGAACTCAATTTTAAAAACATCTGTTAAAAAAAAGGCCTTTTGTTCCCACTCCCACCAAATAAGGTGACAGCACAAAATGTTTGTTCATATGTCAACCAGATTGCTTTATTCAGCGAGATTCACAGGCGATGACATTCACTGCCTCCATGTCACATAGGTGATTCTAATTTATATGTAAGGAGATATTTTGCATCTTCTGAGTAAAGTAAACCATACTTCACTGAAAAATCCATTTTTGTTTAACTTAAACAACTAGATTGCACACTGTTATCTGTTACAGCTTTTAATTTTCTCACTCTCCAGCAGTGTCAACAAAATAGAACTTCTTTCAATAAGAGAAACACATGCTTTTCCCTCTCTACAAATATTCTATCCATATTAGATTTTTTTCCCCTTTGGATAGCTTTTATTTTCTTCAGATCTGACTTCAAGTAGGTTGTTGGTTTTCCATGTTAGTTATTGAAAAGTTCTCAGCCCGTCCAGTCTTGGCTTCAGTCACATTCTCACAGTCATGATGTGACTTCCCACTGTCTTTTCTGTAAATATTTTCATTGCAGTTGTTCCAATGAGCTCTCCTTCTTGATGACTTGAATGCATGAATTTAAGCGTACAACTAGATTGGCCACTAGCTCTTATTATTTTACTGTTGGAGTAGCTAGATCAAACCATAAGTTCTATTCTAATAGTCGTGCTTCTCATCTGTGGAACTCATTTCTGGTTTCTTGCTTCCCTGCTATGTACAATTTTCAAAAATTTAAATCCAGTGTCTATTGCCATCTGTCTTCCTGAATTCTGTTCTTTTATTGTCTTTTCTCTGCAGTAAAGGCTTCTCATTCCCCTTCAGTCCCAATAACCCTGGAGTCTTAGTGACATTATTGCCTTGCTTGGGGTGAAATGATTAAAAAAAGAAAAAGCTTGTCAAAATCTGACCAAATGACCAGGTATCAGAATTATTTTAAAATCTCTTCTTGATCAGTACTCCACTCTACATTTTCACTATTGTATGATATCTAATAAATAGAAACATTTTCTATAGGGGACTTAATCTAGTAAGGAATTTGAAAAAGTAGTCTTGCCATGGTAAACTATTAAAATATTATAATGTCTGTGAATCTTTTGAATTTTTGCTTCACCTCTTACATAAGGAGTGTTGTCGATAAATAGTGACTCTATGAATGATCTTGCTATTTGTTATCTAAAAAATAACGAAGGACAGCTGTTAGTAGTTACTGTTTACGTCTGTTATTTCTTTACAGAATCACAGTATGGAAAGCAACAAACTAATCCTTTTTTTAATACTGAAGGGATGGTTACAATTAAAATTCAGATACATCCCTGTGTGTTATTTTTTTATATATAATAATGGCTGGCCACTCATATCAAAGTATGCCTGACTACTAGGGTAGCAAGCCAACTCCCATTCCAAGCATCTGCTCAGGTACATTTGTGTTTGTTTAACACTCAGAGAGCTGTGGTTTATACTGCAACTATATTGAACAGACCTTAGTTACTGTTTCTGGAAGAGAATGCATTATCTGGCATAATCAACACTCTGAACAAGGCCAGTACACTCAATCCCTTGGTCACGATGACTTGTGACTTTGTGCTAGCACAAACATCAACTGCTTCCCAAATAAATCCATCGACCTAATTTCACTCACAAAGCTTGGATCAGCCAGTGATATTGCTTTTCAGTCACTTTCTAAAGGTGCCGCATGCTGGGATTGCCTCCACATGATGATAACATCAAGAAGCAACTTTTCTAAGAAATTGGCTATAGTGAGACTCAAACGTGGGTCTCATGATCAGAAAGCAAACATTCTAACCACTCAGCCATGTATCCATATTTTTTAATACATATTGTAGCTAAAACCCCATTTGTACAGATTAATGTTGATTATCTTTCTTGTATTTGGTATAAATACAGATAGGTAAACTAGTTTGGAAGTCATGTTTTGATCTACTGTTTGACAACTGTTAGCAAAACATACCGTATTGACTATGCATCAAGATGACAGTGTATCAATATGTCCAAGTAAACATTACAAAATGATACCTATTCAAGCAACTGAAGATAGTTATGGAAAGTTGAAGCACAATCTTCAAATTTGGAAGCTTTTTACTGATTTTGATCTTCAGGACTTGCAGTTTATCTTTTCCTCTTGGGGTACACACAAGATTATATCAGAGACTTATGTCTGGACAAAATTGACAAGGAATACATGAGAAAACTAACAATTAAGATTCTCTGTTTTTAAAGAAAAATCAACCTTGTGTATATGTGACATTTAAAGAATTGTCTGATTATCTTTGACCTACCAATGTAAGTATAATAAACTACTTAGTAAAGTTTGAATATCATGAACATTTCGATGTGCAGTTCAAGCTGAGGTTCAAATCTTTTTTTATTTTTACACCAGAAAATGTGTCTAATGAAAATGAACTTAGCATATTTACTCTTATGTCCATAACAAATGCTAAAAAATGTATTCAGAATGTTTTGCTATCTTGCAGCATCTGAAAGTAATTTACCTTCAATAGTCTGAATCTGCATTGATAACAGATCAAGAGCATGTTCTTAAAGTAAAAAGGGTGACGAGAATATGCTAGTACACAAAGTTGAGAGGAACGCATCACCAACAATAAGATCTTCTCTCAAGCATTGAAGCTACCATTCTTCAACGTCAGCTCCACTGGGAGGATCATGTGTCCAGAATGCGTTCCACTTGACTCCCACATATCATCCAGTTTGGAGAACTCTCCAGCAGCGAGAGTCTACACAGAGGCCCCAAAACGACACAAGGATCAGTTGAAAACGTCCCTGACACAGGCCAACAATGTCCCTGAGACCTGGGAAAACATTGCTGCAAATTGGCTTTTCTGGCATAGGACCATCTGAGAGAGGACCGAAACTTCAGTCCAACTGTCAACTTGAAGGGATATGCAACGTGCTGTCAGAAGGGCCCAATTTGCCCACCTGCATCCACCACCGCCACTCCTGTGACTCCTGCTCATAACTTTTCAGGTGTAGACTGGGCCTTCATAGCCATCCCCGCCATTGCCTCCGGTTGGGAGAAAGGGAATGAGGATAGAGGATGATGATCTTGATGTGAGCAGATGCTGACAACACAAAGTAGAGGTTATTTCAATTAATTCATAACTGGTGCTCTTGAAGCGTGTTCTAATTTCATTGATAGAGATGAGGAAGTCTTGAGGTGTTTTGAAATATAATGCAATGCATTTCTCAAGACATTGTAATTATTAGTCAATAGATTATAGTAACAGCATTAGCAAAATTATCATGAGAAATTTTTCATTCTGAAATCAGTCAATAATTATTTACAGTGTAACCCGGATATAAGAGAGTTGGCGTGTACCAGAGAAGAAGTCTCTTATATCCGGGTTTGGTCTATTATATATACATTAACACAGGCTCTAATTTGGGATCAGATAATCTCTTATATCCGGGTTTCTCTTATATCCGGGTTACACTGTATAACTATTTATACAAGTAATCCATCATAATATTTTAAATTTTGAAATATTTATTTTTTGGCATATGAATTTTTTAAAACTTTTTCTAAATCTTTGATTGTCTTTCAATCATTCCACCTCGTCTACTATCCTCTTCCACCACACCTATGAGGTGCACCATACTGTTTGAGAACCACTGCATTAAATAATGAGATTGTGCAGGTACAAATGCTAGTCAGTGGCAGTAAAATAAGCAACTATCTTAACCACCAGGTAGAACTGCATAAGAGAAAAAGGCATGACAAGTGTAAGGATAGGTGGCTGTAATTTGTGTGGGTAGGGAATGCTTACAAAACATGGTTGAATCAATTTTGTCCCTCTCTATCTTTTGTTTACTTGCTTTAATTTTTAAGTTTGTTTCATACAGTAATTGCAGAATGAAATGCAATCAAAATAATTAAATAGTAAATCATAATAAAAATATAACTCCAACTAATTAAATATCAATTACAAGGAAATTGATGACAAACTCTTTAAAATAAAAATAGATGGATAAGAATCCATGTTGACTGAGATATTTTAAATGAATTTTTCTTTATTTTTGTCTTTCTTTTCTCACTACATCCTTCTACTGTTTGTATTAAACATGGAACCTTGTCCATCTTGGTTCAAGAGAAGCTGAAAGTTTTAAAATCATTTACTGTATTTTGATATCCTTTAATGTGATTTGTTTCACATGTATGGTAATATTAGCTGTTTCCTTATAAGGAAAACTTTGACATTCATTGACTGAGCAGCCAGTGCTATTTTCAGTTGAAATTTCTAAAAATCTTTCTATCAAAATAATTTCTCAGGAAAATAAGTTCATTTTGAAATGAAGTACATTTCATGTTGCACAATGTAGAAAGGGCAAATGTGGAAAGGCTGGTCATCACTAACTATTCTACACCTAGCTAATCTGATTCACAAGCTATTTATTGTTAAAATTGACTCGATCATCAAAAGAACCTAACCATGTTCACCAAGTCAAAAATTTACCAAAATATTACATATTTGCATGGCACCTACTAAAATTCCATGATAGAGAAATTTGGGTATATCCAATATTTTTATGTTTTTCAATTTTTCAACAACATATAAAACTATTTCATGAAATGATGGAGAGAGATGAACCCCCAAGAAACTAAAATACAAAAAAAAAAAAAATCAAAACATTCAAACTAAAACAAAATTGTTAGTAGGACCTGTCCATCCCATAGAAAAATAGGAGCCACTACTGTATTTTTCCAAGCAGAATCAATAAGCTTGCTCACTAAAGGTGAGGGAAGAACAAAATAAGTTGTGGAGTGGGAAATACATGGGCTGGTTCAGGTAAGATAAAAAAAGGGGTTAAAATAAACTGGGGAAACTGGGAATCTTGCTTAGGACCCTAAAATACAAGGCTGAAGGGAAGTGAGGAAGTGTTAGTCGTTACTGACTATCCTACACCTAGCTAATCTGATTCATGATCCATTTATTCTTACAATTGACTCAATCACCAAAAGGACCCATCCAGCTTCACATCAATCCAATATTTACCAAAATACCACATATTCGCAGGGAACCTAATAAAACTTCATAAAAATTTAGATATATATTTCTTTTCTGTCAGGAAAATAGGTTTATCAAGCAAGCCCAGTAACTGTTATTGTTCTCTCCAGTATTGATAGGGGAGGGCTTCCTAACCTTTTGTTAGTAGTATTGTTCTTGACTATTTTAGATATATATAAAAAAATTTCTTATGTATAAAATATCCATTAATTAGTATATTGCTGAAGGATAATGCATTTAAGATGATCAGATTTAGTAAATAAAGTGCTCCATATTAACATATAGAGCATAAGTAAACAAAAGACCAAAGACTTATCACCTAATTCAGTTTTGTGGAGCTAAATCTGCACTTCAGGTGCTAGATAAAGTCATATATATATATAGATATAGATTTTTTTGCTCTTTATTTTCGTTGCTGTTCTTTTTTTTAATTTATCAATTTTTCCAACGATTTTCTCCTGATGAAATGTTTGACGAAAGGGCCTTCGGGACTATTACCATTAATAAATTCCTTGTTTTTAAAACAGTATATAGATTTTGTACCTCCAAGCATTTTTGTGTGTGTGTGTGTGTGTGTATATATATAATATATATATATCTCCAGGTTAGATGAAAACAAATAGAGTACAATTCCAACGTTCGTAACATTTAATTTAAAAGAGGGCTCAATACAAAGTAAAGCAATATTACTTATTTTAGGATATTACACTGAAAACGTCAAAATTGCTACACAATTGCAGTCGTGTTTTGATGCCCATCAATGCATCTCATCAGGTGATTGTAAATTACTGGCAAATGAATGATTTAGTTAGATTTAAAAGCAAAATACAACTTCTTTTTACAAAAAAAGTGGGTGGTTATAATGTTTGATCAACCAACTAAATATGACCTATGTTAAATTTAAAGTAAGCGAAGAAGCAAAAATTAAGAATGGTAACAGTGCATGGTATTGCGTTGTTCTCACTTTCTTCCACTGTCATTTTATTGGATTTGACTATCTTTTACCATGTGGCTAATACCATTGCATCGAAAGCACTTTCTGACATGAATATCCATTGCATTGGCCGGGCCACTGCTGCCACCATCTCTTTGTCTCTCATAACTGCTCAGGCAAGCAGCTGGTCAATAGACAGCATGTCCTTCTTAGACAATGCAAGAAGAGTCTGCTTTACATCGCTTGGTAACCTATGCACAAGCCAGCATACAGTCACTCATCCCACCCATCAAGGACGCAAGTTTCTTTAATTCAGCCAGGTATACATCCACGGATTTGCCATACTACAGGTGCAATGCAATGAACTGTTTGTACGCCATAAACGAATCTGTAGCAAAGGCTGTATTTATCTGGTCAACATCAGATTTTGCTTTGTCATCCAGTTGTTGGTAAACTGCAAATTCTCCGCCCATAAGTCTCAAAGGGATCATGTTCTCCAAAGACTTCACTCCACATAGCATGCAAATGAGTTCCAGCTTTACCCATTCAACCACTGGAAGGCTGGACGTTGATCTGTTAAACTCAAGAATTAGCTTTAAATCAAATTTGGGGTCTGCCATTGTCCAAATAGCTTGTGTTCATCTTGTCTGGTATTCACACATCCACTTGTCGGGAGCACTTGACTGAGAAAAACACTGATGTTATATAGCTATCAATCCCAGACCCACGCTGACTATTGGCTAATACATGCCTAATATCGTTCATATGCAAATAGTCGGTGCCACCTACACTAAGTAGAAAGTCTTCTCTCAACAGCTTATTGTGGAAGAGGAAGCAACTCTTGGTGCTTACAGCACTACATACAACCAACTCAGTTTTTATCGGGCTGACCTGATTCTCTGTTACAGTTTATCAATCAATTGGAGGAGTTTATGGCCTAACTTAGTACTGACTAATTGATTAAATGGGAGTGTGTACCAAATGATCTTCCTATTTCTTTTCTTTGGACTACTATTATCATATTTTCGAAACTTGATTTCATTGTACTTATAAGCACTATTCTTTAAAACTTTATTGTACACATCACTATATTTATCAAATACATCTTTGTCCAATGAGTGGTTGCTAATCCTACGTTCTACGGACAAAGGTATATGTTGGATTACAGATGGAGGGTGGTTAGAATTGGGGTGAATATAAATTGGGTTGGCATTATTTTTCAAGAATATCTACCTGTTTAACATTAGTACTTACCTTACCCTTAAGATTTAAACTTTTTAGTTCTCTATGAATCATTTTTCTTAATCTATCTACCTTAATTATAGTGGAATGTTTTACTACCATAAGACCATCTGGACACAACTGCAATTGTGTAGTGATTTTGACATTTTTTTTTTTGTGTAATATCCTAATATATATATATATATATATATATATATATAAAATTATGGATTCTCCCATTGATTTCGATGTATGAGAATCTGACAACCTCATTCAGTTTTTATATTTGTGAAGTTTTATGACATTTCAGTTGCACTAGTGACCTGCATACATACTGTGCAACATTGAGGATTTCGGGATATAGCAACAGGGATTATTTACTGATGCTTTTTGCCATTGTCTTTTGTCTCTTAGCTGGTCAGTATGACTGATTTTGAAATTTCTGATACCACTCTGGTGCAAATATCTCCAGTTATTTCTATCCAGGGCAAAGTTAATATGAGGCACAATGACATCTGAGAAGTTACTCTTTAGTTTGTCTTTATGCCTGAGCAACCAGTTCAACAGTCTTTTGTCCACTGTCAATTTGGCTATGCATGAGGAGCTTACATATTCTGTCATCATTCATCCTTGCAACATGACCAACCCAGCATAGGTGTGACTGCATCAGGAAAGTCTCAATTCTATCAATCTTGTATTTTGTGAGAAAATCGACATTAGACACCCTATTGTCAAAAGTATGGCCACAGATCATGCAGGCACAACTTTTGTGAAAGACATTTAGCTGATATGCAACCTATATGGGTTCATGAGATATATACATACTAGTGAATAGATAAATAAAAATTCAGTGACTTCCAACATGGAGGTTTGTTGACAGATCTGCTTGTGTTCATTTTTGGATATATTTTATTATTTGATTCTTGTATTATTTTTTCCTTTTAATTTTTCTTGCTTTCATTAGTTTAGAAAATGAATGTTGCAGTTATTTAGTGCTTGTGAATTCAATCCCTGGATCATTTACAATGAAAATAAATCAATGTATAATAATAAATCCAATTCATCCTTTAAAACATCAACAAAAATTTAAAATTCTTTACAGACAGCACCAAGGGAGCAATAAGTAAGCCACACTGTCTGTTGAGGGGTCAAGAATATGCTGATTGCATCTCTGTACAGAGGGGTAAAACTGTAAAAGATGGGATACTTGTTTATACTTATGTCTACATTTTAGACTCTGATGAAAGTTAATATAAGAGACTTGATCCCTGCTTTGTTGGTTAATAAGAGAAAATTGAGCCAATTAAATTATAAAGTAAGCAACATGAAAGCTGGGAATAGGAATGACCAGACAAATTTAGGATAGTATGTGAAGTGTTCAACTTATATGAGATATAAAAATCATTAATCAAAAACCCCAATGACTCGAGACTCTAGCCATTATCCTAAGGATTTAAAACCCACAGTTATATCCCTCAGATAGGTGGGGCCGTCATTGATGTTTGCTCCTCTAAGTGACTGAAGTTTTCTCTGGTTCCTGTCCATTGAGTTGTCTGGCTAGATTGGACCTGCCAGGAGATAGACTTGCACCAGAATAGCTCTCCAAGCCATAGGAGCATACAAGTCACTCCAGAACAAAATTTACATTGTTCGGACTGTTGTCCTCATCTCCACTGACATATTCACAATGTTTCAGCCATTGTATGCCCCAGCATTCTTCAGCTGATATATGAATTTTGAACTGAACTCTTTATTTAGTTCCACTGGGGGTTGGTTGTTCTTGTTCTGTGTGTCATGCCTTTTCTGGATACAGTCCAAACTATGTAAATAGTTACAATATCTTGTCTCAGAAATATAGACAAAAATAAGAACAAGGACTTTGGACATAATAATCTATTATTCATATTATATTTATAATTTTGATCTGGATACACAGCAGCATTTGAAAATACAATAAAATTTAAACAGCCCTTATTGGCTGAATTTAACATAGATTGTCTAAATGAATTCTGTCTGCCTATATATGCACTCTGATTATATATATATATATATATATATATATATATATATATATATATATATATATATAGGCAGCACTAAACCTTTTTTCTCTCACCTCTCACATATTTGCTCTCTCTTTTTAGTTTACTGCTTCCCTCCCATTAAATTTCCCACTGATACCATAAGTTTATATAAATAAGTGTATAAATAGTGATAGAAAAGCAATTGACCTTTTCACAGCTTGAGGAAACCTTTATTGGTAGAAACTGTGGTAGTAGAAAAGGTTAGTGTTTCTAATATTTTTATATATGATGGACATTGAAATCAACACCCAGCGGTGACAGTCTGTTACATGCTTAAAACGCAATCATCAGTTTGTGTGTGTGTGTGTGTGTATGTATATATATATATATATATATATATATATATACACAGGGGTTAGACAAAATAATGTAAACACTAGCTTAAACATTTATTTATTAACTAATAAGGTGTTGGACCTCTATTAGCTTCTAATTATTCCAATTATTTCACCTGAAGATAAATAATGACTTAATTAGGTGGAAAAGCAAGGTAGGGAATTAAAATGATGAGCAGTTACCTTTTATGCCAGTTTGATATTTACAAAATACTCGGAAATACCAGAATTGAAAAAATTGCTATTTTTGTAAGCTGTTCATATTATTTTGTTTAACCCATTAAAAATGTTGTCCTCCGACAGGAATCAAACCTATATCCTATATGGAACCGTCATATAGCCTGACGTGCCTTAACCATTTCGGCCACAGAGGAGCATTCAGTTAGCAAGGTCGATTTTACTGTCTTTAAACTTTAATCTTCCATGAATCTCTCATGTACATTCATATCTGCTCATGGCGTATAATTTAAACAAATGACGTCACATCGGAGGACGAAAATTCTATGAAAATTTCTCGAGGATTCAGGCTGGTAAATCTTGTTTAATACTGTTTATTATAAAACAGAGCATTTACTTAAATATTTGTATCTATAAAAAGAATGTATAAACATAAAAATGTCTTAAAATAATTGTTGGACTTTGTCCATTTCATAATATATACATTATATATATATATATATATATATATATACACACACACACACATACTGTTGACAAAAGAATCGACACTGCTTGGTGACTGTCAGTTTTACACCAAGTAATCTTCAGACCATGTGCCAATGTTTTTGCAGTCTCTCTCTCTCTCTCTCTCTCTCTCTATATATATATATATATATATATATATATATATATATATGAGCCACTGGGGGATTTGGAGAAGGAAGGAATGGCCATTTTCAGTTTTGTTTAAGGTTAATGCTTTAGCTTATTTACAGTTATAATCTATAGTTTGCTTATTTATTTGTCCTGATAAATATTTTGCCATCTATAAACATGTCAGACACTTTATTATATCACCAAATTTTATAAAATCCATACTTAAGATGTTTCAACCTACAACCATAACTGGTGAACTTAAATTTTTTAATTCTCACACAAAACATCCCCAGTTAACATACGAAGAACCACCAAACATAGATAAAAATGTCTATTAGATGCACACATGCACACACATTATCATTCAAATCCTGCATAGACAAACTAGAATTATGTTACACCTACACACATGAATTATATACATAGATACTGGTTGTCAGGACAGATACATGTGAGGTCTGCTTAACCAATGAAAAACAATACAAAAATAAAAATAGTATTTGTCTTCTCTGGTTTTCTAAATGAAGAAAATGTAAACTTCAACCCCATTGCAAAACTTCAACATAACTCAAAACTGCAATGATTTACATGTCAAGAGCACTTAACTGAGAAAAGCTGTTGTCATATAGCTCTTTCACTCCCAAGCTCATGATGACTATTGGTTAGTACCTGCCCAGTATCGTTTGTATTCAAATTTTGTCAGCACCACCTACTCTAATCATAATGTCTTCTCTTAACAGCCAATTGTGGAAGATGCAACTCCTGTTGCTTACTGCTCCACATGCAAACAACTCTGGGTTTCTTGTTGTTTTGACCCGATTCTCCATTACAAAGATATCAGAATTTTCTTTGCTCCTCCATATTTCATTTTCTAATGATAATAAAAAGCAAAACGTGTTAAATTTATAAACATTTCCTATTTTATCCTTATCCTATCACTTAAGATTATCACACCAAATTTCATAATTCAATCAATTGGTAAAGTTGTCAGATCCTCATACGTTGAAACCGACAGAAAGAATCCATTTTATATATAAATCTGTACATGCATGTATAAATGTATGCGTGTTCTTTGTATAGAAATTGATTTTGAAAAGAATGATTTAAAACTCTGAAAGCTTTGCTTTTTGCTGTTTTATAGTGTTGAATATTTGCAAAATCAAAAGGTCAAAAATAAAAAAAATAAAATAATTCTTTAAGGCCTTTTCAGCCATTTTGAAGCTTCCAACTGTTGATCAGCTCGGATATTAAACCAAATGGTGGAAAAGAATATAAAACCTGAGTGATCTAAGATATATGAAGGTAAAAAGGTTTTATTAAAATTGAAATCCCTGGCATAAAAATTGAGATGAAACTGAACCAAGTGTGTTTTAAATAGTTAAATGCAAAACAAAAATTCTTGTTTCTAGAATTTCAGTTTTTGTGGAAATTATTTGTTCTTAGAATTCTCTTCAATAGAAGCAATAGAAAATTGTAAACAATTTTAAAATCTTGAACCATTTTAAAGCAGGTTTATTCCTTCATCTTGACCAGTGAGTCAATAGTGATAAGAGAAGCAATACAAACAGGGCCAATTCATTATTCTTTTAGATTTTTATCAAAACATTTAGGCGAGCATGGAAGAAACTGAGAATTTATTGCAAACTACTGGCATATGTCTGTTTCTGAGATGAGTTATTGTAATTATTTATATTGTTCGAACTGTTGGCATCATTTTTATTACCATATTTATGACATTTCAGGTGTTGTACACTCCAGCCTTCCTCAGTTGATTGGAATTTCGAACTAAACCCTTCATTTCATCCGTTAGGGTAGATTGTTCTAGTTCCACGTGCCATGCCTCATCCGGATGTCTCAGTTATCTCCCTTTAACTCAAATCTCCAACTTTTTGTTCACCACTGCAGCAGTCAAGTATTGAACTCACAACTCTTTGGGTCAAGTCACTGGATCCAACCAATGCTTTTTATCCACTGGGCCATATGTCCATGAATACATAACTGAGATAACTGGGACATCCAGACGAGGCATGGCATGTGGAAAAAGAACGATCAACCCTGGTGGATGAAATAAAGGGTTCAGTTTGAAATTCTAATCACCTGAAGATGGCTGGAGCATACAACGACCAAAATGTTGTGAATATAGGAATAAAGATGAGGACAATAGTCTGAACAATGTAAATAATGTAAAAAAACTACTGCCAATTTAAAAGCTATTTTTGGTGGGGATGGGTTAGGGTTAGCCTTATAAAACAATAACATGAATACAGTAAATCATTTTATCACTTAGAACACCCTTCAATAATAACAAAAATTCTTAATTATATTTTTTAAATCTTGAAGAATCTTGCTTTGTTCAATTTTTATAGCCATAAAAATTTCATCACTTACTCCTAAAGAATTTTTCCTAAAGTGATTCAGAATTACTTAATTGAGAAGGTAATTTGTCTAATGAAATTCTCCATAATGTCACTGATTTGTGTTTTTGTTTTGTTTTTGTTTACTTTACTTTTCTTAGAGTTTCTACTCATGCAATTTTAAAGTGAATTTTATTTTTGTTAGCAAAAGAGTGAGAAATATTGTCTGGCAATCATTTTCCAAAATTGTTGATTTTATTTTAAATCATTTCATGTGATGATTATTTTTCCAGCATTGGAAAATTGTCATTTTAAAATATCAAACTCCTTGTGTTCCATTTCTGCAGAATTCTCAATGACAATACCTGTGACCATTGACTAATGTTCTGGAAATTTTTTTATTTGAAGCTAGAGAATATTTTTATATTTTCTCTCTAATATACAAGGTGATATAAAGTTTTCTGCCTGTACAATCAGCGATAACACCATGCAACAGAAATTTGCACACAGCTAATGCTCATTGGTATCAAACTTACTGAGTCAGTTTCCTCATGTTCAATTGTTAGGATTTTTTATAAGGCTGTGTTAGTATGGCTTCATGCAATCTAAGATGACTGACAAATTCAAACAATATACATCAAATTTTGCATGAAGCTTAGCAAAATTACTATAATCCCTTAAAATACTTCATTAGGAGTGTAGTAAATATTCTTATGGTCATACAGATTTTTGAGTGATGTTTTAAGACCTGTTTAATGTGGGATTCAGATGCTCAGCATTTAGGGTAACTGTCGTCATCATTGGCGGAACACGTTACCAAGTATTGGGGTACTTATAGACATTTCATTCAGTGTTGGATCTGAAGAGACATATGCAGCCACCACATGGTAGTGTAGAAGAATTCAGGGGATGGAGAGTTTGGGCTTTTCCTTGGGCTGTCTTTGTCTCTTCTATTTCACTTCTCGTGCTTTGAATGATGCTGTTTTTTTCGTGGACTGCTCTTCTCCAATTGGTTCTTTCTGCAGCTTCCATCTTCCAACTGACCAGCTTGATTTTTATCCTCAGCAAGATCACCAAAGTGATTTTGAGTTAAACCTTGAATCGACGACGTGTGTAGACAACTTTGTTGTTCATGATCCGGCCCTGCTACTGGATGTGAGAAGAAGAAAAGTCTTTGAGCATGAAAGCCTTGGCTGCAAATTGTTTGTTTTGTTTTACAGCACATCAACCTCAATGGGTCATTTAATGCTGATAACTTTATTTTTTCCTGGTAATATTTTTGTTTTGTCAAAAATCCATTTCTGTTAATATTTTTTTTCTCAAAAACGTATAGCTGGTAATATTATTTTTTCAAAAACATAGCTGGTAATATTATTTTTTCAAAAATGTATAGCTGGTAATATTTTTTTTTTTCAAAAACATACAGCTGGCAACATTATTTTTTCAAATACATATTATCAGAGGCCTTGCTGTTTGACGTAGTTTATTGTCATACTCAGGATGCGGCTGTGAATTGTTTGGTGTAGTTAATGGGTCACCACTCCATAGCACACACTTCAGCTGACATCATCATCCGACAGGCAGTCATGATTACAGCTTACCTTGGGCTGACGACTTGTTCTCATAGAATGTGGCCTTTACTGGCTACCTGATTGTACTTAGTCTGGCCCCTTCCCTGAATCCTTACTGCTATGGATAATCCTACCAGGTAATCAATCAGCAGTAAAACACTAGAAAATTTGAATTCATCTACAGTGTAACCCGGATATAAGAGAGTTGTCAGGATTGGAGAAGAAGTTTCTTATATCCTGGTTTCTCTTATATCCTGGTTTCTCTTATATCCGGGTTTGGTCAAATTTTGTTTTATTAACACAGGCTCTAATTTGGGACCAGAGACAATCTCTCTTATATCCGGGTTTCTCTTATATCAGGCTCTCTTATATCTGGGTTACACTGTATATGGACTTTTGCTGAACAATCTATATTTACTTACTTATTTAGATGTTTTTTTTTGGGGTTTTTTTTTAAGGTGTAATCTGGGAAACTTGCAATATCACCTTGTATGTGTGCACACACATGTGTATGTGTTGTGTATAGAAGAGAAGTTAGGGTGAAGGTAAAATCTGAGAACAGGAAAGAAAATATCAATCATATTGAATGATTGATAAAATATCAGTAAAAAATAAGAAAATATCTACTTTTCATGTCTGTATAGATCTATAAATAAGCTTGTATCTATGCATTTTATCTGGGTTTTTTTTCTATTTCATGTACTTTGTGTATTGCTTACCTTCTGATTACTAAATGTATTCTCTGTGCCTAATCCACTACCTCTGCCTATTCTGTGCCTCTAATACAATTTCAACATTTCATCTGGAAAGTAAAAAAAAAAAAAAAAAAGAAAAAAAGAATTCTGTTTATATTTCTATGAAATGAGAGCAGTGATATAGAAGGAAATGTAATAATGTAAAAGTTTCTTTAAAAGATTAAATTTTTCAACCTCAGTTTCAGTGAAATTTACTTCTATTCAGTTTAGTACAAAAAGAAAAAAATAACTCACTCCAAATGATCTATAAACAAAAATTAAAAACTAAAAATATCATCTTTAAGAAATCCAGAGGAATTGACCTTCATGAGTGTTTGAAAATGGTTGATTAATTTCAACAATTTTCTCTTTGCTATGAATAACTTAAAATAGAATTATAGCTGTGTGTAAAAAAAAAAAAAAGTCTGAAATAAACATTGCCAACTTTGGTGTGTAGGTCTTTTTTATTTTTGCATATTTAACTTAAAATCTTTCTGTAACACATTTCTAAGATGTATTCAATATTCCTTTTTCTTTTCTTTTGTATTTTATAAGATAATGCATTCAGATTAACGTCTTTTATTATTGGTATCTTTCCATTAAAGCATTAAAATAATCTAGAATCTCTACAAGTCACAAAAAATCAAAGAAAGTGAAGAGTGTGCTTAGATAGTTCTTAGAGTGATTTTGTGAAAAAAACCCAAGCTCATGGTGAATAATGAAAGGGCTTTCAAGCAAGATAAGTCAGTGGTCAGGAGTGTAAAATAGTGAGGCAATTCTAAAATCTTTCCTCGATTATCAGTGAAGAGGGCTCCAGAATAAAAATAATTTTAAAAGCAGCATAAACAGTGGTAGCTGTTGCAAAACTAAGAACCATCTGGAAAGACAAGAACATCTGCTTGGGGTTAGCAGGTCAACTTTTCAATTCTAGAAAAAATTGCTGGTGATAAGGCCATTTACTTTCCCTCCTTTTTCATCATCATCATCATCATCCTTCAACCTCCCTATGGTTGATCGGAACTCCATTGACAATGCCTTTCGACATTGTTTGGTCCTGCATTGCTGTCCCCAGATTCCCAAAACTCCTGAGTCCCGAGCTATGGTATCTGGGAAAGTCAATTTTCATGAGAAGACTCTTCCAGAAGGATGCGATGGGAGTAAGGATGAAATGATTTCCCTGTCTGCTCAGTGGCAGTGGCTGGCAAACTGTAATCATATTTGTTTGTGCTTAAGAGAAATTGGTCTCAGTTCTCCATAAATTGTGTTAAGCATTGCATGGTATTTCCAACTGATGTTCTGGATTTTTTCTAAGTAGATTTGTATATGTTCCATTCAGTCGTCTTTCAAGATGACCAGATAATGTCTAAGTTTCTGATCCATACAGTATGTCTGGTTCAATTAATATTCAAAAGTTATGGACTTTTAAGGAGGATGGAAGGTTTGAGTGCCAAATCTTGTGAAGTTTTTATTTTCCCCCTAGGAGTTACCAAATCTTATACTTAATTAAAACTTAATAATCTACCATTGCTAAATAAAATACTAAATTTCGAATGCAAATACCATTTGGAATGGTATAAATCCACCTCTTTTCCTCACCAACCAGGGGTTAATTAGTAAGATTTGTATCATTAAACCATTATCTCAAAAAACAAATTTACAATTTAAAAATATTTTCTGGCTTTAAATAACCTTCAAAGGGTTGATAAGCTGTAGAAAATGAATAAATCAATGTTTTTGAACTGCCCCTTGCTAAATACACTTGAAGAATGTTGAATATATTGGCAGAAAAGGTGCAGTCTAAATAACAATGATGAGGATACTAGTCTAATTTGGATAATTTGTGAAATGATTCAGTTGTTAAATTTTATAGCAAAAAGACAAATAAGGATGGGTGTGTGCAAATTATGTTTTACATAAATAAAATACTTGTTTATTTCTAATAACAGGACAAACTATTCAAGGATTTTAAATTATGTAAAGAGATATATATATATATATATATATATATATATATATTGTAGGGTGTAGTTTACATTTTTGTGACTTAATTTTTTAGGAAAAATAGTGTCTTTCATACTGACAAATAGACTAATTTATTTGAAAACTTTTGTTATAAGTTTTGTTTATTATAAATAATTTAGATGGCAGAAATGGATCAGGAATAAGTTTGCCTTTAAAAGTTTTTCCTCTAGAGAAAGTTAGAATTTAATGTGGATTCTGGCTTGTTTATACCTCCAAAACCAAACTAGCAATGTCGTGCTCTCAGTGAGACTCCTTGCCTTAAATGTCTTTTGGGACTCAAGTTTACTCCTGACCATGAGTGGAACTCATACATATGATCCATTGCTGAAGATGTTTAAAAAAAAAAAAGATAAAAGGAGTTGGTTCCTTGTACTGCTCCAGAAAGTATTTGACTCCTTTTGCCATGCTTTCCCTACAAGAGTCAGATCAAACCAAAAATAGAATATGGCTGTTATATCTGGGCTGGAGCTTCCAATCCTCACTTTCTAGCCTTGACAAAGTTCAAAACTATTTGCACATACCTGTGAGCAATGAATCCATTTCAACCCTACAGCTTCTTTCTCACAGATAAAGCCTAGCATTATTCTATCACTATTTCCATGATAAATGTTCATTCTAGCTTCTTTTAATCATTTCATTTAAAGCAAGATGATAAGTCACTAAGACACAAGTGGCTAGTCAGAGTGAAAGAAACGGGACAAAAGAACAGGATTTAAGAAGACAGAAGATGATAATTGATGCAGTATTTAAATATTTTAAAATCATATTTGGCAGGAAAGCAAGAAGCCAAAATAATTCCACAAGTGAGAAGTGCATGAGAAGGAACTATTAGTATGGAACTTCTAATTACATCTAGTAATTTCAGCAGTGAAATTGAGACCTAGCTGCCAATCTAGTATTGCACTTATATTTGAAGTCAAGGTACCAAAGTGGAAAGATCATCAGAACAGTTATGAAAATATTTATAGAAAACAAAGGCACAGGGAAACTATGTTTAGGTGGTGGGAAAGTGATTAAAGCTGAGATGACAGGTCAGGACCAATAACATTGCAGATTCTTTGGATTCTGTCAAGAATCTCTAGCTATATCATAGAAGCGCAAAACAGATGTGGTAGCAATATTTGATGCATGGACAAATTGTAGACTGATAAAGCTGCATTTCCACCAGCCAGACCTTTACAGCTAAGATCTGCAAAGGTCATGTCCACAGGGCTGACTTGACCTCATTCCCTTCATATTCCATTGGTAAGGAGGAAGTTCCACTCAGTTTCTTTCCAAGAATCACTACATTATGGAACAGTCTCTAGAGAGGATGCTTCCCTAACCACTACAATCTTAACCTATTAAAGTTTAAGGTCAGCTGTTGTCTATTCTACATATCCTTGTAATCTGCACTTACTCCCTCCTCTTGCTTCCATGCAAGAACCTCACTCAGTTACCTTATAACTTGAGTGGATATTTAGTATAAAAAAAGTATTGTATTGTATCTCTCTTACCTCTTTTTAACTAAGACCAGTAGAAGACCCTTATGCTATTGCAAGTGACTTGAAAATCTGATAATCTAATTAGATTTACAGACTTTCCCCATTTGCAATATTTCCAGAATCTTCTACCAGTCTGAGTTAAGCATAGAAGGGAGAGATTTGTTATCCTGAACTCATACCAGGTTAGATACGATACAATATTTTTTTCCGTTGATGCTTTTTGTACAGAGAAATTTATAACAATATCTTAAATTTCTATGTATGTAAATTTATACCTTGAATATATCTATATTTAATCCAGCAATATTTCTTATTACTCCACATGTCATTTTAGTAGACACCCCATTTTTTAAACAGTGTGAATTTATTTACACTATTTACATTGTTCAGACTGTTGTCAACATCTTTATTGACATATTCACAATGTTTTGGTCATTGTACGCTCTCTTTCTTCAGGTGATATATGTTGGAATTTCCAACCAAACCTTTTTTTTTAGTCCACAGGGGGAGATTCTTTAATATTCTACACCGCCATGCCTTTTCTGCATATCTCTGTTTCAGTTATTTCTCTTCAATAACTCTTTGTGTTTGGGTTTTCCAGAAAAGGCATGCTACATGGAATTAGAACAATCTACCCTGATAGACTAAATAAAGTGTTTGGTTCAAAATGGAAGAAGTATGGAGTATACAATGGTCAAAACATCATGAATATGGCAATAAAGATGAGGACAACTCTTTGAACACTGTAAATAGTGTAAATAGTTACAATATCTTATTTCAGAAATAAATTATGTCTACTGGCCTGCATATTCAAGAGAATTAATAAAGAGAATGAACTAACCATCAGAGTTCAAGCCCATGCTCTCCTTTGTAGAGGAGAGTACTGTCTGATTTAGCATGCTTTAGATTGCTCAGCAATAGAGAGCATCATGGCCCTTCTTCATTAAATATCTCGATTACACAGGCTGGTAGATGTAATTCTTTTTTTTTTTTTTTTTTTTTTTTTTTTTAACATAAAAAAAAATGGCCATCAACTCAAACATAGGTAACCACAAAAATAACATTTGGAGTAATAAGATATATATATAATATATTATTATTATATATAATGTATATTATTATTAATCTGGGTGTAACAGAAAAATTGTCCAGTTATTAGATTAAGCTTTGAACTATTGTATCTTAGAAATGATTACAGATATCTTACTGGAATTCTCTGAGGTTTTTATAACATTATTAGAATCTACTTTGAGCAATAAGAATGTATAATTTCTCTCTAAGCTTAACAGAAGTATCATGATGAAATCAATCACAAATGAAAATGACATGTTCATCATTAATTAATTCATAACTAAGGGTTGGAAGCTTGTGAAGGATTGAAATAAAGTATATATATATATATATAATTCCATGATGATCTTTGCTCTCTCTAACCTTCTAACTTTCTGTCCTGGAGTAACAGGGTGCCTCACAGGCTTCATATGCGATTTCATTTTTAAGTTTTTTTTCACTGCTTTTTGGACTGTCATAGCTGAATCTCCTCTTTTACATGCCAAACATCTTATGAATTGAGTTGGATCTTTTCTAATTGATCTCTTTATCTCTAAGTTGAAATGATGATACCCCTTCCTTTTGTGACCTCCTGGTCCAGTTTTCCTTTCTACTATTCTCTCTTTTTCAAAACTTATTCACCATTCTCTTGATGGTTCTTGAATGGAATTTGAAGATGGAAGCCAGATTATGAATGTTGATACCATTACTGAATGTTTGAATGATTTTTTCCTCTCACCATCGCTCCTTTAGGAAGACAGTGGAGCTGACACAAAATGATTTTAACCTGTTCTCTTTTTAACTGAATAACTCAAAGGGTTTTTCATTGATTCTTACAAAAAATGGTGTCAAGATGGCGAAATGTCTTATCTGAAAGCCTGCAAAAATGAAACTCAGTTAGTTTAGTGGTTTTTTAGGTATTAAACATTTTGTGGGATGAACAATTATCCCATGCAGTTACATGATTTGTACAGTTTTACTGTTCAACCTAGTGTGTGTGTGTGTATATTTCTCTCACTTAAACCATCTTTGACACCCCTCTTTAAAACTTCTGTCTGTTAAATTTTAATCCCCACCTTCATCTTTAGACCTTCCTGTCCTTCTCTCATCTGTTACCCCTCCCTATAGCTTTCATTTACTGTAGCATTCGTCCCACGCTCCCATACATACACTCACTAAATTTTATTTTTTATTCCCGGAGTTGTTTTTTCTGTTTTCTTTTTGAATTTGTAGGTCTGATGAATTGGATCGTATTTACGATTCCAATGGAATAAATTATAACCATGAAATATTAGTGTTTAAGTCTTTTTATTATATCCTTACTCTGTCCTGGACATTAAGTTCTACCTGGATTCTATCCTCTTGGAATTATTTTTTATACATACATACCTACATACATACATACATACATATATATATATATATATATATATATATATATATATATTTTAGATATATGATTGCATATGTATGTGTATATTTACCACTAATATTTTATATATAATATATATATATTTTTGTCATCCACAGACAGACTGTTTCGCTGTTTCACAGCTCATCAGTGTGGCTAGACGTCCAGTTGCCTCTAACTAGGATTGAAACCCGACTGAATTTGCGTCAGTCTGAGCTTCTCCCACTAAGCCATCAGCTTACGGTACGGGATGGTGAATTTTAGCGTGTTTATTTTTAGGTTCGGATAAACACACAGTGACTGAGAGTGACTCAATTCTGTCGAAGAGTATATATATATATATATATATATAAAAACATTGATGTGAATATTCAGACTATTTCATGCTAAACACAATTGTCAGGCCATGATTGCATTTAGCATGAAACAGTTTGAGTGTTGACTTCAGTGTTCACTTTTATATTTACATACACTCTCTCTGATATTGAGCACCTTATCCCATAAATATACCATACCTTAAAACATATATATTTTATCTTATATATCTTAAATTTATATTATAAGCCAGCTGAATACAAGTTTATGATCTTGATTTGCTGAAAGCACTGCACAGCTTTTTATTCTTGCATATTTTATATCTCTTAATTACTGATAGCAACCATAGAAAAGTTCACATGTTTGCTCTGAGCTCTTTCAGTTGTGCAAGCATAACTCAAACTAATTGGGCTGTCCATCTACTGCAGTGAGTAAATGTTATACTTTACAAAACTCGAATACACATCCTTTTTTTCTACCACAGGGAGCCTATCTGTGTTTTTGTTTTTAATATATATTAATATTCACCCAATACAAGGCCCAAGAGCCACTCAAAGTAGAGGGTTACTGAATGAAGTGTGTGATATGAGTGTAATATGAGAAAATAGAAAGTGTAACTTATGAGGATATGGCAGATAGATAATGATTAACTATAGATGTGAAGAGGTTAAGTGTTCAGGGAGAAACATTCATGTACCATTCTGTTCCACAAAGTAGTGGTTCTTAGAAAGAAGCTGTCTGCAAGGCAGGTTTAGGCTCTAAAGGCAGCCTTGTCTGAACATTTGCCATGGAAATAGTGGTAGAATAGCAATATGCTTGAAATGTGTCTGTGGGGAAAGAAGCTGTACATGCAGTAGCTACTCTAATGATTTGATCTTTTGCCATCTTTAAAAGGTCTGGGAGATCCCAGAGCTTTTAAGCTTGGCTCAACATCAAATATAAAACCATAAACTCATTCTTTATTTTTTCTGATTTGCTCATCACCATTTTTTTTGTGTGCATACATTAGTAAAATTAGTAGTAGTTATGTTGTCTTTATTTACATTATTCACTTCTAATATCTTCATCTTTGTTGTTTTAATCACAATGTTTCAGCTCTTGTGCCATCTGGCCTTCTTCAGGTGACCTTCAAGGAATTTTAAACTGAACCCTTTATTTAATCTATAGGGATAGTGTTCTCTTTCCATGTCTAGTGATATTTTATCTTGTTCTTTTTAGCACTGATCAGTTATTGCTCATCTTGTTTTCCACTAAGTCCAAGTTTGCACTACCTGGCCCAGGGATTGAACTTAGAATTACTATGCCACCAAATTATATTTATTTTTATTAAAAGAAACAAATTTCAATGATTATTTCCAACTGCCATCTTTATGGCCTTCAGTAAACTGCATAGATTGGGCATAGAGAATAAATACTAAACAAGATATAAACTCGGTTAAGAGAGCAGCTGCTGTACATGGGCAGACATCTAAATGCAAAAGAAATGTGAGTTTGTGTCTTGGAGTTTATTTCTGATTCATGGTATTTACTCACTGTTGGGTTGGTTAGTTGAGATGAAAAGTAACTAAAATTAAGATGAAATAAATATTAGTCAAAAATTAGTAATGTTGTTGGATTAACTTTCCTTCCTTACTCCCATTTAGTATGGCATTCATAATGAGCATTTAGGAAGCACAATCTGTACATAGACAGTCTTTAGGTAGACACCACTAAGACAAGATGTGTCCAGCACTTGTGGGTAGACACAGCCT
Organism: Acanthosepion esculentum; assembly: GCA_964036315.1. Lineage (NCBI taxonomy): Eukaryota > Metazoa > Mollusca > Cephalopoda > Sepiida > Sepiidae > Acanthosepion > Acanthosepion esculentum. The sequence goes on from OZ038516.1 coordinate 74,285,059, forward strand.
TTTGAAATTATATGCTGTACTAAAGACAGTTTTTGTAACATCTTCTTGCTTTCCTTTTCAGAGTGAGAGAGAAGGCATGTGACACATTTCTACACTTTGTTAGCATGTTCCTTTCTAGGAAATGAAACTTTATTTTTTTATTATAAGTGTTTGGGTAAATATCTGTATCTATGGCTAGTGGAACTCGTACATATGATCCTTTGCTAAGGATACAGGCAAAATGGTAATTTCCCTGTACCGCTTTAGTAAGTACCTGACTCCTGCTATCCTCTATCTTTACAAGAGCCAGAACAGACCAAAAATGGAGTACTGTTGCCATATATTGCAGATACCTCACTCTCCAGCCTTGATAGTCCAAAAGCATCTATGAGCCCTTGTGAGTGACAAATCATTCTCCACCTTCCAACCTCTCCCTAACAGGTGGGATGTGGCAAGCCTCCTGCTGCTCTATCACTACTTCTACTGAAAGTGCTCAAACGAACTTCATTTCCTGGTCCTGCCAATTCAAACCTTCATGGCAAGGACTAGAAGAATTTAGAAAATGTTATTGTATTCTTCTAGTTGCTAAGGACAGTTTGTTTTGTTGTTAATAGTTATTTTGTTTTTAATAAATTCATTTCATTTTGTGTTGGGAAAGTTCACACTGGATGAAACATGTTGGCTAATAATACAGTTTTCCTGTTGTCTTTTTCTACAGGTTAACTCTGAGAAATTTTTCACATCAATATGTGTATAGAAATCCTTGATCTGTTGAATTTCTCTTGAAAGTCCTTAATCTCTTCCATTATAATGTAGCAACGCTCTACTACAAATTGGTGACCAACAGTCATTTTATCCATTAAAATCCTGTAGCATCACTTCACGGTAGTATAAATAGATATCAATCTGACTGGAATCATTAATGACTCTCCTTGTGATAAACGAGTTAATGTATTTTAAGGAACTCTAGCAAGAAGTGTTCCACACACACACTTGAATGCTAGCTAGATAGAGTGCTGTTAACTAAATAGGAACGAATAGAAAGAATTCATTGTTACTGAGAGAGGATTATGAGTTTCACCCATATTAATAAAGATAAGAATAAAATCTCACCTGTGCTTAATTGTTTATTGTTTCTCTTTTGAAAGAAAAAGGATCAGATTATTGATTTGCTGATATTAAACATTTGATTATGAGTGAATATTAGTCATAGAAAATAGTCTCCCTCAGTTGCTACTGACTAGTATAATCAATGCTTGAGAGAAAAAAAAAAGCCAGAAAGAATGCTGTGAAAAGAAGTGTTGATCACAGTAGAAAAGATAATAAAAGTCAATGGGTGGAAAAAAGATTGAAAATGATAAAAAGGTGGTGATAAGGAGAGTGAAAGTTTAAGAAAAGGAGAGAACAACAACAAATGTTAGGAAAAAAGAGTGAGAGACAGGAAAAGAGATCAAGAGGGATGTGTTCTGCAAAGAGAAAAGGACACTGAATTAAAGTAAAAAAAAAGAAACAGAAGAAAAAGAAACAGAATAAAGAGACTGAGAGACAGTTTAAAAAAAAAAGATTTCAGGTTTTTGAACATGGATTTCTCATTATCAAATATCAAGAATCATATTTAATAATTAGAAATCCATGTTCCAAGGCAATCAGTGCAGTATTAGAAATAAAGGACAAAATTTTGGTAAGATATGAACTCATGTTCCTCTTACTGCAAGGAGTCTGGTTGAAAGCTCCAACTGCTGTAACAACTAAGGTACCAGAACTTAGTTGCTTTGTAGAAAATACAATCTTACTTATAATACATCATGCTATTCCACAATCTCTCTTGGTGCCATGTTTGTTTTTTTTTTAACATCAGTGCGACACTGAAATCTGAAGGCACATTGGGATAATCAAAGATGCATTCCAAAAACTAAGCAGAGTAAAACAGAAAAAACTTTGATAGAAACAAAGAAAAGAGTATTGAACTGCTATGTGATATATGTCTTTCTATATGGCAGTGAATGCTGGACAGTCTCCTCAAAGATGAAGAAGAGACTTGAAGCAACAGAAATTTGATTCTACAGAAGGGTGCTGAGGATACTATGGATCGAATATGTGAGCAACAAGTTTTAGAGAAAATGGAAACAAAAAGGAAACCTACTTAACATCAAAAAGAGACATTTGAAATTTCTACATCATGTGATGAGGAAAGAGGGCTTGGAAAATCTGATACTCAGAAAGCCGATTGAAGGCAAGAGGGACAGGGGAAAACAATGCATAACATACTTGGTGAGCTTGAGTAAATGGATGGTGGAACAGAGTTTAGGATGGTGGTTAGCAATATCCGGCCCACCAACATAATGCCTGGACATTAATTATCTAATTAATTTATGGAGCAAGTGTCAGAAAAATATCAGTTGGATTTAATCGAAATACAATGCAGCAAATTTTTTAAATCAAAATTTAATTCCAAATCCACTTCTGACTTCTAGGAGAAATATGTTTTGCCAAGTGGAAAATATAAAAGCCTATTGAATAATGCAAAAATGATAGTATCATTATTTGGAAGTACATATGCTTGTGAGCAACTTTTTTTTCAAAAATGATTGTTTAAGAACAAAGTTTGGTGATGACCACCTGGATGATGTTTTGCTCCAATCATCGACAAATATTTCACCTGATGTTGAGAAGTTATCGAATGATAAGCAGAAACAAGTGTCTTATTAAATAATTCACCATTTCTAACTGTATTTTGTTTGTAGTAAGGAATTTACATTTTTTGTTAGTTGTGATCCTGTTATTCCTGTGGAAAAATAAGCAAACTTGTTGAAATAATATAACATAAACTTTGTTGTCTTTTTTAAAATCTCCAGATCAAGGCGGCCTTCTGAATGGAGCAGTCTGAAGTTGGAACAATTTATTATAGTAAATTTGATATCCTGGTCTGCACTCTCCAAAAGATTGCCAAAGCCTGGTTTAGGAGAAATAACAAAAATACAAAATTTATTAAGAGCTACAAAGGACAGGATATTTTGAAGAGTCATGATTGCCTATGTCCTGTGGGTACACAGCACATAAAGAAGAAGATATTAGTAGCAGCAGTATTATTTTTTATTAGTTGAAGCTTTGTCAATAATTGCTATTAATTTTAACTCATATTTGCTTTTTATCATAAATTGAAAATGAAGAATCAAGAGACTCGCATTCTATTTGTCTCAGAAAACTGATTGAAGGCAGACAGAAGTTGTTTTTACTGATCCATGCTGTCTACTTACTGCTGTAGATTGATGGCCTGTAAAGAATTACAATTGTGGTAAAAGGCAATGGAAATATAAAGGCAACATTCTTTTCCATTAATTGAATAAAAAGTTTTGATTTAATATAAGAACATGAAGAGGGTTGAATTCTGACTGTTTCTCCTTCCCTCTTTCTTCTGTCCCACCTTCTTTTTTCTGTCTCTCTCTCTCTCTCTCCTTTCTTCCTTATTCTATCTCTCTTTCCTTCCTTCTGTATCTTTCCTTCCTTCCTTCCTACCTTCTTCTGTCTATTTCCTTCCTTCTCTCACTCATTTCTTCCTCCCCTTCTTTCCTTGCTTTTTTCTGATTCCTTCTTTCCTTTGTCTTGACTTCCTTCCTTCCTTTTGTATCTCCTTTCTTTCTTCTCTCTTTCTTCTCCCTTTCTTTTGTATTTCCTTCCCTACTTCTGTCTTTCCTTCCTTCATTCTTTTGTATTACCTTCCTTATTTCTTCTGCATTTCTCTCCTTTCCTCCTTCTCTATTTCTCCTCACTCCATTTTTTCGTCTGTTTCTCCTTTCTTCTGTTTGTCACGTTCTCCTTTCTTCTGTTTGTCACGTTCTCCTTTCTTCTGTTTGTCACGTTCTCCTTTCTTCTGTTTGTCACGTTCTCCTTTCTTCTGTTTGTCACGTTCTCCTTTCTTCTGTTTGTCACGTTCTCCTTTCTTCTGTTTGTCACATTCTCCTTTCTTCTGTTTGTCACATTCTCCTTTCTTCTGTTTGTCACATTCTCCTTTCTTCTGTTTGTCACATTCTCCTTTCTTCTGTTTGTCACATTCTCCTTTCTTCTGTTTGTCACATTCTCCTTTCTTCTGTTTGTCACATTCTCCTTTCTTCTGTTTGTCACATTCTCCTTTCTTCTGTTTGTCACATTCTCCTTTCTTCTGTTTGTCACATTCTCCTTTCTTCTGTTTGTCACATTCTCCTTCCTTTTGTTCCTCTGTCCTCCTTTTTGTTCTATCTCTCCTTCCTTCCTTCTTTCCTTGTTCTCTATTTCCTTCCTTCTGTTTCTTCTTCCTTCTGTCTCTCCTTTCTTTTGTTTCTCCTTCCTTTCTTCTTCTGTTTCCTTCCTTCCTTACATCCCTCCATCTCTCCTTCCTCCTTCTGTATCTCCTTCCTTCTTTTTTCCAGTCTTCCATTTGTATTTCTTCCATTTTTACTCTCTCTTTCCACCATCATCTTTAATCTTTCTTCTACTTCTCTCTTTAATCCCTTTCTTTCCTTCTTTCACTCTCTCATTTCTCTTCACTCATCTTTCTTCCTCTTCTTCATCACTATCACTTTTTCTTTGAATTACTTTTTTGTCTTCTGTTTTCTTTACAAGCACCCCACCCAACCTTTCATTTTTAATATGTTTGGCTTCATCTTATTATGAACATAAAATATTGATTTTATTTGTTGATTACAATAATTACTAGTAATTGCTTACTAAAAGCTTTGTATCAGTCTCTACTTGAATATTTTCTCCTCTGCAAAACATCATCAGACATGAGAAAACAGATTATTTCCTTTTCATCTAATCAGGTCCCCCTTGCATCAAATATGGATGCATCTCTCTCTCTCCCCCAGCATCAAAGGTAGATGTGCATCTATTTGCATCATATGTCAGTGCATCACTCTCCTCATATTAAATGTGGATCCATCTCTCTCTTTACATATCATTTTTGCATTTTAAATGTAAGTGCATCTCTCTCCCTACCTCAGATGTGGTTGCATCTCTCTCTCCTTGCATCAAAAAAACAGGAGAAATAATTCAGAAATATATCAGTTCATACTTTCACCATTCATCTCTTGCCAAATAGAAATCAACTCCTGCTTCAACAGTTTGAATTTATTGATTTTAGATTAAATTTTGTCTGAAATTTGGAAATGACTCATTTTATTCCATACTATATTCAGGAAAATATTTTTTTATTTTTAAAATCATGGTCTGTAATGCTTTTGTCATTTTAAACTTTGCTATATGGTTGTGAAATCTGTATTCTATATTGCAGTGACATCCAAAAATTAGAATGCTTTCACCAGCAAAAGCTTCATTCAATCTTGAATATCAAATGGAAATACTATGTGACTAACACCAACGTCCTGGAAAGAGCCAACAGTCAAAGTTGAATCACTGATCATTAGACACTGTCTTTGATGGTCAGGACATGTAGCAAGAATAGACGAGTCATAGTTTCCATGTCAAGTCTTATTCAGTGAACTCACTTCGTGGAAAAAAACCACAGGGTTGCTCTCTTCAAAGATACAAGGACCAACTTAAAACAACACTGAAATCCACTAAACTTAAATCATTTGAAACAGAAACCTGAGACCATATCAACTAGCAGTGTTCCATCATCATCAGAACCTAAAAGGAAGAAGTCAAACAACAAGAGAGAAAGGCTCAACAAGATCAACTTTGTCCTCCACCAGCATTAGTATGCATTCAATGCCATCGGCTCCTCTATGTAAGAATTGGTCTACTTAGTTGTCAATGCCATCATCATCATAAAGGAAGTGATCAGAAAAGAAGAAATTAAATTTTTGGATACAAGATAAAGCCAGTGATAGTGTATTCAGGAAAGTCAATTCTCATTCTTTACATTTTGGCCAATGGTGATTCTCAATATTTCTCCCCTGTGGGATTTTGTACTTCTTGACAGTTTTTAATCAAGGTAAAAAAGATTCCTGCAAAAAATAGCAATCTAGAAATCATTCTCAAGAAATCTTGCTATATAAGCCAAAGTAGGTCAGTGCAGATTAATTTTTCCTGCATGAAATCATGACAATACCATTTTAATGTTACAGAAATTCCCAGTATTGATTTTGACTTAATCTGTACTGAGTTTGTTTAAAAGTTCTTTCATGTAGCCAGACTATTTTAACATACACATCTTCCAGTAAGATTCCCTATCTATTATTTTGATCTCTCATAAAAGAAAGCAGTATGCTTCTCCTCTCCCACACCTTTTGGTCATGCCTGATTTTGTACCATTAATGTCATGACCTTTGGAATATTTTAAATATAATTTTGAGCTATTAGCTGATTTCTTTAAGAACTGTATGAATTGTCTTGGAAATTAAAATTTGTTCATAATTTCTGCCTTATTTATTGCAAATACATTCTAGTTCAAGATTCAGGCTTCTACAGAAGGATTCAGATTTCTGGCTCTACAATGACCAACAAATGTTCAGAGGTGATTCAGGAAGGACTAGAAGGGCCAGGTATCACTGGAGCCGAGGGGAAGGGATTCTGTAGGGTTGAGAGAGTCTGTGTTCCATGTTATTAAAGTGGCTTATTTGGCCTGAATATCTTCATGGTTTTGAGTTGTTAATTCTTAAGCCTTTATATTGTCTATAAGTTTGAGAGGAGTAATTATCAAACTTTGTTTGGATGTTCAAATTGCGTCTTACAAAAAAAACTTTGACTTCATTTTTATTTTTACTCCAACATTTCACCCTTCCTTAGGTTTTAATAATAGTCATTGTCCTTGATGGCATTTTGAATAGAACCTTTTATTTCAATCAATACTGTTATGTACACTATTTACATTATTCGGATTATTGTCCTCATCTTTGTCGCCATATTTATTACAATGTTTCAGCCTCCTTCAGGTGGTTGGAATGTTGAACTGAACCCTTTATTTTGCTCACTGGGGTAGACTGTTCTAGTTCCACGTGCCATGTTAAATGGATGTCAATTATCAGTTATTTCCTGTTAATTCCCCTCTCCAAGTTCACCACTGCCTTAACCAGGTATTGAACTCACACTCTTTGGGTCCTGTCACTGGATCTAACCAACGCCATTATCCACTGTGCCATGTGTCCATGAGGAAATCTGTGTATGAATTTCTGGGTATTATAAACCTAATGTCTCAGCAACCATTTTTACCAGTGTTCATATTGCAATTTTTTGCTGTTATTGCATGTTTTTACCAGAACTCATATTGCAATTTTTGTTGTTGTTATTGCTTTTCTCTGGCACTCCATATTGTATTCATTTCTAATACCCTTATAGTTTTGACTGGTTAGTTCTCCAGTCAAAACTATAAGGGTATCTTCATTGGATAGATGTCACAGATTTTACTTCAGATGAAGCATAAAGATATTCAGTTTGATGTTCTTTGCAATAATTTGGGTAAAAAAAAAATGATAGTCGATCTGTTCAACATTCTTTACATTTTTTTAAAGCAATTTCTTGAAAGTAGAATTGCATTTCAATTCAATTCAAATTTTTCATCTCTTCTAATTCAGAATTAATGATAATTACCACTAATGATTAAATACAATTGAGAATTAGCTTAATTGATGAGACAAGCTTCCTCAGCTGAAAACAAATCATTTTTGCTTTGTGATGTGAACATTTCAGTCAGGTTATCAAGTAGTTTCTATGTTAAAATCATTTCTTTTGTTTTGTAGCATATTTTCCATTAGTCAAAAAGGTGCTTCAGTTGATTGAAAATTTAGGCAAAAACTAACCAAAAAAAACACCAAATTATCACTAAAGTTTGATTTGCTAGATGCAAGGAAACTGCAATCATTTTGTCAGGATTACATCCAATACAACAGTTAACAGTTAAATTGACAAATTTAATGATATGTGGAGGCCTGTTTGAATAATTCATTTTTCTCTTTCTTTTGTTTTTTGCCTGATATAAAAGTTTTTTTTTTATTGCTGAAATTCTGAATTTCAAATGTGCAACTCTAAATCCTCTTCACCTTTGTTTGGAATTAAATGTTTTGGGCAAAGTTTAACATTTGTACCTGCAAAAAAAAGTGATGTGTCAAACAGACAATTTTCCCCTTGACACCACTATTACCATATACTCGTTCGGCAATTTTTATTGTTTTAAAAAGTCATTTTTAGAATTTTAATGAAATCCATATATATGAAACTTGATTTATGCATTCTCTTTTTTTCTTGAGAATTAACAACAAAAGAATTAAACACTATTTATTTTATTAGGGCAGTTGTTCCCAAACAGTGCAGCGCACCTCATAGCTGTGACAGAAGAGTATAGCAGATGAGGTGGAATGATTGAAAGACAAAGATTTAGAAATAGTTTAAAAAAATTCATATGCCAAACATAAATATGATTTCAAAATTTTAAATATTATTTTGGATTACTTGTAATTGCATGCATGGATCCCAGCATAAATAGTTATAAATAATTATTGACTGATTTTATCTTTGTAATATTTTTGCATGATATCAAGTATTAAGAATATAGTAACTAGGGTCTGCAAGTTGAAGGTGAGATTTATCAATGATAATGTTCTGACTTTAAATCTGTGGTTATCTCCCTTTAATCTTCTCACTGTTTTCTATTTTTAAATGTATTTTTTATCACATAAAATTTGGTGAGGTGTGAGCAAATTTTCATTTAAAAAATGTGGAATGTAACTGCAGAACCACTGTATTAGTGTTTATTTGTAAGAGTAATTTTTATATTTACAGTATTATAAAAATATGTAAACCAACTACAATGCAATATTTATTATTTACTATATTATAAAGAAATAACGATGAAAACATTTTTTTATTCATCAATTTATAAAAATGTCTGATCAAGCAAACAAGAAAATTTAAATAAGCACATAATAATAAGTAACTTTACTTACAAATTTCGAAAAAATGCATTTTCTAGGTTTAAAATCGTTTGCAATCTTCTGGTTTTATGCTTTTATTTTTCTTTCTTGAGAATTAGTAACCAAAATTTTAAACACAATTAGACCGTTTAGTTACAAGAATAGTGCTTAATTTTTTTGTGTGGTTAATTCTTGAGAAAAAAAAATGTATAAATCGAGTTTCATATGTTTGGGTTTTCGTAAAATTCTAAAATCAGCTTTTTAAAACAAAATTGCCAAGTGACTGTACAGTAATATTGGTGTCAAAAGAAAAAAAATGTCCTTTTGACACATCATTTTGTTGCAGGTACACATATTAAACTTTGCCATGTTTTATTTAATAAAATTATTTCTGTGTATACTATATATTTTTGCATATAAGATGACTTTTAAATCCTAAAAATCGCCCTTAAAAATTGGGTGTCATTTTATACTACAATTCTAAAAAAGAAATTGTAGATTCTGATTGATGTTTATTGCTAGGCTAATTTCAGCCTTGGTGCGGTAACCAATAATGTACATGAAAAGATTCACATTATCAAATAAACTGATGATAAAAGTAATAAAACCATTTCTACTTTATATATTACTGGCATAACTTCATAATAAATTGCCTATTCAAAGAAAAATTCCATATCAATGAAATTAACTTGTATCCCTGCAAGCTCAGCTGTGAAAATGTAAACATCAAGTTAGGATTGCAGTCACAGCAATGGAACATAATATAATATTATTGTACATAATCGTAATGTTATTAGTGGTATTTTGCGATAGTCGATGAAGTATAAGTAAATGGCCATTAATACATCAGACTGTAACTGTTTAGATATAGGAAAAGAAGAGAAAAAAAATCAGTATTGGCGAGAGATCACGTGATGGAACATGAACAAAATAATGGTTTCCTTTTCAGGGGATGTGGGAAAATTTGCTATATTTTTTATCTTATCTAAAGGTCACCTTATACCTGGAAATATATGGTAATTATGCAAAATTTTATGAAAAAGTAATAATTTAGAATAATTAAAAAAATCAGAAAATGACGCACTTTAAATAAATTTGTGTTTCTTTACTGGGAAGGTTTTACTACTGATATGAAGCATCATAGGATGTGTCATTTGCTTTCTGAGTAGATATGAATAAATGCTTTTAGTTCAATTCATTTGTACTAATAACCAAAAGTAATCACATGACTTGTGTTGACTGATGTACTTTTGGAATTTGTCAAATTAGCTGTATGCACTTGGTATTGTCTATTTGGAAACAGTTTTAGCTTTGAATTAATCATAATTTTATGTTTGTTAAACTTTTAATCTCTTTAATACTTTCTTAATTTAGAGAAAGCAGCATTTCTATTAATAATTTGATAATGTTCAAGTTTAGACAGATTTGTTTGAGGAATGTTCCACAACTAATCTTGCTGTAAACTCTATAATCAGTGGGAAAAATATTTTTCTACTCTGATCATTTTTATCAATTGTGAAAATGTTGAAGAGAAGCTTGCAAAATTAATTAACCACTGATTGGATGTCCTTTTAAATGTGAAAGTGAATATTGTAAAATTTATAAAAAAAATAACTTACAAAGAATTTGGTAACAGTATTTTTTATCTTTATCAATTTCTAAAATCAAAGTGTAGTATCTGTTCCTTTTAAAAATATATTTTTTTTAATTCTATTTGTTGGACTTTTATTTTTATTTATTTATTTTTTAATCATTTCACCTCAAACAAGGTGGAAATGCAACTATTACATAGGGAGTGAAAGTAAGAGAAAACACTGAGTATAGGGAGAATTGAGGAAATGACAAAAGATGAATGGTATTCAAGAAGATGGCAATTGACATTGCATTTAAATTTTTGAAGTTTATAGTTATCAGGGAAGCAAGTAAACAGAAGAGAGTTCCATAGGCAGGAAGTGCAAGAAGCTGTTAGAGTAAGTGGCAGTTGCATTTAGCTATTTCAACAGTAAATGGGTGGGACCTAGATGCCAATCTAGTAGCATGCTTAAACTCATATGGTCAGGACATTAGGGAAAAATGCTGATCAGAGCAGTTGCTATGAAAATATTTGTAGAAAAGACAGAGGGAAGCCAAGCCACACTGGTGAGAAAGTGAGTGATGTCAAGTCAAGATCAGTTACATGAAAGATCCTTCTTTGGATTTTGTCACAAACCACAAAAGGAATAGCAGGAGCACCAGACCAGATATAGCAGCAGTATTCAATGCACGGATGCCTGGTAGAGTTGTAAATGTGCAAGATGGACTCTGACGAGAAAAATTTTCTGGCACAACACAGTGACCCAACTTGACTTGCAGTAGATGCAGTTATTGGTTTGATGTAGTTGCACCACTTCATGTCAGTTGAAAACAGGAGTACACAAAAGTGCAGTATGTTGCTATGCATGATTTTATCATTAGCCATGCTGATAGCAGGCAGAAAAGTTTCTCAATGGTGGTTTTGTTTTGGAAGCTTTAAAATTTACAAGCCATTTCTTGCCCCAATTAATCACTGATTGGAGGTCCTTTTCAAGAGTAGCAGCCATACTAGTAGGATAACTATTTTTTGCACAGATTGTTTAGAGATTGTTCATTATCATCCAAAATCAACTTTCATCTTAAAAAGATATGAATGGACCAATAAATATGTAAAGAATTTAGGGAAGTCTCTATTACATGCTGATAAAAATAAAACAAGGCAGCAGGAAACTTTCATGAGACTTGAAAATCTTATAATAACTATCTCACTTGTTGGCTATAGTGGCATATAGAGGCTTCCTTACTTTGCTCAATTCAGTAGTAGCAGGAACAGAAGTAATCAGCAGGGAACAATCGGAAGTCCCAGAACTGAGAAAAATTCCGACAATCTTTCTATAATCAAAAGATCTTTTTAACAACATTTATTGTTTTTGTTCATTAACATTGAGGTTTTAACACCATCACAAGATACATTTTTTAATTATTGATAAAACTGAGCAATATGACTACAGGGACAAATCAAATCAAGTTCTTAAAAATAATTATATTTTCCATATCAAAAACTGATAAAGTATTCCATCATTATAATGCACTGATGGCATATGATCTCATATCCTTACCCAAACGTTTGAAATTTAAAACAAACCATTTTTGTAACATGTAACTGGATACATTAATAAAGTCTTTTAGAAATAGAATTGCAGTTTTACTAAAACATTCTCAAGCACTTACTGTGGGCATGATCACTTCCCAGTTATATGCAAGCTAACGGTAAGATTACAAAAATTAAAGAAGCCCAAAGCAATAACTAAACTACAACAATCTCCATAGCAACTCCAGTTGCAAACATATTAATTTGCAGTGAAAAACAAATATGAAACTTTAGAACAAGTCAGGAACTCAAAGCGGAACACCTTAAGGGAAACATGAGTGCAAGCAGCAAAAGAAATCATCCCAAGGAAAGAAATACAAGAAAAATAAAAGAATAATAATTTCAAACAAAAGAGGAATGATTCAAAGAGAAATGTGCAGAGATTGAAAAACTGCAGGACTCAGATGTAGTTGGCAAAGATACTACTAAGACTAATATCAGCAGAGAAAACATGCTCTTCAATAGGATGTAAAGATATAGAAAATCTAAATACTGAACAATCCTAATAAAAAAGAGATAATGCAGATATATGATAATTATATGATAGAGCTCTTTCATGATAATAGAGGCACCAACAATGAATAATAACATAGAGGACCTATAATATTAAAATCTGAGGTTAGGTCAATAATTGTCAATGTAGGACAAAGCAGCAAGATCAAATGAGATTGCAATAAAAAAAAAACAGCTTTTAGATAATTTTGGATTTAAAGGATTACTGAAATAATAAATTAAACATATGAAAGTGGTGAAATACTGAAAGACCCCAGTAGAGGAACCTTCAAAGTTCTGCCAAAAAATAAAAAATAATCATATGAAAATAAATACAAATTTCATTAGATGATCAGCTTATGGGACATGTATCTAAACTAATAATTAGGATTCTAATGAATAAAGCATATAGCAGAATTATACCAGAAATAAAGGAAGAATAATATGGCTTTGAAGACACTGGAACAAGAAATGTAATTTTTAAGATCAGAATAAGCAAGACAAATGTAGAAAGATTTATGCCTATGTCTCGTATGACACAAAGAAGTCCTTGAAATGTTAGGAAAGATTGATTTATACAGAAAAATATTCTGCTTATTGTGCTTATTACAACAGCTGAAATGTTGAGTGTAACTTCAGGTGTCCATCATCATTCATGATAACCTTCCTGGAATTTTGAAACTTGAACACATCATTCAAGCTCTAGAGGCAGATGTTCTCATTACCCTTTTCATGGATAGGTTTATATTTAACATTTCTTCTACTAATCTAGACTTTTCAAAACTACCAGATCCAGGAACTAATAACTACCTGGGTTGGGCAGCAGATATATTTAGCTTTAATCCACTAATTAATCTTTCTTAGACAACACAGCATGTTATTTTAGAGTCTTAAACTTAACGTCTATACTCATGTTGTAGGCTTGTAAGTATTCTGAGTCAGGTGGTGTTCTTTCTTTCATAACCAAACATTCCATGGAAGAAAGCATTATCAAGAATTGTGTGCATTTCATCCTGTGCAGTTTTAGTAAGGAGTATAAATGAGAGAAGCTAGGGATAGAGAAATATTGAAAGGCTATAAACCAGTATTTCCCAAACTTTTTTCAATCGGCGCCCCCTTTCGGCACAAACGTTTTTGTCAACGTCATCCCCTCTGCGTATCTTTCATAGCATGTGGCACTTCAAAGAATTTTCTCTCAACAATCCAAGAAAGCTAAGTATTTCAAACTCTCTCTCTTTGTCTACTTTTGAATGTATGCAACTGTTTATTCTTTGTATGAACAACAAAAACTCTTTTTTTTTTCTTTTTTAAACATGTTTGAATATTTATTATTTAATCTGTTGTATGAACATTTCCACTTCATGACAATTCATTAAAACTACAGACTTATAAAATTTCTGATTTATTTTCCTGAAATGAGCTACTGACATAACTTCTAGCATGTAAATTTGTTAGGGTAAACCAACTGTTCATTTTAACTGCAAAGCTCTGCACCATTATACATTTAGGGGAAGTCTTTTGAAGTGTCATTTTTCTCAATGAAATATTTGGTTGGTTGATATGTTTTACAGCCTATCAAAACTAGATTATTTAATACTGAAACATTAATTAAAACTTTGGATTTTATACTGGTTAAAAATTTTCAAAAGTTTCAAAACAATTATGTATTAACTTAAAGAGTATTTGTAGTGAGTACAAAATAATAATTATAACTCCCTTAAAATTCAGGTGAGCTGAGGAAAAAGACATGGCACTTCAAAGAATATTTTTATCTAATCCAAGAAAGCTAAGTATATCAAACTGTCTCTCTTCATCTACTTTGAACACATGCAACCATTTATTCCTTATGTGAGCAACAAACTCTCTTACATTTGTTTTAAACATTTTTGAATATTATTTTGGTGTGGGTAAATAAATTGTTCATTTTAACCCTGAAGTCCCATGTCACTATAGATGAATAATATTTGGAAGCTTCTGATTCAGAAAGAAAGAACAACAAACATAACTGCAAACAAAGTGTCAAGAAGGATGGCTTTTTACTTGACACTGCTATTACTGTATACTTGTTGTGCCTTCTCAGGCTAATGTTCTCAGCTGACATGAAGTGGAAAGACTATATTATATCCATTGCTAGGTCAGCTGCTAAGAAAGTTGGTTCACATTGTCAGGTGAAACAATTTTTCTTTCCAGAATCTATTTTACATATCTATAAGTCTACCATTCATCCATGCTTAGAATATTACTGCCACATATGGTCTGGTGCCCCTGCTATTTACCTTGAACTCCTTGATAAGATTCAAAGAAGAATATTATTGGTCCTGATCTGGCGGCTTGGCTTCAGTCACTTTCCCTGCCACTGTAAAGTTGCCTCTCTGTCTTTTCTATAAGTACTTTCATATGGTGCCTAGACTTTTTGAATTTAAGCACAGTACTAGACTGGCATCAAGATCTCAGCAATTTAAAGTTGAGCTGGCTAGATGTAACAATAAGTTCTATGTTAACAGTTTCTTTTCTCACACTTCTTGCTTGTGGAAGTCCCTTCTGGCTCCATGCTTTCCAGCCAACTTTAATCTACAAAAATTTAAATTCAATCACTATCTACTGTCCTCCTGATTACACTTTTCTCTTCCTGCTCATTATTAATGTTTCTTTTCTTAATTCTTTCACACCCTGTAACACCTTCTGTCTTAGTGGCTTTACTGCCTTGTTTGGGAGGAAATTGATTAAAAAAATAATCCCTTAGTAATTTTTATTATTTTAAAGAGTTATTTTTAGAATCTGAATAATTCCCAAACATAAAACTGTATTTATATACATTTTTCTCAAGAATTGACAATAAAATTTTTTAACACTTTTCATTTAGTAGATTGTTTATTTGCAAGAATAATTTTATATTTACAAGATTACAAAATATATGAACCAACTACAACACAACATTTATCATTTACCATGATATAAGCAACTGGGAAAATAAATTTTTCTTATTCATGTAACAGGAGAGAACTATAGAAGAAAGATTCATTTTCCCATTTGTATTCCCCCATTATGGGCATTATCATATCCATAATATGATAGCACCATAGTTCATGTAAGGAATGGAATGGTTGAAAGGAAAAGGAATGACAAACATGCTTTTTTCTCAGAGAGACTTTTATACTACTAAGACATAAACAAAACTATATATACATATGTACAAGTGTCCAACACGGAGAATAATATATCACATACATCTACACAGTGAGTAGAGTGTAAGGAGAAACAAAAAGGAAGGGTATAACATGTATTATGGAGATGTTTTTGTGTCTGGAGAAGCCATGTTTAGGATGAAGATTTAAATGGGCTGGATTCATCTACAATGTCCCAGGTGAGGATATATTCCATGAACAGGAAACAGTGAGTTTTGGGTTTTAGCAGGAGTTTCTTTCTGTATCTGGGAAAGATATATTCCCAAAGTGAAATAGCACCATGGACTTGTCAGCTGCTTGAGAGGCAGATTTAGCCTTTGCCCAGGCCATGGCGCTGTCCAAGCTAAAGAAAGCAACCTCTCAGTTTGGCTATTGTAAACCAAACAAAATTGACTGCTGCTGTCATCACTTTATGGATTGACATCACTAAGTGGCCATAATGACCCACGTGATTTATCTCCACGAAAGGGAGATAATAACCTTCTGTATCTCTACATTTATAAATTTATAAAAAATGTCAACAAGTGAACAAGAAAATTTAAATAATCACAGCTACCAGTAACTATAATTATAAATTTTGAAAAAATTGCATTTTCTGGGCATTTCTTTCATTTACTCGAACTGTATAAATTCACTAAAATAGATTTTGCTTGAGAACTGACAACAAAAATATGAGCGACTATTTATTCCTTAGATTGTTTAAATCTGTATATAAAATTCTGTGACATCCATTAGTCCATCCATCCATCACAGCTTCAAATATAGCCAAACATTGACTGATCAAAATCAAATTTTGGGGAGAAGTGCAAACAAGTAAGTTGGTACTAATTACAGCTGATTTAATAGCTTAGTACAATAAATTTTCATTAATATTTTTGGAAAAATTTAAAGTTTTATTATTTAACATACAAAATACTGCCATTATTTTAAAAACAATTTAATGATTAAAATAACAAATACTTATTTAATAATATTTTAATTGTTTCTTGTTTTGCATATCTTTAAGTTTTTATACACACAACAATCCAGTTTCCAGTTCACCCTGAGTTTGCAAGAACTATAAACAAGTCACAAGGCCAAATGCTTCAAAAAGTTGGAATTTGGCTCCAGAAAGAAATATTTATGAATGGCCAGCTGTATGTTGCATAGTCAAGAGTAAGAAATCTTAAGAATTTATTCTTCATTGTTAAAAATGAAAAAAAGAAATTTTCTTAAAAAATATAGTTTACCATGAAGTCCTATAAAATTAAATTAATTATTATACCACAAAGTATGGTTTTTGTCAGAGTATTTTTCGGATTATTCAAATTTCATCGAATCAGCTTATTCAAATTTCATCAATTGGTTTGTGAAATTGAATGAAACGTAGAGTTTGTAAATCTTGATAAAAAAAAATGATAGCAATAACTTCAACAATATTAATACCGTGAGAATTTCAACACACATCAGCCTGTGACAATAAATACTAGTATAAGAATAATTTGGTAAAGCTTAACAAACATATTTACAAAATGAGTAAATATACATTAATAGTGATGTCAAGAGAAAAGCCGTCCTTTTGACACACCATTTTTTTTTAGTGGATACATTTGCTAAACTTTGCCAAAAGAATATAGAATTCTAGCACCTATCAGAATTAAGACATTAAGTTTAAGATTCTAACATTACAGCACTGGATTGTCCAAGCAATACATGGTCTAAGGATTTTGAAACATTGGTGAAAATATCTGTTTCCTTGGTAGTTTAATCCCTTGGTTTGGTACTGCTAAAATGTCACACACTTTGGTTCAGTAGGAAAAAAGATAAACAAAACAAAGAGAATAAAACTCTTCAGCATTAAATGATATGAAATATAATCAAAGCATAGAAAGGGGATTCAGATCAATTTATCATCATGAACGGATTCAGTTCAAAATTCTGATAAAGTTACTTAGTATGATGATAAACACCTGAAGAATACCAGTATGACAGTGTTCCAGGTCACAGCCTGCTCCAGCCACCAGATATGGTGGTGTTCCAAGTCAATCCCAGTCTGCTCGCTTGGTCAGGATCGATCCTGTTATCGGAGAACAAGCCGTCAGCTCACTTGTTGGTTGTTTATGCCGTTTGACACAGCAGCTGGTCTTTAAGTTGACCTCTTCAACTGTGACCTCTTTTACCCATGTTGTGATTTTGATCTTAAGAGAGTCAATTCGAATTTCCACTGGGGTATCTCAACCATGCTAAAAGGAGTTGAACAAAAAATTGAATTGAAAATTGAAAAATTAAATGGACGACGCCTGAATAAGTCACGATATGATGTTTATATCAGAATAACAAAAAAAATATTTACTGTTCTTTTCTTCTTTGTTCTTTTTCTTCTTCTCCCAGCCCGTTCTAATAATTGGCAATGGAACAAAAATTTCGGGTAACTTCTTTAAGGGTGGCCAGACTTGATAACTTGATTTATCTTCAAGTACTGTGGTTTGTACTTTCACAGACGGCACAAGGATTTTTGTCTGAGTTTGTCTTCAGCGACAACTGGATTTAACTTCAACTACTGTTGATTGTACTTTCATGGATGGCATAAGGATTTTCATCTGAGTTTTTCTTCTTCAGCAGATAATTATTATTATTATTATTAGGTTGGCAAAACGGCGTTATGTCAGAAATCTCTTAACTCCCGGTCACAACCTCACTGTGACTGCAATGGCTACTGCAACTGACTGGCTCCAACTCTCTCCAACTCCAACTCACTTTGGCCCCATGGGCACTTGTATTTATGGGTGTCCCTTCTAACTGGTGTGATGCAGTTGAATAGGTGGGTTTTATGCAAATCTCCTAAAATTCAACTATTTCTTTCTTTTGTTTTCTATTTCACACTTCCAATTTTGGAAGATCCCCTCCTCTTTTGGGAGGAGCCATTATATGATGTCAGCCTTTCTGATATCATCTTCTGCTTTTAATTTTTTCTTTCTCAGGGAAATTTTATCAGCCAAAATTTCCCATTGACACCTTTCAGCAGACGACTTTAACCTCTGGACCCTGAACTGCCAGCAGAATCACATTGTGTAACTTTTTCAATAAAATTCATACATCTGTTCCAATATCCTGGGAAAATAAGTCTCTTTCTGACAAAAAATTAAAATTGTTTTGTCTTAACCCTTTTCGTCTATACACCATGTTAGATATTGTCACACCAGAGTACAAGTGAAACATTGTGATTTTCTCAGCTAAGATGAATATTTGGTTCCAAATAGTAAGATTGATAAAGATATTCAAATAATCTATAGCTTATGCTTGGAACAAACAGAAAACAAATTTAGTAAATACATGAACATAGAAAATGTAGTATGAAAAGCATTTTTTTTCTCATTGGATTTATTTAACCTGTCCAGTAAGATGACTCTGGGAATAAACTACATCCAGTAGCAAAACCTCTGATTGGGAGATTGGAGGTTTTGAAGAGTGTCAAATCACCTGAATTGCTGTAGTTCCCAGGTTCACTCTGACCCAGGGTGATAGCACCTGTTAGGGTCCCAGCTATGGGCAAATAGTGAACTCACAAATAAAAATCAGTGCTTTTTTATAATGGACAACTACATTTTTTATAACACAATGACAATCAATTCAACACTAAAAAAATATAAAAATACATTTTTATAGTAAAATTACCAGCAATACATTTTATAATCTACAAAACATCATCATGAAATTTGTAATTGTAGATCTAAAAACTAAATATACTGAAACATACCTTTATGCTGAAAGTATAAAATTATGTAGAAAATATATTTATTTGAAGCTATAAAATTGCATTCAAAATATTTAGATTTCGGCATTAAATAACCCATAGAGGTTAATATGTTGCTAAACAAAATCAAGAAAGACTCGAAGATTTAATAGGATTTACTATCAGCAGTGGTAACCATAACAACATGTGATACATATTGTGTTGGTAGCCAATTCAGAAAGGAAACTGAAAGAACTAGTAGACAAATTAGTCAATGAAAGCAAAAAAGAAAGACCTGTTAACAGACAGAATGTATGGTTGACTGGAAGAGAGACTGACCAAGTTGTAAGTTATGTACCAGGGATATCAAAATCAGGTAGGTGTGAAAATTTAACTATCTGGTTAGAGTAGTAACTGATTATTGAAAATGTTATAAATAACTCTGAGGTACCTAGGAATAGTAAAAGATACCTTTCAGATTGAATCATAAGATGTCAGAGCACAATTGATATATGTCTGGGTATTTTCACAGCATCAAGGTATGGTGACATCACCTACAATGTCCTTCCAGAACATGGCAATTATCATCCTAGGTATGACAAACTACATCTGGCATCAAGGAGAGAGAGGTTTTGTGTAGTGTGGAACCACCTCTTAATTGCTGTTGTTCCCAGATCCACCCTGACTCAGGGTGGTAGCACCTGTTAGGGTCCCAGTTATGGGCAAATAATGAATCATCAAAGTACAGTCAAAATACTATGAAAGTATAAAAATACATTATTATAGTAAAAATTTCCAGAAATAGATTTTAATAGCAAAGAAAAAAATTACCAAAGCTCCCAAGAAAATTTTAATTCTGGTATTAAATGTCCCATAAGGAGTTAACATGCCATTAAAAAAACCTAATATGGCAGTTAAAAACTGGATCTATTATATTAACCTTTCTGCTGCATGTTCAGCTTGTTTCTATCAATTTTGATGAATTAAGTTGTACTTTTAGCTGGGACTGATTGTTACAGTTTTGGATTCTATAGAAAACTGGTTCCACTAAAAAAATATTTTTTAAAAACACTCAACTTACTTCTACATCAATTTTTGTAGAATGAACTTTAGCACTTTTACTTCTGTTTTTATCAGTAAAAACATTTGTCAAAGTTCCTATTTAGGTAGTGTTATTAAATTAGTTGAAAGTCTATCAAAAAAGGATATATAATTACTAAAATGAGAGACTTTCTAATTCTAGTCTCATGTGGCACTCAAACAAATAGGTTTGGTAGAACTGTATGAAACTTGAAATTTTTCTGTTAATATCCATCTTTTTTTTTTTCAAGTAAATGACAAGTTTTCACTTTTAATATAAAATGATTATAATATCATGAAATGGAAGCTTTATTTTTTACTATCTCAATAAAATCATTTGTATCAAACAGGGAAAACACTAAACATTTATCTTGTACTTGCCTCTCACTTTATCATTTGCCAACTGACACAACTGGTCTTTCTAGTTTTACCATTTCTTTACATTTTATTGATTTTTCCATAGCAAACAAAACTATAGAAATTTATTATAAAAAATAGTTCAGCTTTGTCAAACAAAGCTCTGTGTGAATATTTGGTTGGGTTTGTGTGAAGGAAGAAAACAGTGAAACAAAAACCTTAGCGACAAACTGATCTGTCTAACACAAAGCCCAAATGGTCAGAAATTTTTTTTCTGTAGTTAACCATGTGCAACGGAGAATCGGTTCAACCTGACAAGAGACCCAGAGTTGGTTGTGTGTGGGGCAGTAAGCCCCAGGAGTTGCATCCTCTTCCACAATTGGCTGTTGGGAGAGGATATTCTACTTACAGTAAGTGACGCTGACAAAATTTGCATACGAACGATACTGAGCAGGTATAATCCAATAGTAAGCATGGGCCTGGGAATGAGAGAGCAATATAACCCCAGCCTTTTCTCAGTTGTGAGGAGTGCTCTCGACGTGCAGATGTGCAGAAAACCAGGCAAGACGAACATACCATGAAGAAATCATTTGGCTGAATTTTGGACTATTGGGAAAAAAATTAAATAGATAGCAAGCAAAGAAATATTTTAAATCATTTCCCTTGTTCAATTACTGACAAGTTCAATTATTCTATTTTATCTTCTGGTAACTGGAGAATTGATATAAACATCCTGTTTTTGTTCTCAGTGTTATAAAAGTTATAACAAGCACTGATTTCTCAGATTTTCAATTGGTTGCTCTAAGCAAATTACTCTTTTACAAATTTAATGTTTTAAGATATAAAAAGATAAAATATATCTTTTTGTCATTAAATGTTCAGCAAGTGTTTTCTGCTGTCTGGGCGTACTTCAGCATAGTCTGGTTGACCGTTTCTACTGTAATGAGTTCATTCCTCACTGGATACCACAGATTTGTGGCTTTATGACAAACTAAGTTAAGCTTGGTAAATAATGAATGTTTTCTGCTGTTTTTACCCAGGTTAATATTCACAGGTATGTGCTACTATTTGATTTTTTTTCTTTTCTTACTGTTTAAACATCACAGGAAAGCATCTGTTTATATTTCTGAGATAAGGTATTGTAACTATTTACACTATTCAGCCTGTTATCCTCATCTTTGTCATATCCATAGTATGCTGCAGCTGTCTTCAGGTGTTATACAAGGGAATTTTGAACTGAACCCTTTATTTAGTCACATGGATCAGTGGATAAAAGCGTTGGTTGAAGAAATCCAGTGACTTGACCCAAAGAGTTGTGAGTTCAATACCTGGCTACAGCAGAGATGAACAAATCTTTGGAGAGTTACTAAAGGGAAATAACTAAAACTGAGATATCCAGAAGAGGCATTGCATGTGGAAGAAGACCACAGTGTACAACAGCTGAAACATTGTGAATATAGCAATAAAGATGAAGACAACAGTCCAAACAATGTAAATAGTATAAATAATCACAAGAAAAATTTCGTTTTTATTTTTTCTCTTATTTTAATTTATAAATTCTGGGTATCATTCTCATTTTAATGCTAAACAGGAAAATTTATTTCTGAATTTCTACTTTTAATAGATTTTTTATTATTTGGTTACAATATAGTTTTCTTTCATTCAGATAGTGGCCATTGTGCATTTTGCCAGTCCAAGGGAAAATTTTGATTTTGTAGCCATTTGATTCAACCTAAATTGTTTTTGTCTTGATTTATTGGATGAAGATTTATCATTATTTACATATTGTCTTCATCTTTATTATCAAAACTTTTTGATTTTTGTGCCCTTTGATCTTCAACAGCTGTTTCTGATCCAAGAAATCTGAACCCTTTCTTTCATCTACAGCAGTAGTTTGCTATCATTATCTAGGAACACTTCATCTAGTCCTTATTTACCAAGACTCAATTCTTGCATGATTTATTTCTACTGAGTCTGCAATACTCATCCCAGGGATGAACACAAACTGAAAAATCAATACTAATCCACTAAGCTAATTTCCTATGGGATAATCCTAAGTGTCTCTAAAAGACTAACCATCAAGTAATATGCTATTTTTCAGAATATTGTTATAAAAGTTCACAGGACAAAAGGAAAGAATAGGAGTAAGAGGAGAAAAGAAAAAAGTGAAACTGAAAAAAATTGAAATACCCAGCACATATTTTCCTATTTTTAATTACAATTTTCAGTACCTGATTTTCTTAGCTAAATAATGTTTTTTGGTTCCTATTAATGTTAACTCAAAGTACAAAGTTTGAAGTGTCTGCATGTAAAATATTTCAAATAAAGATTTATATTTAATATTTTTTTTTTTGTTGATATTTTCAAAATCGGGTATGATATACCCATGGTTAGTAACGGAGTAACTTTAATTGATGGTTAGTCTTTTAGGGTTAATGCAAGAGTTACTGTCTGACATATAATTCCATTATACCATTCATGCTGACCACACTGTTCTGATGATGATAAGGGGTAGGGCTGTCTACTTAAAATTCCATGACTATACAAAAATTTACCGTATGAAGAAAGTACACTACAGTTTGAAAAGTTTGAGGAGCAATCCCTGGTAATTTTTTAAATTGGCTCAAAAAGTAGTTGTGTAGTATTGTATGTAAATGAGGTACTGCTATAAAAGCAGTATGGCACAGTGAACACCAGTCAAGCTACCATCTGTTGACCTGACAACATCTATTCCAGAGAGTACTTTACTTCATAACAAGTTGTTTTGTACTTTAGCAATTTGAGGATATGCAAGGATTGCAAAGTAGATGTGAATCATCAGATATGCTCTGATTCAATCCTCTTACCTAGCATAGAAATGGCAAACAATGAATTAGCAGAAATGAAATACATTGACCTGAAATCAGCACATAACCAAATAAAATTTGACAAAAAATTTAAAGAAGTCCCTACAATTAATACCTCAATAGGCTTACTAAGATGGATTTGTCTCCCATTTGGGGTTAAAAGATCATGCCATATTTTTCAAAAGGCAATTGAAAAAATTCTATCAGAGGTTATAAAAATATCAAGGCGATATAGGCATAGGTCCTTGCAGTAAAGAGGAATTAAAAAAACTGAACATGTTTTAAACAAATTAAAAAATGTTGGTATCGTGATAAATAGCGATAAATGTGAGTTAAATTGTGACAAAATATTGTATTTAGGATACCAAATATCTAAAGAAGGAATTTCACCAGAAAATAAACTGATAAGTAAAATATCAAAAGTATCTGCACCAAAAAAGTAATAAAGAATTAGAATGCATTCATCTCTAAAACAAAGGGAATTGTTTCATCAAAAGAATGCACTACATAATCTTCTATTTCAAGTTCCATGCATTCAAATGTCTTTTTTAGTTTTCTTGTGTAGTGAAAATAATTTGTATGAGAGGAGCATTCTTGGAGTAATTGGCAATCCAATAGAAATGAAAATATCACTATAGTGCAGGGGTGGGCAATTAACAGCTCATAGGCCACATGCAGCCTGTGACAGTGTTTTCTGCAGCCTGCAAAAGCATTTGGCAAAAAAAATCTTCCAAATCAAAAATGTTTATAAACTGATCACAGTGAACTGTGAGTACCAAGGCTAACTTGAACTGAGACTTGCTTCCCTTGTGTCAAATAAAATTAGCTTTAATAGCTGGATACCTACTGTGCATGCATCCATTCATACATACATATATGAAGTTGATGTTGATACCCATGTTGCTGAAAATTCTGTTTCATTTCAGTTTCATCTTTGCAACAATAAGATCTGTAACATTCTGACCTAAGTGAAATATGGGCCCTCCTAAAAAGTACAAAATCAAAAAAGAATGCCATGCGTTTAATGAAGACAGGACATGCCAATATTGCTCTTCAGTTATTTAGGGAATAAAGCAGTGTGCTTACTGTGTCACAATATGGTTACCGTATTCGAGGAATACAATTTGAAACAACACTACCAAACAAAACATGCTGAGTTATGTAGTGAAATTTTCCAGGAAGAATGTGGGGAAAAAAGCTGCAGAGTGTTACAAAGCTGAAGAAGCAACAGACCATATTTACAAAGGAATCAACACTTCAGGATAGTGCTACAGAGGCAAGCTTCATGTTAGCAGACAACCACACTAAAAACAAGCCATTTTATTTGGGTAAGTTTGTTAAGCAGTGCTTGGTAGATTGTGCAAACGCCCTGTGCCCTGATGCAAGAAGCAATGTTTGAAACCATTTCATTATCAAGGAGGACTATAGTGCAGCACATAGACTTAATCATTGATGAACTAACAGAAGAGCTTAATTCTGCAAGCAAAAATTTTGTTTGGTTTTCTTTAGCACTGGATGAGAGCACCGATAATGAAGACAATGCACAGTTACTTATCTTTATGTGTGGAATTGATAAAAATTTTGTCATCACAGAGGAACTACTGGGACTGGAATCTATGAAAAATACAAGCGGGACTTGTTTGAGTGTATTGTGTGGAGAAAAGTGACTCGTCATGGAATAGAATGGCTAGCATTACAACAGATTGGGCCAGAGCATTTACTGGAAAAAATGTAAGTATGATTAAACTTTTAGAAAACAATTTAAAAGCAGAACACCTGGACAGTGATATCTTGTCTTTTCATTGTATATTGCATCAGGAAAGCTTTTGTAAAGCTGCACTGGACCTAAAGCATGTGGTAGATCCTGTAGTGAGGATGGTGAACACAATCAGAGCAAGGACACTCAAACATCGACAATTTAAATCTCTGCTTGAGGACATGGGGGCAGAGTATAGAGATGTGATTTACCACAACAGTGTTTGGTGGTTGAGCCTGAGCAAAGTCCTAAAATGGAATTACAGAATGAAATCATCTATTTTTTAAATTTTTTAAAAATCTTTGGACATAATGGGGATTTCATGTGATTTTGTGACCAAAATGGGATGTGAGAAGAGGAGATATGAGATGATGTTTGCAGCAGATATGTTTGAGAAATTAAATGAATTGAATATAACGTTGAGGGAAAGGTGCTGTTTACACATGAAACATTGAGGTATGTGAGCTCATTTAAAACAAAACTAGGTCTATCTGTAAGTCAAGCAGATGAGATTAAGTTTTATCATTTCCCTCTTTTTAGGAAAACAGAAAGTGCCTGCAAGTGTTTCTACCAAGATTAGGGATCATTTGCTGAGTTTGGACAATGAAGTCACAAAAAGATTTCAGGACTTCAAGAAAATTGAGCCTCAATTCAATTTGTTATCTTATCCTTTCACTGCCGATATTGATACATTACCTGGGGAGTTTAAGCTTGAACTAACTGACATATAGTCAAATCACACTCTGAAAGAAATGTTTAATTCTGTGACATTGATAGAATTTTACAAATCTCTATCTACTGACAAATTTCCATGTGTGAAGAAATTTTCTGGGAAAATGTTTTCTATTTTTGGATCCACATATATTTGTTTCTTGCATGAAAATCAACAAGAGTAAAAATAGATTCTCTGTTACTGACATAAACTTTCAGGCAGTGATGAGGATCTCAACAAGCAACATCATTTCTGATTTCAAAAGAATTGTAAGAATGTGTGAGCATTTACATTTGTCTCATTAAATTACTTGTGCTGGCTGATGTATAATTTGCACATAAATAAATTTAATGAAAACTTTTCTGTGTAACACAACTATTTTAGTTTTATTTATTATTATAATGCAATTTACACTTCACATTAAATGAATGTAATGTTAACTAATGAATATGTTTCAGAAGGTATGGCTGTCTGCTAACCATGGCCCTCTCAAAGTGACCCCCAAGCTAAAACAATTGCCCACCTCTGCTATAGTGCATTCATATCCTGAAGAAGAGGAAGTTCTTTTTGTTACTGGAGTCTTTCAGGATCAGGTTTATTTTCACCCTCAGAAATAGTGTAATCTCAGTGATCCATGAATGTTCAAGAGAATGATTGTAAGTCAAAAATTAAAACATCTCATTAGCCTCTGTAAATTTCCAGGGTTTAATGTCATGTTCTATGCTTTTCCTCTAAAAGGTTATGTCATCCAGGTAAGCAAATATGTCAGAAAGAGTTGTCAGTGATTAATTTTTCTGTAATGCTATGAAATCAGGCATCAGTTATTGGTTACTCCAAACATGATTTGGTGAAATTGGTATGGTTAACCACAGGCCTCAAAAGCAGTGTAATTCTTGTAATCATAAAATATCAGGACTTAATATTAATAATGAGTGGGAAGGGAAAAGAGTAATCAGGAAGACAGTAGATAGTGATTGACATTGAATTTAACTCTTTGAAGATTAAAGTTTGTTGAAAGTTGAAACTGGAAGGGAGTTCTACAAGCAAGAAGTGCAAGAAAAGAAACTGTTAGCATAGAATTTACAGTTACATCTGGCCAGCTCAACTGTAAATTAATGAGATCTTGATGCCATTAAAAGAGTATCATAGATCGAAACTAATACTTGTTGGTTTTATCTGAAATGAAAATCTAAATTTAAAAAAAAGTAATTTTAATAAAATATATCTGGTTTTTAGTATAAATGATGTTTTATGAGGGATTTTCTGTATTTAAATTCAGAAGTCTTAGACTGAGTAGAGACAAGCTGAAAATGACAGTTGCAATTGAGAAACAAAATATAAAAGGAATTATTTTTTTACTTGTTTTTTTTTTAATTCAAATGTTTCTCTAAAATTTCAAAATACAAATTCATTTTTTCTCTTATTAGTCTCATACTATTTTTTATTCACTTTAGTTTGGACAAGTCAGGCTTAGACTTGCTACTGGTAGCATGTAACCCAGTACAACCTGCTGCATATATGGTTAGCATATAAACAGACTCCTCTGCCAACTCTTCTGCTGGTGACAGGGAGGGTGGCATGTCAACCCCACAGAACAAAAAAAAAGACCTGTCAAAAGGCAGATGAGCTTTTTATAGAAGCCAATGGCTAATATGTGTTATATAGGACAGGATGGCAACTTTCCTAGAAATGTATATCACTAAAAACATTCGATGTACTAGTACTAGCATGAATATCTTTAGAGCATCAGGCCTTGTAAAATCTTGCCTCAAATTATTATTACAAATCCTCTGTCAGGCAGGACCCACCCTTGCTTTGTGTGAGATTAATCCTGGTTCTGCCGTAATACAAAAACATGGCTATGTAGTGATTTTCCAAGTGTAGCTTAGATGTGGCACAAGGCTGAAAGTATGGGCACCCAGTGAGGATCGAACTCACTACTCAGTCGTAATTGTTCTAGCAAGGCAAGCTTGCTAACCATTACACCTCCTTGAGGTGCCCAAAAACCATGGCTATGTATGTATGGATCATGGAAAAGTTTTCTATTATTTTTTAAATTTTACTTTAAGGAGAAGTTGAAGAGTAATCATCCCAGCCTTCACCTAAAAATATGAGTAAATAATGAAAACTGAGACCTTTTGAAGAGAATGGTTTCTTAATTGGCCTGAAAATTTTTCAGCACCCCCTAAATCAAGTATTAACACATACCTCATGATACCTCACTTATGCCTTCATCCCATACTGCCCAATTTGTTAAACCAGCCATTTTAAATCTTGTGCTCTTTAGCAAAGGAGATTAATTTATAAAGCCCTTTCATTAATGGCTGCATTCATGTGACTCCTTTTTTAAATTTAATCTGCATTCAATAATGATTTCTGAACTTTTTTCAACTGTAACAGTGTTGATAAAAATGGAGGATTCTGAAAGCAAACATGATCCTGAATTTAACCAGTTAATTCAAAAATGTTTTGATGCAGAATTAATGAAATTTAAGACGATACCCAGTGATATTTTAGCATCATTTATGTATGCCAGTGATCTCAGAAACTTAAACAATGAAAATGATATTGAATTTCAGATAATATTGACATTAATGTTAGATTGATTCATTATTGGATTGAGTCACATGATAGATCTTTATTTCCTAAAGGTTTCATAAAATCCTTTTGGCAGATGTGAAAGTTATTCTTACTTTTGGAAAAGGTTTCCATTTCTATTAAATTTCTTCAAATCCTTATGATATATATTGCCTTATGACATGCTGAGAATTAAATGACTGACATTTTTGTTGTTGTTGCTGTTGTTTTAACTAATAGTTAAAGTGAGATTTTGTTTATTTTTTTGCCAGTAATCACTTGTTAATGTTGCTATTGTACTGGCTGTAAATGAAAAACACTTAGAGTGAGTGGCCATTGTTAAATGTAAATAAATGACAGAACTTCCCAATAAACAGAATTGACAAAGTTTGTAATAAGCACTAACAAGAAAAAGAAAAGAACAAGGCAAAAATAAATAATATAAAGCAAGCAAACACTATATACAAGGCAAATTAACAGTAATAAGGCAAAGCAACATTAATATGGCAAAAAGTTCTCAAACTAAGAATTGAGGTTGACACAATAGAGCCAATTCAGATAAATGAACGTAGCATTCTGACATCAAGACAAGACAGACTGGGACTATGTTATTTGCTACGGAGATTTGCATTTGTGTGCTTCTGCCTATAAATTGGGGAGGGGAAAATGTTTTGCAGTCATTCCTAGTATAGATTGGAACCAACAACCCCGCTCAGTCAAATGGATGAGTGCATTCATTTTTCCTCCCCTAATTCCACTCCCTTTCTATGGGAATAATGAATACAAACAAGATACTTATAAACATTTACAATTGATTTGCATATATATTTTTTAATATGCATTTTCAACTTTCTAATATTTCAAACTTTTTATTTTATTATCATTTTCATTACATCATCTTCTTTTCTTTTTAATTTTTTTATATTTTACTTTTTTATAAAATGGAGTAAAAAAAAAAAAAAAACCTGAGGGAATAAATAAAAAATGAAAAGGATAGAAGTGATGATGAGAACCAACAATTTCATATGGTAATAGTTGTTTGGAAGTCAGAACTTATCTACTCAACAAAAATGTAATTAGTACCTGAAATTTTGAAAAGGTAACATTTAATATCCAGAAAAATTAATAAAAAAAAACTTAAAATTTTAAATGAAATGTGAAAATTCTATCTTTAATCAAACTTGTTTATAAATGAAAGAAAATTGTGACTCCAACAAATATATTAAATGGATTTTTATTTGATAATCTTTTTAATTTGTAAGTTTTCTGAATTTTTCCTCATTCCTAAATTTTTCTTTCTAATGAATTCCTTTTTTATTTTTTTCAGAAATCATGAAACTTGAAAACTTGCAGAAATATGAATAAATGAGAATTTGCTGCCATCTTCACTGTAATTTCTTCAAGTCATATTTAATATCTTTATAATCTTTGTTTCTGAACACACTTTCCCTATGTTAATTGTTGCTTTAAAATGGAAGACTTGATGGTGTCAATGCAATTAACTGATATTTGCCAAGTCAACTTTGTGCTCCAGAATTTTGTTTTAAAAGAAAATATTTTTGAATGACAAAAATGGAAAATTAACAAAAACTGAACATTTTTCTTTGCTCAATTCTTTTCATTCTTTATCATCAAAAATAAACAAATTCCTTTCATTAAAAAGAAACAAATTCTAAGCCATGGCAAGTGGAAGAAAATTAACATCGCAATTCCAGCAGATGAGAAGTGTAATGGGTCCTTGCCTAGTGATCTTTGGTCTTCCACTGACCATTCCTGGAACTGCAATTACCATTGTACCATTCTATGATGAGACTGGTTTCTCCAAATATGGAGGTCTTCATATTATGGGTTTCTTCATTTTGTTTTTATCTGTTGGATTCATTGTATCTGGCTGTGTTCTCAATTGCATGAGAAAGGCAACTATATCCCCATTAGAACAAGTTCACCTCGTATCCCCATGGGGCACACCAAGGCATAACCATAGAGCTCACACAAAGGAGGAGCTAATTCCTTGCACAGCTCCATCAGAAATGACTTAGACTAAACCAACTGAGGCAGAGAATAGATGAGTTTTTCAAACAATTTTTTTGTTCTAATTTTGATTAGAGAAATATGGATGGGGAGAACTTTGTCTGGGAATTTCTGAATTGTTTCCTCATCAAAATCTTTCTCTTGGCCTTATTTGTTATCTTTCTGAGTTGCATGTTCAAATGTTGGAATGGAGTTAATCTTTGAGTTTATCACAGTGAAAAGTTTTATTAATAATTGTTATTGTGGAAAAAAAATGTTGAGTTTCTACTAATAATGTTTTTTTATTGTTAAATGGTGTCGATTTCTAAATTGGAAAAGTTTATGAAATTATGTTAAACATTGATTTTTGGCGTAAATCCTCTATAAATTGTTGCATCCATTTTACTTTTGAGGCTTGCACTTGCTGGCATTTTTTTTAAGTTGCCATCCCCCTTCTGGAAATTAATGCAAATTAATAACAGCAGATGACATAATAATGACATAGTAGATTTTAATCTTTAACTTCTGTACAATATAAGATATAACTTTTTCATTTTGCTTACCATCTTTTTCTGTTTCTTTTAGTCTGTTTTTCATCTAGAATCAGAATTATTCTTTAAGAGAGTCCTATACTCTATTTGTCATCATGTTTCTATTAAACAATATAGCCTTATCTTTATCCAAATGTCTTATACAAGCATAATAAAATTTGACATCTTTACTCTGTACCAAAGCCGGTATTGAGGCAGCCATGTTGTAGCTTCTTTACTCTTTCAGTAATGGCTATCAATAGTCAGAAGATTATAAAATGTGTTTTTGTGCAAAGAAATAAAGCAGCCATGTTGAAAAATAGTATGAAATGGTTATAACACATTCTTATAAAAACATTTCCCATATATAGGATGACTGAATTTGAATGCAGAATTTTTGTTGGAAAAGCAATGAACAAAATTATGTTAATGCATGTAGTATACTTTGGGCTAATGTCTTTCTGCTTTGTTTTTTATACATTTTGACTGCATATTCTCTGGCCTTCCTTGGATGTTTGTTGTTATGAAGGCTGAATGTAGATTGTTAAAATATTGAGAGAAAAGAAAAATAAGTAAATTAGTCCAAAGAAACTTACAATCATCGATTAAAACCTGTAACAAAATTCAGACAAGTCTTAATCAAATATTTGTAAATTTTTTTTAGGTTGAACTGATCAAGTAGCAGCTACAATTGTTCTTGATTTACTTATGGGACAAAAATTTTAGCTGATATGTAATAATACTGACTTATAAATATCCAAAAGTTGAAATTCTTCATCTTTGGATCAGTTGCCAGCACAAATCTGAGATGACATTAACCATGGTCTAGCTGGGCTTTTCTGAAAATCAACCAAACATTTTGTCAAGTGACAAGGTTATTTGAACATTTGATGATTTTTTTTTTTTTAATGAGTGGTATGTTAACATTTTTTTTTCTCAATATTTCAGCTGGTTTACTCTGTCACCTTCCTTCAAGCTGTTTTGATTAGAACCTTTTATTTTCATCTGTGGTGTCTGCTATTTTGATGCATTGTTACATGTCGTCTTTTTTGGTTAAAAGAATCATAAGTTCCTTGGAAGGATGATGAAAATGTTCAAAATGAAAACAACTTATTTTATTAAATAAAAGGAGAAGGTTGTTGGACCTAAACTTGAGAGACTGGTTGTATAATGCCCCAGCAGAAATGTGATGACAAAGCCTAAAAACTGTGTGACAAAAACAAACAAAAAACCTTAAATGGTAACAATGATCTCAACTTAAAATGTCTGACAAGCATTTAACTGTTTCTTATGAACTGATTGTGAATAGTTTTTATGGATGATGAAAGGCAAAATAGGGTGAAACTCTAAGTAGAAATTGTTGAGATTCTTAGAAGTTGTACAACAAATAAAAAATTGGCAAAGTTTA
This sequence comes from Acanthosepion esculentum, assembly GCA_964036315.1. Lineage (NCBI taxonomy): Eukaryota > Metazoa > Mollusca > Cephalopoda > Sepiida > Sepiidae > Acanthosepion > Acanthosepion esculentum. The sequence continues at coordinate 74,317,712 of OZ038516.1, forward strand.
ACAAACATTCCTCACCAAAAATAATGCCTCAAAAAGGACATTTTTTTTCTCTTGACACTGATATTCCCTTGGTAAATTTTATTGTTTTAAAAAGCTATTTTTTAGAATCTTAATAAAATCTAAACATATGAAACTGGATTTATGCATTTTATTTTTTCTCAAAAATTGACAACAAAAGTGTTAAACATTATTATATTTTTTATTTGCAAGAATAATTTTATCTTTACAAGATTATAAATATATGCAAACCAACTACAATGCAATGTTTATTATTTACCATATTATAAAGAAATAACTAAGAGAACAATATTTTGTTCATGAATTTATAAAAATATCTGAACTGGTGAAGGAGAAAATTTAAATATACACATAACGATGAGTAACTGTAATTATAAATCTTGAAGAAATTCTTTTTTCAGATCTTATAAATTTTCTTCTCATAAAATCAAAACAATTTTTAGACGAGTTTTTGTATAGTTGTGATATTGGATTTGATCTAGAACATCAACTTGATAGAAATCTGAGGTTTGAAAATATTTTTATAATCTTGTAAATATAAAATTATTCTTGTAAACAAATCAAATAGTATTTAGCATTTTTGTTAATTCTCAAGAAAAAATTTTTGGTTTTTATTAAAATTTTAAAAATAGATTATTTAAAATAATAAAAATTACCAAGGCAGAATACAGCAATTGTGGTTTCAAGAGAAAAACTCCTTTTGACACACATTTATTCATTTATTTTATTTTTGTAGGCATGTTTGTTAAACTTTGCTCCAAACTTCTTATAATGCAGACTTTTTCTCAAAATCTTGAGACTTTCTTTAAATATTGGTTGTGCTTACAAACAACTTTCATATTTGGAAATTATCCAAACTTTTTGTAATTAATGGAACAAATAAATGTTATTATTCTTATTGAATTTCATTGAAACTTAGCATTCGTTCATTGGAAAAATGATTATTTCATCCTCTTTGCTTCATTTTATTTTGAAACCTCCAATGTAGCTAATTGTAAAAAACATGGTGTAGACTAAAAAAATAATCTTGAGTTGCTGTGTCATTTCATGTCAAAGAGAAAAAAAAGCTTTTATTCCAGAATTAGAATATATTTAAAGCAAAAGAATTGTAAACAAAACAAATTTTATTGAATGATGATGAATAATTCAGAAAATGAATCTAATCAAGACAAAAAAAAATTTAAACTAAAATGCATTATTATCTTTCTTCTAAGGTTAATTATAAATTAGTTTCCTAAAAATGTATTCTGATTTAATAGAAATAATGAAATTCTAGCAATTATTTTTCAAAACTTTGCTTAGAATATCCATTGATGATTATTTTTTTTTGAATAAAAGAGATTAGCAAAGTTGGTAAACAAACTACTCCACTAAAATGTTTCTTTTTCTATCTTTTTTAATATCTCAGTAAAATCTTTTGTTTTTCAAAATATTCCTAAAATCTCTAAAAGAATTGCATGCCATTTACATGCAGACTTAGAAAGAATTCTCTCAGTACAAAAATGGTTGTATTCTGGAGTTATAAAAGGTCTTAAGGCAGTCTGAAACATAAAACTTAATCTTTACTTGTCTTTAATTTCTAAATTCTGCTTTCTATGAAAAATTAAGTATATTATCTCTTGGTAGAATTTCTGGTTGGAAGAGATGAAGGAAGTGGTTGCCATTATCATCCAAATTGTTGACTGATTTTGATTTAATATCTGTCTATATTTCTGAGATGAGGTATTGTAATTATTTACACTATTTACATTGTCCTCAAGGACATATGGCCCAGTGGATAAAAAGTATTCGTTGAAATAATTCAGTGACTTGACCCAAAAAGTTGTCAGTTCAATATCTGGCTACAGTAGACATGAACAAAAATCTTGGAAAGTTGAGTTACTAAAGGGAAATAACTGATACTGAGATATCCTGAAGTGGCATGGCAGGTGGAACTAGAGCAGTCTACTATGGTGGTGGATAAAATAAAGGGTTTGGTTTGAAATTCCAATCACCTGAAGATCAAAACGTACAACGGACAAAATGTTGTGAATATGGCAACAAAGATGAGGACAACAGTCCAAACAATGTAAACAATATTGAATTAATATCAAGTTTTTGAATCGGCAATGCAATAAAATAATTTCTAGTATTTTTTTAATAAGAGAATATAAATAATGATTTCTTTTTTAAAATGTTCTCATTCTTTGAAATTTTTCTAATCAGGGAAAATTCTTTAGTTTATTCGTTTATTTTTTGTGTCTATAAAATTTGCTGGTTTAATTGCTTAATTGAAGTTAATTGATTTTTGAAGCTTGAAAAAAGGTTGGAAGCAACAAATTTAAATATTAGGATTATTAAAACTTATTTAAGTTTAGAACATAGTAAAGAAATTTGCAAATTGGTCTTGCAATTAGTTAATCATTTTAGTATAATTAGTTAATCATTAGTTGATTAATAATTAGTTAATCATTTCTACTTTATTCTTGATAATTCATATTTAGTTTTCTCTTTTTGAAAAACTTCAAGGTCAAATAATTTTGTTTAAAGTCTTGAGATTCATAGATGGTCACTGACATACTGAACATTGCTTAACTTAGAAAGGCTGGGATTCATAAGTGTAAATATTTTAGATAAGTAATTAAAATGATTGCTTTAAAAAACAAACATTTTAATTACTTATCTAAAATATTCTCCAGCAGAACCACTGGAAGAAAGTATTTTAGTCTAAAAGCATAAAAAAATAATTTGTAAACTCTTTTTTTTCTTTATTAAATAATATATTTTTAAATTTCTGTTTCCAAATTTTAATCTCAGTTTTTTTTTTGTTTCAACAAAATCTAATTTTGTATTTCAACCAACAAAAGATTTTTTTAATGAATTTTTGATGAACTGAATTATTTCTGTCTCAATGTTCATCCATTTGTTGAGACTGTAAACAAACATCTATAAAGTAGCCAGAGTTTCCATGCAACAAGAAAAATATAAAAAATGAAAACTTCATGTTTTTTTAAGTTTGCATTTATAAATAATTTGTCAATGGTTCAGAATTTCTTTTTGGTCAATTTTGATATATTTCTAGTTTAAAATGTGGCCTTTTTCACTAAGAACCTGTTGCTGCCTTTTATTGTGTATTATTTTTTCTTGAAAATTTTTGAATTTTTGTAAAACCAATGTTTTTCTGGAATTAGAAAGCTGAAATGATATGGTTATTATAAAACTGTCATGAATGATCTTTCAAAATAGTTCATTTTTCTCGAAAATGTTTTTATTTTCAGAAAAATTGAAAATGATTTCAGATTGTTTTTATCTTGAACTTTGACTCAAATCTTATCTCAATGTATTTATTTCATTGGTGAACAAGTTTTGATTGTGTTTGTAACATAAGAGATTCATATAAAATCCTTGAATAATAAACACTGTAAGTATTCTACAACATTCTCCAGAACCTTTTCTGGTGACAAAATAACATGCATTGGAAAATTATGAAAGTACAAAGTCTGTGTCTTTATGAACGACTCTTCAAATGTAAAAGTTTATCTTATTTCAGGGCTGTTCATTTTTATAGAAAGCATTATTTGTACATTCAGACTATCACCATCCATATTAGTTTTAATACAATTGTATTTTCTAGGTTTTCTCTGATGTATAATCAAAGGAGTACAAATTATAAGCAGAAGAATGCAACAACTGAAACAGTGATAAAAACAAGAATAATGAGGATACTAGTTGAACAACTTGTGGAATAATGATAGAAGTTGAGAATCCTTTATCAAAAATTCTTGGGACCGGAAGTGCTTTAGTTTTCAGATTTTTTTTTTATTTTAGATTACAGGCTTTTTAATTTGTATATAGCATCTATAAAATGGGGCAACCAGGAAATGGAACCCAAGCATAAACACAATATCCCTTTATATTTCATAAAACACACACACACACACACATATACATACATATATATATATATATATATATATATATATATATATCTCCTAAAGGTAGTTTTATATAAAATTGAAGAAGTACCTACAGATATAGGTAATGACACTAATAATGTAATTCTTACACAGTTTCAAGTGAAATAGGACTTCATGTAAAATAATATTTTGTACTTTCTATATGTGTACAAGAATATGATCACTACTTACAAAAATATAATTGCAACACCAAAGACTACTTCTACATCAGGTGTGAGAAACTAGAGGCAGAGGGTACATCACTGAGTGTGAGAAGGAAAATTCGGTAAGTTATCAGTTTCTACCAAAAATGTCAGGTTTTGATTAAAATGTTACAATAAATGCAGGTACAGTATTTGTATAAAAACAAAACATGGATTTTAGTTATAGTTAAATGTAATGAAAACTGAAAAAAAGTTGACATTTTATTTGTAATGCTGCAATGCAATCTTGTAAATTTGAATGCCTCCAAAACTAAACTGCTCTCATTTAACAACCATAGAGAAATGTCCCTGACCCCCATCAGCATGGTTGATGCTCGTCTTCATGAGAGCGACTCACTGCGCCTTCTTAGCCTCACATTTTCAACTGACTTGAAATGGAACAACTACATTGAATCAATAGCTGCATCTACTGCAAGGAAAGTTGGTTCACTGTGTTGTGCTAGAAGGTATTTCTCATCAGTCCATCTTACACATCTACAATTCTACCATTCATCCATATTGCCATATCTGATCTTTTGCCCCTGCCATTCATCTCGAGGTTCTCAACAAGTTCTAAAAATAGGATCAGTAATGTAAGCAACCTGAATTGGTTTCTTGACTGCAGACACTTTTTCAAAGATGTGATGTGGCTTCTCTCTGTTTTTTCTACAAACATTTTCATAACAACTGCTCTGACGAGCTTTTTTCCCCCTGATGCCCCGACTCTATGAATTTAAGCGTGCTACTAGATTGGCATCTAGGTCCCACCCATTTACTATTGAAATAGTTAAATGTAATCACCACTTCTAGTCCAACAGTTTCTTTCCTTGCACTTCCCGACATTGGAACTTCCTCCTTCTCACTGGCTTCCCTGATAAGTCTTCAATAATTTAAATGCAATGTCAATCACCATCGGCTGGGTTAGGGTTCTGTTGCCTTGATCCCTGTCCTTTTTCCTTTCTTCCTCAATCCTCACTACACTCACTCTTTTCTTTCACTTTCATAACATCTCCTGCATGCTAGTAGCACCCCTGCCTTGCTTGGGGTGAAATGCTTAAAAAAAAAAAAAAAAAATCATGCTACAGGTAGCTATGTTGCTTTCTGGAATTTTCCATTTCTGGCAAAAGTCATGTCAGCACCTGAAAACTTTTGGATTTTGGAGGTTTTCAGACTTTGGAATTTTGGATAAAGGATACTCGGCCGGTAGTAATTAATTTCAGAATTTCGGTTTTTATGTAAAAGAAACAAAAGATGAATGAATTCAGAGATAAAACATTCAGTTCATGGAATTTAGAAAATGATGTGAAAACTAAAGATGGCTAAATAAAAGTTAGATTTAGATGCTTTTTGCTGTTTTCCCTGATGAAAGCAATTATTAAACTCCTAAAATCTTTTTTATTCTCTCTTTTCATATCAATTTAGAAGTATATGGCTAACAAATTACTAATAATGTGATGCAAAAAACTGTACTTTTGAAAAGCATATCACCTATGCAATTATTTGAAATTACCTGTCTGGCCTGGTTATAATGACTTTTTTTTTTTTTTTACTGAACTTAACTTGGTCTCGAACAAGATCACAAGTATCCAGTAAAGATTGAGCTCACTACTCCTTAAGAGTAGAAAAAAAATGAACAGATTTGAGTCTTGAATTAGGAATTTAATAAATTAAAATATTTGATATACCCGTGATAGTAATAGTTACTATAAGGTACCCAGTAAAAAAGCAGAAATTTCAGAAAGACATGAAACAACTATTGAAAACTGGTAATGACTGATGTGACTGAAAAATTCAGTAAGAATTTCTGTGCATTTCATCAATCCCCACATCAGATGTTCTTTGAAAAGCACTATATCTTGTACACTATTTACATTATTTGGACTATTGTCCTCATCTTTGTCACCATATTTATCACTATGTTTTGGCCATTTAGTATCTGTCTATATTTCTGAGATAAGGTATTATGTACACTATTTACATTATTCGGAATATTGTCCTCATCTTTGTTGCCATATTTATTACGTTTCAGCCGTTGTATGCTCTGGCCTTCTTCAGGTGGTTGGAATGTCGAACTGAACACTTTATTTTGCTCACTGGGATAGACTGTTTTGTTCCACGTGCCATGTTTAATGGATGTCAGTTATCAGTTATCTCCTGTTAATTCCTCTCTCCAAGTTCTCCACTGCCGTAACCTGGTATTGAACTCACACTCTTGGGGTCAGTGGATAAAGGCGTTGGTTAGATCAAGTGACAGGACCCAAAGAGTGTGAGTTCAATACCTGGTTAAAGCAGTGGAGAACTTGCAGAGGGGAATTAACAGGAGATAACTGATAACTGACATCCATTAAACATGGCACATGTAACTGGAACAGTCTACCCCAGTGAGTGAAATAAAGGGTTCAGTTCAACATTCCAACCACTTGAAGAAGGCCAGAGCATACAACGGCCAAAACGTTGTAATAAATATGGCGACAAAGATGAAGACAATAATGTAAATAGTGTACATAATACCTTATCTTAGAAATGTAGACAGATACTATATTTTGACGCTCAAAACAGTTAATTGTTTAGCCATACGAAAAGGGTAGAATGAAAGATGAAAGTTTTCGGCAAATAACTTTTAAATGATGAGTCACAAGATTGAGCAGCAATTAATCAAACATGAAAGAACCAATCAGAATTAAGTAATTATACAAGAGTCGAATGTCATGAATATTCAAGAAATTTATTCAAGGTCAATTATTCTTGAAAGATAAAACACTGATAAAAATTTGCTGCTTTTTTACTAGATATTCTGTATTCCTTGGTAAAAATTAAGTGATTTCCTCCATTATAGTAGAATGATTTGGTTTTTGGGGTTTACCGAAAAGAATAATATGTGAAATTTTGAAGTGAGAAACGTTTACAGTTCTTGGATGTTTAAAACTTTAATTCCATTTTTTTGCACTTTCTGCTCCAGAAAGGATGTGACACTGAGGCTGTGAATTGTGTAAGCATTAATTCTAAATGAAATGTAAACTGGAAGCTAGAGAGATAGAATAAAAGACATTTTCCCTGGTAATGTGGAAGTGAGGAAAGGGCCATCTGGGTTGCCTCACCCCTATGAATTAGAACAATGCACAGAGAGTTTACTTTTTTATCTATCAAAAGTCTGGCTTGTGGGTAAAGCAAATTGGGAAATGGCTTTATCTCTTTCTTGAGAAATTAGAAAAACACATGTCATTGGTGAAAAGAGAAGCAGATGAGAATTATATTTTTGTTAGTGAAAACAAATTGAGAAATGAAAACAGAATGAACCCGCTGTGAGGGTTAGGATTATGAAAATCATCCATCATAACAGGGAGTTGATCTGGTTTATGTTTTCCCTTAGATGGCAACTGTCCCAAGGATGGAAAACAATGTCTCTCTATGTTGAGAATTTAGGTAAACAAATATATTTTCATTGATGAAAACATATTGGAGAAATAATTTTTATCTATCGCTCAGAAGATTAAAATGAGAGGGTGATCTGGTTTGTGTTTTGCTAGACAAGTGGGTCCAGGAAAGGAGTCAGTACTGAAATTGAGGAGAATAAACCACACCCCTTCTCCTACACACTTTAAAAATTAGATTTGTCATAAAGACAGTTATGCCAGCCCTGAGAAGTGGGTAGAATAGAATATCGAGAAGGAAGGGACAGAATTTAGCACTGCCTATGCAGAGTAGTGGTGTGAGATGTGAAGCATGTTGGAGTTGAGGGAGGATCAATCCTTTTGACTACTCCCAAGGAAGGTGGATAATCTCCAAATTTGCAAACTTAATAAAGCAGATATAGGGAAGAAAGAAAACCTTTATTGGAATTAATGAAAATTGGGGAATCCCCAAATTGACAGAACACTTTGGCCCCACACTAGTTTTGGGCCAAAATACATATAAGCATATGACTTTGACAAGCTTAGAGACTTTGGGCAGAGAACCCACATCAAGTGCCTCTGAAATCCACATGAGCTGCCACCAAATTTCCTGATTCCAAGACACCAGCTCCTCCAGAAGTTTAGACAAGGCCCAGTGTCACTGTAGAGATTGATGTGGGAAGGGTTAATTATTGTTGTACCAAGAGCTATATAAACCAATTGAAGATTAACCCCATGAGTCACTCATTTTATTTTTTGTTATGAACATATTTTCTTCCTTAATATAGCACCTGCCATCAGCTTGAACCAGCACTATGAGACTGACTTTCAATTTTCCGCTGTTCTGTGATCAAGAACACAGCATGGGCTGAGTTAGTATGGATCGAAGTGGCCAATGACCAACAACCAGCTTGGACCAGCATCAGCATTGACCAGTGTAGAGTTAACCCTGTAGTTAAAACATTGTTCTAAGATCCTGAGGACCAGGCCACTAAAATGTGGTTACATCACCAGGTGTAGGCAGCCACAAAAGATATTATAAGAAAGGCTCATTTCACATGTTTTAAGATTTTGATAAAGAGCCACCCATTCAAAAATATTTCATTTCTTATTTCTGGCTGAAAAAAATTTAGGAGTGGAATAAAAGCAAGAAATATTCTTTGTCCCCCAAATCAAATGATGAAGTTAATAGAAATAAATTAATGTTTTTATCATAAATTGCTTGGCCAGAAATATTCTGCTACAATGTTTTATCAAATATAAATATGAAAGGAAATGGTCTACAAAATCCGCAGCTTAATTTCTAACCATTCGATATTAAGTATGAAGATATTTTTTTTCTCTTTTATATTAAGTTCTTCTTAAAAAAAGAGCATATTTGTGAGTGAGTATGTGATTGGGGGGGAGGGGGAGTGTGTATGTATGAATGACTACAGCATTTTTGTTTTAAGAATGAAGAAACTTATCCATTGCTGATCATTCTGTGTGCTAAAATTTGCCTGCAGTCTCGTCCACTCCATTTATGGATTTGGGAAGCCTGAATTTTGGATTCTCCTGTTCTGATGGGAGTGGGGTGTCTGCAGACAAATTTGATTAGAAGAAAGCTGATTTTCATTTTTTTAAGGTTCCAAAATCTCTTTTAAAGCTGTTTGCATTCTGTGATTGATATTTTCATATAGCTTGTTGTATGGTCATATGTTTGTATTTATTGCGACCAGCAGAGTAACCTGAGTAAAGGAGAGTGATGTTGGATTAACCAGAAACTCCTAAGGATCCCAGAGCAACATCACTGATAATGTGGTTGCTGTCATCTTACAGATGGATTTCTAAACACAAATATAGAAGAATGATTGCAAAAATAAAATTTCTTGTAGCATTTGCAATTAATTTGGGCAACAATATCTACTTGAAATTTTATTCCATATTGATATTCTTAAAAGCCAAGTCTTAGAATTGGTGCCTTCTGTTATATTGACTCAACTTCTAGTTTTCATTGCAAAGAATTTTTTCTTGAAAAATTCAGAAAATTTGGATAAACTTTAATGTAAGATTCTATGAATTGTTTGACATTTCAAAGTTAAAAATAATCTTGAATTATTTAACATTTAAGAGTGTAACCTTTGTAGAATTGATAGACTACTAATATCAATTGCAACACTGAAAATATATCAAAAGTATTATATAACTGCAAATGTCATATCTTGGTTAAAATCATGAAGAGCCAAACTAACATTCTTCAAATACAATGTCTATCGAGGAGTGTGTGAACCCCTTCAAAGAAAATGTATTTTTATTTGTTTAGTTATTATTAGCTAATTACATCTGTGGAATTACTGCTTTCAATTTCCAAGCACAGCCAATTTCAGGAAATGGTTCAAGGAAGATAAATCAGTGTAGATTGATTAAAATTATTGGGTGGGGGATTAATTTATAACAATTGTTTCTAGAGAGGAAACAAAGAATTTTGGTCAATTTCTTTCTTCAAATCAAGATTGTTTAACATGAACCTGGATTTCAAGCTATCAGATTTCTGTTATCAGATATTGAAACAGAATCTTGATTTCATCAAAGAAGAATTTCTTTTATTTGCACTGTTCTATGGATTCTCATCAGTTTATCTCTAAATATTTTAAAATAAAATTATTCAGTGGTTTGTGCCTTTTTCTTTTTGTTTTTATTTCATTTTTCTTCTCATAAGATTACATTTTTTTACCTTCTGACTTGAAATTTTCATATCACCCGATTAAATTCTTTAATATGAAAGGTGTGTTGGCACAAGTGTAATTTACAATTTGGAATGTGTAAAGCTTTTGAATTTGTTAAAAGCAACAAATATTTTGTGTCAAAAATGGATATAAAGCAATTAAAATTGTAATTTAGACTTCAAAAATCTTTCAGATCTAAAACATTATTTACAGGTATTTGAAGCATTTTGTTATGGTCTATCAGTGTGTAATTATTGATATTTTTATCTGCAAAGGATGTTCTTTCTTTTAATTTAAGATAAGAGTTTCCCTTGTGGAAGGTTGAGAAGGTGAAAATGTCAACCTTGTAAAAATATCATCTGTAGAGTAAAAGGAAAATAAAAGAAGAAAGCAAATATGTGTAAATCCAAAATTTTATATTCCAGAATTTAAGGAGATTTATAGAATTTTTTTTTTCATTTTCTTCTGACAAAGGCATTTTTTGTACAACACAGAATAAGTTAAACACAGGCAGATTTCTTACTAACTCCTCATAATCCAAATGCTGGTAGGACTGGCTACTAGCTGAAATTTTGTTCTTTTATTTTTACCTGGTGCACAGATTTAGTAGTATTCACAAAATGTCTGTGCATATTTATAAAAATGCCTAACTTAATTTGTTTATGTATGCATGTTTTTTTTTCAGTTTCTTCTGCTGAAGACATTTGTTTTTTACAATACAGGATAGGCTTCTTACTAACTCCTCTTACTCCAACTGCTACTAGGACTGGCTACTTGACATTTTGTCCTTTTATTTGCACTTGGTGTACAGATGTAGTAGTAGACATATGTGTACATATTTAGAAAAAAAAACTTAACTTAATTTGAATATATGTATGTGTGTTTATTTTTTTTAAACTAATGTTCGCCCAATACAAGTTCCAATTGAAACTCAAGGTAGAGGATTACTGTATGATGATGTATGAGTAGCAGAGAAGCAGGTTAGAAATGTAGTTTATTAAGTTATGTAGGAAAGATAATGGTTAACCATAGGCTTGAAATGGTCAAGCATCCTCTCAAGATTCTGTTCCATAAAGTAGGAGTTCTTGGAAAGAAGTTGAGTGGAACTTTCTCCTTACTAATAGAATATGAAGGGATGAGGATGATTCATTTCAGTATGCACGGTCTAGTGGGTCTTAATTATCTGTGGGGAAAGGGGTTGTAAAGTGGAAAATAATTCATCATCCGCAAAGCAGTGTAGATGCTTTTGAACTAAGACTGGAAAATGAGGACTGGGTAGCAGCATCACAGGTATCACAGCAATATTCCATTTTTGGTCTGATCTGGCTCTTGTAAAAATAGAAAATAAAGTAGGAGTCAGACACTTACTAAAGCAGTACAAGGAATCAACAATGTTTTGAGTATCTTTAGCAATGGATCATATATTTGATCCACCTGATGTCTGGGCTGAGCTTAAACTTTAATAGATGTTCAAGGCAGGGATCCTCCTAGCGTGAACAACCCTTCATCATGATAGGTGAAAGTTCCAGTTCTGCTTGGTGATGTTACAATGTTACTTGTTTGGCTTTGGAGGTAATGAATATTACAAGACAGTCCTTCTTCCATTGAGTCACCAGGGTGAGACCAGTGGAGGAGAGATCAGATGACAGGTTCTGGTCATTGAGATTTTTGGAGGTACACTTGTATCATTTGCATAAATATTTGCTAAAGATCCGTTCTTAGGCAGATCAGTAATGCAGAAAATGGATAAGACCAAGAAGAGAGACATCATTGATCTCATGGGTTTCAGATAACTGGCCATTTACAATGACCTTCATGGATCTACCTGTTAAGAAAGATTTTATAATTGAAAATACCTGAGGTGATTATCATTGTGATGAATTTATTGTCTAGTGCCTCACTGATACTACACATAATGGAAGAGGGAAACAGCAAGTAACCTACCTAACAAGCTTGTATAAATTGATGGCCGGATATTAAGGAGACAATCATTACTTAGAACTGCAAAAGACAGGAACTTGATCACTCATGTCCTAAAGAGGCATGGCACATAAGACATGATTATGAGAAATGGATACTAACTTCCCTTTAAAACATTTTGGATTATAAGCTCAGTCTGTTGAATGCACTGAAATTAGTTAACTGCAATTACTTTTAATTTCTAGTGCTCTATCAAATCAGTAGAATTTTTTTTACCTTCTACCAGCCTTAGCAAGATCACACATATACCAAATATACAGGGACACATTTTAAATGCAATGGATTATAAAAATGATCTAGAATAGCAAACATATTGATTACATAACTGATATAGAAGAGTTCAACATATCTAAGATTTGATATTACATCTCTGAGATGGTCACCACTACAAAGAGAACATGCACAAGGTCACTCTCTCATTTCAAACACACTGTGGCTTAGCATATCGACTGGAATGGCTGTGATCTCACCATTGATGCTTTGTTTTAGTTCTACAGCTATATATATATATATATATATTTTAGGCTTAAGTCATATTTTCATTTTTTCTTTCTGCTATTTTTTTAAAAAAATTAAACTTTTTGATATTAGTGTTTGTTCAGTTATTTATGACTATTCTATAATTTATCTTGCTTTCTAGTATTTTTGTTTACCTAATATTTCATATATTAAAAAAATGTTAATTTTTGGGAGCTTCTGAAACACGTGATGTATATAATGTTTATATACATATATATATTTCAAAGGTTGTTACAGCCAGAGAATGGATGAAAATGGACAACTAGTGCTTCGTAACTAGCTGCTTGACTGAGCTTGACAGCCCAGAAAGGCAGTCCATCGAAGAGAAGGAAAACCCTGGTTTTAAACCTCTACTGCCTTGCAGTTATATTCAGACAGAGAAAAGGCTATGGAAGTAAATTTAGACAAAACACCAGAGAGGAGCTGTCAACAGCAACTCCCGCAGCCAAACCCTCCCCAAATTTATTGCCCTCTATTCCTTTGGATCTTGTCAGTATGGCTGACAGCAGGGAGAAGGATGTAGTTTGGGTAGTGTATTCATATATCATCACTCAGGCCTGTATCTGAGAGGTCACACAATCAACAAAGAACTGAATTTTGACAAAAGAGGGTGGTAATATTTTCTTACAAGATAAATGGATGCCTACTTGTATATGTGGAATGCTATGTTGGGCTCAAGCTGGCCTTAAAAGTCACTGAAGACACAAAGATGTAGGGTTTCAAGGGTGAAACATGCTGTTGAAACCTCATGCATCAAAATCAATGGAAGAGATCATCATATATGATCTTCAAGTCTGAAGATTGTGTTTAACCATGAAACAGACTGTTGCTGCTCAGTGTTGGGCTCAGTGTCCACTTTTATATTTACATTCACTTTATCCCTGATATTGAGAACTTTTACCCATAAATATAGCATAGCTTAAAAACTATATTTTTATCATATATATATATGTATGAAAAAAAGGAAAACTTAGCTGGCATGTTTTGTCATCTGAGGGACTTTATCAAAGCCAATCAGATTTGCCTTGAATAATCTCTCAGAAGACGAAACACATCGGCTATGATAAGTTTTCGTTTTATCTTTTTTCATATTGTCCTTTTACAGATATATTCTATCTGAAATTTTTATGTATGTGTATATTTATTATATATATATATATATATATATATATATATATATATATATATATATATATATAATCTCAAAAAAGTATGGGAATCATATATCTGATATATTTATCTCTTTTTTGATGTACATATATAATTTTGGTATTAAGGTTATGTTTTTTTTTCTTCCTCTACTTAAAGCTTGTGTTAACATCTTTGCTAGCCTTGTATATTTGACTGTACCATCTTTTTCCATATCAGTGTTTTTCTCCTCAGTGATTTCTATTTGTATCTGCACCATGTGTGTACATACTGGCCATGCATGGTGTAACATCTTGGATTTGCCAAGGGGGAATCAATACTTTTAACATTGAAGATCGTTGCTGACTGCCTGACAATTGTGCATCGAATGCGTATGAAACTTCTCGTCATGATTGATTCCCCTATAACTGACTGCAGGTCTGAATGAAAAAGGTTCATGCTTCATACTGATGTTATCCTTTTATTCAGGCAATACATCTTGAAAACTAAAGTCAGATAACAAATATATCTCTGAAAAGGGGAAATGGATAAACAAAATACTTTTCAAAGAAATACACAAAACACTTTTCAAACAGTAACAATAACAATTTGAAACAAACTCCAAAGAAAATAATAAAGGGTTGCCTGATGTCTGAGAGGAGAATTTCACACAATAGTATTAGGGAGGAGAATTACTGTGTTGCCTCTTTAACGAGCAATAGCTAAAGAACTTTTGGTAGTTTCCTTACCCCTAAAGAATCACATGGTAGCAGTCTCATAGAAATTTCAGCTAAACACATGCATGTATATGTGATATATATCTATTTTTACAGAACATTAAAATTATTCTCATAGTATTAACCTTTTTACTACTACTACTACTACTAAGCAGCAAAATCACTCAGAAATGCAGATACCAGTCCCTTTCGTGACTGTTACACTTCCTACCAACACCATTTTTAATAAAATTATGTGTATAAAATAGGATACAGAATTCCAACAAACACTCGAAAGCAAGAGATTCTTATAATCTGTTCTGAAAGTAATTTAAGGAAAATCCTTATCCAATTTTTCAGAATGGTCTGAAAATAAAAGATTTATGTTTTTAGGTCTGTCCATGTGTTTTCTGTGTTGATGATATTTGTATAAAATAGGATACAGAATCCCAATAAAGTTTTGAAGAAATTTGACAAATGGAAAACTGTTTCATTGAAACTAGATTTGATTATGATGTAATGGAATAACCTGTCACTCCCATGAGTAACTACACTTTAGGTAGTAACTACCTATAAATATTGGTAAGTCAATGGACTACGGAGTCTAGCTGGAATCTTTTCCAGCTGTTCTGGTTGAACTCTCTGCCTGAAGGCAGAGAGGAACCTAGACGAGGCTATGCTGTGGAGCAGAGTCTCATCCAGGGAGGTAAACAGACCCAAAGCTGTTCCTGCAGGTTCTACGGGGAATTTTTGGATGAGCCTATGGGCTCGAATGACTCATGTAAAACTTGGCCTTGTGCCATATCTACCCCTGTGGGGGTGGCTAGTAAATATTGTCTTGCTGGGATCTGTTGAGTACGACTCAGACTTATGTGAGAACTACCGACCTTCCCATAGTAGCACTCACTACTGGATTGACCTGTGCCGACCTTGTGCTTAACTGTTACCTTTAATCTTATTTTACTGGTTTTTACAATAAACCTTTACTTATTTTATCCACCTTGTTTTTCAAGTATATATTCCTATTAGCACAGAATATATCAGATTACATGTTTCGCCTTATAGAAAAGTCTATGTGAATCCCTTTCTTTCAAGCCATTCTGAAAATAAAATGAGTAATTCAATGAGGTTCAATACAGAAAAACTGGGAGAATATATTCATAACTTTCAACATGAACTAGGAATTATAAAGAAAAGACAAAGATTATATATTAATGGCTTTTTTAAAAGTAACTTATTTTTCTTTCATTATGAGAAGCACCGGCATGGTGAAGGAAAGACTAATGATTTATTATTTAAACATACACATATATATATATGTCTCATTCTTTCATTTTTGGATCTGATGAAGTCTAGAAAGGTGAAACATGTAATCAAATCTAGTTACAATGAAATGGTTTTCCATTTAAATTTCTTTAAAATTTCATATATATATATATATATATATATATATATATATTTATATATATATATATATATATATATATATATATATAAAGCATTAATTAAAAAAAATTAACAATTTAAGCAAGAAATAAAAAAAAAAATGGAATACATCTATATTTTAAAAACTTAATAAAACCTCAGAATATTAAAGAAAAATTAGCCTAAAAATAAGTCCTGTCTATGAGACCAGAAATAACATTGTTATATTATTTTTGACACTCAGAGCCTAAAGAAGGAAAAGGAATAGTGATAAATTATAAGAAGACAAAAAAATTATGAAAAGGAGAAATAACCCTGACATTCTACACATGTGCATATACATAAATATACAGGTGTGTACACATGCACGCACACACACTAACACACACACACACACGTAGAAGAAAAAATCAACCTCAGATCAATAAAAGTGCATAAATTATTTCTTTTAATTTAATATAAAAGTAATGAAAATAAGAAAATTGGTAGACAATTGTTGATATATCCTGATGTGTGGACCAAATGATTACAAGAAAGTTCATCTATGAAACTGGTGTTGGGGTGCTGAATATAAGTCTCCTAAGTGACAAATTTTTATATTTGTATTAATCATATATATATATATATATATATATATATATATATATATATATTAGTTTACGAAAAACTAGGTAATCCGTATGGGTAGACCCAAGGAGCATAAAATCCAGAGAGCTCAATGTAAATCAGAGCTAATAATTTAAATAAAAACAGACCACTTTAAGGTTCCATATAATAAATTATTTGACCACAGCCCTTTTAAAGGACCGTGGATCATCAGACTTTACTTCCAAAGGTTCGTTTCAACCTTTGGAAGTAAAGTCTGATGATCCGCGGTCCTTTAAAAGGGCTGTGGTGGAATAATTTATTATATGGAACCTTAAAGTGGTCTGTTTTTATTTAATCTATCTATCTATCTATCTATCTATCTATCTATATATATATATATATATATATATATATATACACTGTAATCCTTTGTGTATAGATTGCTAGGGAATATAAGACATAGTTAAAAAGGCAGAGAAATAAGCTTTTCATATATAAAATGCATCTGATTTTAAAGTAAATAAAATTACCAAAACTTGTGAAAAAGGAAGAGAAAAAAATGAATAAAAAACAAGGACATTTTGGATATATTTTTTATAAATAATATTTTCACCTTTAAATGATTTCCAAACTCATGTCGGTGTCTAGAATCAATGAAATCCCCCAAATGTATGGAACCATATGTGACTTAAAGAAGCATTATGAAAGATTTATGTCCCTTTGTTGCAATATGCTATTAGATATTATTTCTGCACTAAACAAATAAATCCAATTTGAACTGATTTTGCCTTTTTTGAGTGCTAGAAAAAATGGGATTGAGTTCTAAACTGAAGTATATGATGCAGTAGACTTTTGGACATGATTTTGGATTAAAAAACCTGTGTATTATACACACAGGATTATGGTCTGTAATATATATATATATATATATATATATATATATATATATATAGTTGGTGTGTGTGTTTTCTGAATAGCACTCTATTGATAAGTCATTATGTTTCAAAATAAGGTTTGGTAACTATTTAGGTGGATGTGCAGGTGACTTAATAGTTAATGAAATGGGAATGGAATCAACAAATCAAGTTTAAATTCCAACTGTGACATGTTGTTTACTTTGTACTAATCTTTTTAGGAAATGGCCTTCTACTCTCCACTGCCAGCTATTGGTAAATAGGACAGTTGGATTTCTTTAGTTTTGTAAGGTAATTCAACTTGAACACTGGACTTGTATCTCTGCCCATAAGCATTCATTTTTGAAACTGCGTCAGCCTTGATTTGTGTGGTTAGAGTCTCATGCTATCCAATGAATCTGTAGGAACCTCCTTTAACCACAAAAAAATTGAATTTGTGGAATTTGAAATGATGGTTATTTAAGCCATGCAATTTTCTAATTACAGTTACTAAATTTTGTAGCATTTTTCTACTTTCAGTAATTGCCTATATATAAAAGATATCTTAGATGGTTATCTGGAAGGACATTACTTCAGAGATTACAGGTAAACATTTAATAATAATGCCAGGTAGGTGAAGCTTGTTAATAAATCACATAGAAGCAGAGAAAACTCTTCCATCAATTAAGTGTTTATAAAATGTTATTTGGGAATTAATTTTGAGCATTTTGCTAAAATACAAAAATTTTAAATAAATCACTGAATGAACTTTTTCATCCATCTGATGGAGTGAGGCTTGAAACTATAGTGAGTTTTATCCTCACTGGGTGCACCACACTAATCTCATCTTCGTCAGTAATCCCAAGAAACACCTGAAAGTTTTGAAACAACATTAAAATCTTGTTTTTCTCAGTGCAAAGCCAACATTTTGTTCTTTATCTCAAGAGGTATTTCCTTTGTGTGGGTCATGTCTGGATCAAAGTATTTCTGGGCTTTCCAAAGATTTATTGCCAAATCATTTGTCATCAGCCTCTTGCAATTATTCCTCTGGAATTGATGAAAGCAATAAAAATGTCCATTTTCTCTTCCTCCTCCTCTTCATCTTCCTCCCACTTTTCAGGCAAACAAAAAGATCCACTGAAAGAAATTGATTGAGACACACACACACAAATGAGTGAATGTCATGTTCACAGCAAGATAAATTGAATCAAGATTGATGTGTTAGAAATTTTGAAATACTCTGGAGAAATCAAAGGGATTTCTCATCTGAAGAAACAATTTTCTGCTCTAAAACACATTTGTTTTTATTCAGTGTTTGAGTAGAGATGTTTTTGTCCAATATATTGCAAAATAAATCTGTACATGGATACATGAATGTTTTGAGAAGCAGACTTGATTTTATGTCGACATGAAGAAGATGTATCATGGTAAAACATTTCTTAATAGATTTAAGGTATGTAAAGATTTTGATATCACCCTATGTATATTGCTATTTTCTTTCATATATTTGAGTATATATAATTGAATAGATAACAATGTTGAAAGTAAAATAATTGATATATATATATATATATCGATAATATTAGTGGTCAATTTTATATATATATATATATATATATATATATATACACAAATAAATTCCTAAGTGGATAGAATTCAGGTAGAACTTGATGTCCAGGACAGAGTAAGAATATAATATAAAAGGCTCAAACACTAATATTCCATGGTTATAATTTATTACATTGAAACCGAAATCACGATCCAATTCATATTGGATCATGATTAGAGTTTCAATATAATAAATTATAACCATGGAATATTAGTGTTTGAACCTTTTATATTATATATCTCATATATATATATTATGAAATGGACAAAGTCTGACAATTATTTTAAGACATTTTTATGTTTATACATTCTTTTTCTAGATACAAATATTTAAGTAAATGCTCTGTTTATAATAAACAGTATTAATAACATTTACCAGCCTGAATGTCAGAAATTTTCATAGAAAATATTCGTCCTCTGACAGGAATTGAACCTGTATCCTATACGGAATTGTCATATAGCCTGACATGCCTTAACTGATTGAGCCACACAGGATCGTTCGGTTAGAAAGGTCGATTTTACTGCTTTTGAACTTTTTAGACCTTGTTAACCGAACGATCCCCTGTGGCTCAATTGGTTAAGGCACGTCAGGCTATATGACAGTTCCGTATAGGATACAGGTTAGATTCCTGTCGCAGAACAAATATTTTCTGTGAAAATTTCTCGGATATTCAGGCCAGTAAATGTTATTAATACAGTTTATTATAAACAGAGCATTTACTTAAATATTTGTATCTAGAAAAAGAATGTATAAACACACACACACACACACACACACACACACATATATATATATATATATATATATATTATAAACAAAGCATTTACTATAAAACATAAAAATGTCTTAAAATAATTGTCAGACTTTGTCCATTTCATAACAGAGACATAAGTAAATAGACACCATCATTTTATTCAGATGTGACATTCAATAGACTCACTGACAATTACTGAATTTGTTAAAATATTTATGCACTGCCTTCTACTCAAAGGACAACTATCAGATACCCAAATGAAGTGTTTTGTAGGATTTGTTCTTGTGTAGATGAGAACAGAGTTACCTGCTCTTGGCATAGTATATAAAGCGACCGGTGAACGCAGCTATTTGTATCTTACTGACATACAGTATCGGACGTGATGAACGCACTCGTCACACTTTACAGTTCTTTGATAGTCAGCATCAAATTACATGAGAATTGGAAATTCCAGTTTTAGCTGTGAATATAAAGGTAATAAATAGAAGAAAGGAAACCACAGTTTGATTCATATTGACATAGTGCAGATGTTGCTATCCATCTATCCAGGTTTTTGTTGCTATCTGATTTTTGGGATCCAAACATTTAACAACAACAACAACAGCAACAATATCTTTTAAATGAAACCTAAAAAAGGTTATTTTCTGAAGGAAAAGTAGAAGCAGAATGTTAGTTGAAATAACATTTATATATTTGTTTTCAGAAATATACAATAGGAACAAAATGTTTAATTTTCCTTGCAGTTAAGTTACTTTTATAAAGTAATTAAGTGTTCTTAGTGGAAGTGTGTGAGAAAACTTACTTTATGATAGTTACCCTAACGTGTTTGTGAGTTTGTAGACAAAGCCTTTGGCAGCGGCTGTTGGCTGTCATCTCTTCATTGTCTGTGTGTGTGTGTGCACATGTGTAGATCACACCTCCGAAATTGTTTTGAAGGCTGAGAAGCAATAGGTTTCTATTTTTATATCTGTAAGGGGGATCTGAGATATAATTTCATGTGGCAGTGTGAATTTTTTGAATACAAGGTTTTCATGTGGCAAAATTTTTCTTGACGGAAAGTATCTTCTTCGTAAGAGTTATGATATTGCAGCCAAAATAAATCAAATTTTAAGCCAGTCAACATTCGGTGGAGAAAGCAATGGACAAGTGACATGGTGTAAAGACATTTGGAATCATGGTGCACTTGTTGCAGGTGGCATATTGGCCAATAAACAAATATTGAATGATGGAAGACAACAACAAACAAAACAAAGATTTTAGTAGAAAAATATATTGCCAAGTTTATTTTCATTAAAGAAAATATATCGACAAACATAAGATTACAGTGCACTAGGCAAAAAATATCTCTGCATGTTCATATAGAGCGTGAATATTTTCATGAGTAGGACAGTTTTGTAGTCACTGAAGAGCATTGTCATGAAAAGGACAGTTATGTAGTGTCTTAAGTGTGTTGTCCGGAAAAGGACAGTTTATCACATATCGCTGCTGCTCACGAGGATGACTGACTGGAGCTGAAGGCCTGTTGATGGCTAGCTGGTTGAAGTGGTAGGTCAATGGTGAGTTGTAGCTGATGATGATGGCTGGCTGGAACTACTACTGATGTCTGGAGCCATGGACCACTAGTTGGAACAGATATTACAATTTGATCTTATTCATCTGGTCCACAGAACAATTTTATTTTGAAATATTACATTTTATGTGGCACAAGGTGAGAAGGGGAAGGGGAGAAAGGCTGGTTGTTACTGACTATCCTACACCTAGCTAATCTGATTCATGATGCATTCATACATTACAATTTACTCATTATCAAAAGAACTCATTTATCACCATTTAATCCAACACATACCACAATACTGCATATTCACAGGAATTCTACTGAAACACCCATGACATAAAAATTTCACAATATATATACAAAAGTCTTTTTTTTTGTCTTTTTCTTTTTTCAGGGCTGTGGAATGACTCTATTCAAGCTTTGAGGCCTTTTTATATATTGAATCAGTTTTGCAATAATTGCTGGTTAAGTTTTTCTTCTGGTTGTTTTTTAAAAAAAAGTGGGAGTGCTAACAGAATGCATCACACTCATCTTTTTAGCTAAATTTTAATTTGGTCAACTTTTAAACAGTGGATGAGGATGGATCTGGAGATTGGGAAAAATTTCAGTTTAGAAATTTGTATTTTGTAAGTGGACTTCTCCTAATATTGAGTTAACTGGTTGAAAAGTACAACCTTTCCTTTGAAGAAGGAATAGTAAATCATACATTAAATAAGGATTAAAAAATGGCCAATCAAGAAAACTATTTAATCTTATGGCCAAACCAATCTTCTAACAAGAATCTTATTAAACATATCCAAGACATTTGGATTGTGTTGTGGAGTAAATGTCCAGAAAACTTTCTATTTTTTAACATTTTTTTCATAATTGGAATGCAACATTTTTTAATTTTCTTCATTGAATTTATTATTAGAATGAAAGTAATGTTAGTATTTATCTTGAATCTAGAATTAGTGGATACTAAACACTTCAAATACATTGGTGTATGGAACAGTTATAACAAATTAATATAGGAGAAAAAGAAATATGTGCTTTGGGTAGTTTCACTCAACACTACAAATGTTTACAAAACCAAAACATTAACCTAAAAATTCAAGTCATGTTCTTAAATAGTCTCATCAGATTGAGACTTTCATATGGATGTTATGCATGGCGCCAAACCCGTTCAGAAATATCTAAACTCTCAGCTGTATACAACCACTTCCTAAGATCAATGTTTAGAAAAGGCTTTGAGCAAATTAAACCTGAGGGCCTTGGCAAAGATCCTCCCTCTTTGAATGAGACTTTCATATGGTTGTTATGCATGGTGCCAAACCCGTTCAGAAATATCTAAACTGTCAGCTGTATACAACTGCTTCCTAAGATCAATGTTTAGAAAAGGCTTTGAGCAAATTAAACCTGAGGGCCTTGGCAAAGATCCTCCCTCTTTGAATGAGACTTTCATATGGTTGTTATGCATGGTGCCAAACCCGTTCAGAAATATCTAAACTGTCGGCTGTATACAACTGCTTCCTAAGATCAATGTTTAGAAAAGGCTTTGAGTGAATGAAACCTGAGGGCCTTGGCAAAGATCATCCCTCTTTGAAGGAGACTTTCATATGGATGTTATGCATGGTGCCAAACTTGTTCAGAACTCTCAGCTTTATACAACTGCTTTCTCGGAAGTTAAAAATACCTTCAACCCTAAGCCTGTTTGTCTTAGTTAGGACCATCCCTCTTCAAACTCTTTGGACTATACTAAATAATAGAAATCATATCACTTGAGGATTACCAACAGCAGCAACAACTAAAATGGATAGCACATGTAACTTGACAAGAAAGTAATAATAAAGATGTCAACATTCCACACTTCTCCAAACAAAAGTTTAGGAAGGAAATTCTCATCAGTAGAGGAATGAGTGATAACAGTTACTGGACTCGAGAAACTTATTTTGCTGAAAAATTGTTTTAATCAAAAGATTTTATAAATTTCAGTCAATTTTTTATAATTCAATTCTCACAGAATTTTTATTTTTCTCAGCAAAAAATTGCCCTAGTTACCTTTTTGTAGTTTTCTATAAAGACCAGAATGCTTATCTGAAAGCATAATATCTTGTATATACAATGCATGAGTTGTAGAAATGTTTGGTTACCAAGGAAACATATTATCCTGATGGAATGCCTTTTATAATTAGGAACAGTCCATGTCTGAATCACGCACTTGGTTCTTATGAATCAGCTCATAGTAGAGAATTCCCTTCTATAGACACAGCATGTTGTTCTTCAGATAAAGATCAGCTTTTCATATTATGTGTAGTTTGTTTAATCCACAATCTGTGACATTGCAAAATATCCATTTTTCATTGCCTGTCACAATTTCTTTCAAAAATAGGACATTTAAATACAGTACATTAGTATTTACATTACAACAATGTTTAGGATGATAGACCAAGTGTAAGTAATAACTCTTCATCCTAGTTCATGGTGTTCTGAACTCAAGGAAAGATGAAATGTTTTGCCAAACCTCCTAAAAATGAATTAGGTTTAACTGAAGAATGTAGATATTGATTTTCGCAATTATTATATATTTTATTTCATGTATTGTATATATTATGATTTTTATGTTTACTTGAAGTATGTATTGTTTATTATTATTTCTTTCAACTTTTTCTACAGTCACCAGTATTTCTGTATTAGTATTTATTTGCTTTGTACAACTAACCTGAAGATCATTTGTCTTATTTTTCTTTCTCTTTTTGCTTACCTAAAATTATATTTATCAACTTTGCATTTTCTACTCTCATTCATTTTTTATCAATTGATAGTTTGGGTGTTAGTAATGTCATAAAGGTGGTATAAATTATTTTATTGTATGTTAAATAATGTCATTATAATCTTGGAGTATTTTAGGCTTAAATCCTGCTTTATATTTTCATTTTTTGTTTTTGCTATCTTTTTCTAAAATTATCAAAGTTTTCAATATCTGTGTTTGTTTATGTATGGCTATTTCATAATTTGTCTTGATTTCTAGTGTTTTTCTAACGTTTTATATATTTAAAAAAAAATCATTTTTTTTAGCTTCTAAAGCATGTAATGTTTATATACGTACATTATATATATTCCAAACGTTGCCATAGTCAGGGGTAATAGTGGAGACAAGCTCCCACTGTCTATAAAATGCCTCTGTGGCATTCGTCTCAAATAACCTCTGATAACTAAATCCAGCTCCAAGCTGGATAGGCAAAGGAGGAAAACTGATGTCTCATAACCAGCTGCTTTAGATTGATGGAGTTCAACAGCCCAAGATGGCAATCCATCTAGGAGAAGGAAAACCCTGATTCCAAACCTCTTGCTCCAAACATACAAAAGTCTGTACAAGTAAATCCTGACAGAAAAAGCAAGAGTGGAGCCCGGAAGGCAGTTCACTGTTAACACTGACAACTTTCCAGTGACTCCTACAGCCAAGCTATCCCTAAATATAATTCCCTATATTCCTTATGATCTTGTTGGTATGGCTAAGAGTGTTTGGGGGCATGTAGTCTGGGCAGCACACAGCCTGCATATACCATTGCCCAGGCCTGCACCCCAATTTCACCACTAAAGTACTGAATTTTGGCCAGTTGCTACCTTTATCTCACAAGATAAACAGATGTCTATTAGTCATCTTAGAAATTCAGACAGAGAACAGATTTTTCATTTGCTTAATTTATGCAGAAGCCACACATCAAAGCAACTAACATAACCAATTTGGTGCAAATGATTTTCACTGCTTCATATGAATATTTAGAGTCAGTTGATTATCACCTTTGCCATGTAGTGTTGATTATTCTTAAGTAATATTCTGATTTGATCACAATCAATATCAACCATTCTAGCTGACCATAGATTTGCATTTAATAAGAAATCTCCATGCGAAAAACTTTAGAAATCCCTTATAACATGTTTCATCAGTCCCAATACCTTCTCTATAAACTGCACAAATCTTTTCACTCAATTCAATTACATGTGTACCTTAAAATAAAAAAAGCATTATATGCCAGAAATGTTGATTATTTGGTATCATCTTCAATGTTAGAATCTATAGACTGTTCTGTCTCCCAAGTACATGTCTGTCTTGTACATGTGCATGCCTTAAGACAGCTAGATAAATACCTTATAGCAATTAAGACTCTGGAGATGAAGTCCTGTTCATCAGCAAGTTTATTAAAAGCCAAAACATTAATACTAGAAAAAGAAATAAATACACATATAAGACTAGTTTAGTCTGAATAACAAACAAGCAAATGGTAACAAAGGAATATGATAAAACCAGCCAGAGACTTGAACATAGAAGCAAGACTATTTGTCTAAATAGGTAAAGGAGGGTAGCAAATACTTACATGAATATGTGTAAGGTTTGCTTTGATAACTTTCCAGAAAGGAAGAAAGTTACATAAAGTCACAGTTTGGGAACAGTGTCTAAACAGTGAACACATTGTGAAAAAGATTCTACAGAGAAATACAAACATAAAATAAATGTATACAAAGGTAGTTACCTTAAACAAATGTTCCAATGATAACATGACATTAAAGGAGACCAATGCAGAGAGTAAAGGTTTTAAAGGTTACATTCTGGTGATACTATCGTAGGGGATAGATTGAGGAGGATAAAAAAAAACTATGACCCACATGCTTCGGCCCATTCTTTTACTGTGCTGGGTCCAGTGATAACTAAGGGCTAACAGGAAGTGGTCAAAGACAGTGGCTAACCTAAGAAGTAACTAAATTAAAAAAAGGGACAAAGAAAGGGGAAGTAACACATGTGGAAGTCTTGTCCATGCCCTGCTCATTGTGATCCAGTGTTTGATTCCAGTGCTGCTGAGTTTTCTATCACTCTTCATTGGCACATACATAACCAATGAGAAGAAAATCCCTTCAGACTTCTATGTACTCTGGTGACTTCACATTCACCAGATTTAAACCCCATTGAGCATGTATGGGACCTGTTGCAAATATCACTAAATTCCATATGGTCATACCCAATAAATACAACTCGGTTATGGACAGTCCTTGAATGATCCTGGATAGATATATTCAACAACACCTAAGGAAGATGGAAGATTATATTAGTTTAAAAACAATGCAGATAATCTTAAAAAAAAACAGTGGCATAATATCAGAATATAGCCAGATTGATAATTATTGACAAGTAACTGATAATTTCTGCATTTCTCACTTTGTTGACTGCTGCCTATCAAATATTCATCATTCAATATCAATACAAATCAGTGCACAATAATCAGAGTTGATTATTACACATTTATTTAATTTCTTCTGTTTTGTGGTGATTATATATGCGATAATGTCTGGATAGAAACCCAACTTTTTTTTTAATCATTTCACCCCCTGTAAGGCAATAAAGTTATAAAGGATTACTGAGAGTGAGAGAATATGAGAAAAAGAAAAAAACATAATTAAGGAGAGAGAACAATAAAAGAACAGGAATTAAGAAGATAGAAAATAAAAATTGGCATTGCATTTAATTTTTGAAGATCAAAGTTGACTGAAAAGCAAGAAGCTGGAAGAGAGTTTCACAAGTGGTAAGTGCTAAAGAAGAAACAGCATAGAATTTATTGTTAGATCTAGCAATTTCAACTATGAAATGATGAGACCTTGCTGCCAATTTAGTATTGCACTTGAAGTTTAGGTACCATATGAATTTAAACACAGTACTAGATTGGTGGCATATGGAGAGTTGGCTCTTATTTATGTCTGTTCAAACAACTTTTGAAAAGAAAGAAACATAACAACTTTTGCTTTTTAGATATATTTAATATCCAAATAGGGAAAGAAAAATGTAGTGTTTGATTACAATGTGCATCTGTGAACTTAGCTTAGGAGAAAAGACATCTGGATACCTTGCCAACAATCCATCTTAAAGAGGACCCCTTTTCAGTTTATTGCTAACTTCTTTAAATAGTAGTTATTTCTTTTGAGGTTGATGACTCTATTCCTTTATAACTTGATGCCACTGTCTCAGGCTTGTGGTGAAATGAGCAAACATACTTTGTATTGTCTGAATAATGTCATAGAAGGAAAGAGAGAGGATGATGGATCTTTTGGTAGTTACAGAGCCAGTGTCTCATGACCATTACTAGGGAAGTGATTGGCCCTTTCTGTATCCATTCTGCATCTGTTTTTAATCTATGTTTGATTAATCTTATTTTCTGCTTTATTATTCTAAATTCCATTAGTTAACATTTTTTTTATTATTGTTTGTCCCAAATAAGCAAGAAGAACATCTTACAAGTGTAGAATGCATTCAGTTGTTCCTGAAATATGTAATACATAGAATAAATCCTTTGTTCCCATAAAATATTGACTGAAAATGTGCAGTGAAGTACCACAGAGATCAAAGAGGCCCAGGATTGCATGCATTTTTAGAAACAGTCAATATAACACTAGAGAAAATGGTTTACCTCCAGGGTGAAAATGGATTTGGATGTGTCTTGCATGTAAACTGTCCCAAAAGGAAAAATTGAGGCGTTGCAGATTACATATATGAAATATAGAGATTTCATAGAGATTTTCAGAGTTGAATAGACTATCACAAGAGTCTCTTTTTACATATGTAAATTTTGGCTGTTAATAAAGATATAAAAAAGTGCATAATGAGGTGACAGAACGATGACTGTTGTAGTGAACAGGAGACACACGTTGCAATCAGTGGATTGTTTGACTTAAGGAATTGGATTACAAACAAGAAACTCCAATTTTACAAACTTTATGTACAAAATGATAGGGATGTATAATTGGTGATTGTTCTGGGACCCAAGGACTTACAGCTAATTGATATTGTGTAAGCAATGCAAGGAAAATATTTTCTTGAATATTTTTGTGAATTATGACAAAGAAAATTTTGTGATGTCAACAACACTCATTGCCACTTTTGTAATGTCAACAGATACTCATTATCACTTTCATAATGCTTGTTCTAGTAGAGAATTTGTAATCACAGATACAACTATAATAACTCCCTTGAACAATACTGTTGTCAGACAACTTCAAATAACAATACACTAATAGTACTTGATAATACTCAAAAAGTAACCACCGAATAGCGGTCTGCATAGTAATCTGTATAATGATCACTTAGATGCCACACTAATTCCCATATATACATTTTGTTTACCATCATGTGATCTACTTATTCAAAATGAGATCACCTGTGTTTATTCTCTGGTGAGCTGTGTTCAAACTCCAGTGTCAGCAGTGACACTTTATTCCTATACAACAGAAGAGAAGACAAAAAGAAATAAAAAATTGTAAAAAGACAAAGAGTAACATCATAATTTTTCTATAAAAAAAAATTGTAAAAAATAATGAAACTGGGAAAATGAAAGAGTTTAATATCTTAGCTAAGACAAATTTAGAATAACTAGTGAAGTAACCATTGTAATAAGTCTGATAAAAATAAAATATATATAAAAAAAGAATTAAAGTTAAAATAAGGCATTTGCACTATACTTTAAAACCCTTATCTCTTTCCTTCTGTTTCTCTAAACTTCTCTTTCTATACTTCTCTCAACTAATGAGAAGGCAACCCTCAAATAAAAAGTGGAAGAAGAAAAGACTGAACTCGGCCAAAAAATGCTGGAAAAGAGCCCATTAATTTGTGACTGAAAACTAACAAAAATCAAGCAGCTCCATGCATAATTTCCATTGCAGAAAAAAAAATGAAAAAAGGAATGCTGGAAAATAAAATAATTTTGGCCAATCAAGAAATTAACGCAAAGAGACTTTTGATGTTAGCTTGAAAAGTGCTTTTCTGATAGTGTCATTAGTTCTTCTATTGTTCAATGCTATCATCAGGCTGTCATCCCTGTAAAACCATACAGCAATCATACTCACATTTGCTACCTTTGTCAACATGAGAAACTAGTGATTATGACATTTCCAGATCCAAAAAACCTTTTATACCAGAGATCTGAAATCTTAAGTCCTTGCTTTCATATCAAAAAATTTTTATTAAGTGAATATGAGGCCAGATAAAGAAATGGATTTAAAACCCCACTGTTATTTTTACAATACATTTACTTCCCCTACCATCCTTCTCTATATTTACAAGACACCCTTACTTAAAGTTACATTACATTTGCTTTTCTTTTTTCTTTTCTACTTCTTTTCTTTATACATTTATGATACACTTGCATTCTTCTTTTCTCTTGTTCTCTTCACTCTTCTTCTTCTTTTTCCTCCTCCTTACCCCACTCCTTTCTATTACACTCAACATTATGCATTTGACCTTCGTGCATTTATTTATTTTTGAAAAATAATAATGTAGTGTCCTTTTGTGGCTTTTTAAAAATAAAGTGTTGCATAGTTGATAGAATTAGCCTGATGGGACCGTGAGGTCAAAACCAAGGTTGCATATTCTATCTGACCTCATCAATTTTTAAAGTTATATATATAATGTGGACACTGAGGTCAATAGCAAGCAGAAACATTCTGTTTCATGCTTAAACACAATCTTCAGGCCATGCATTTAAGCATGAAACTGACTGTTGCCACTTAATGTTGAGCTCAGTGTCCACTTTTATATTTACATATGCTCTATCTCTGATATTGAGCACCTTTATAAATATAACATACCTTAAAACTATATTTTTTGTCTACATATATATATATATAATCAACTGTTAACTTACAAACACAATCAGGAAAAGCAAAGAAAAGGAGGAAAGGTGTGTAGATGCAAAGAAAGAAGAAAAGTAAGGAAAACAAGAAGAAAAGCAAGTGAAAGGAAAGGGGGAAGAGAATGAGAAAAGAGACAGGCTTGTTGCGTCCTTTACCCCTTTTATTTTTAAAGTGAGTAAAGTTTTATTTAATAGTTTTTATCTTTTGCATCATGACATACACCTTATATCAGAAAGTAGATTGCCACTACAATATTGATATATAAATTGTTAAAACTGCATTTGTCTATGTGCCAAGTAATTATTCACTAAGCCTAGTTCAGTCTAGCACAGTAATTCTCAAATTGGGAGCTCTTGACTCCCAAGGGAGGAATTGTATTTTCTGTTTTTTTAATCTCTCGCTAGATGGGCTAAAAAATATATGACAGATGCCTAATGACTTACCAACTATCAATCTGCCTTTTCCAGCAGATATATTCATTTTTCTACTTTATTACATAATGACAAATGTCTTCATCAATTTTTAGTTTTGCATATTATTAAATGACAGCCAAAGCAAACATATAAATTGTGTTCAATAACAATAAAGTAGTTTGATTGGATGATATCTTTCATTCCAACTCTGCAAATCATATCCGTCTATATCTCTGAGATGAGGTATTATAATTATTTACATTAAACGGGCTGTTATCCTCATCTTCATTGCCATATTCATATTTCAGCCATTGTGCAACACAGCCTTCTTCAGGTGATTGGAATTTCGAACCAAACCCTTTATTTCCTTTACTGGGGTAGATTGTTCTAGTTCCACATGCCATGCCTCTTCAGGATGCTTATTTCCCTTTAACTCTCTCTGGTTCACCACTGATGTAGTCTGGTATTAGACTCACAACTCTTTGGGTCTAGTCACTGGATCTAACTGACAACTTTATCCACTGGGCTATGTGTCCTTGAGGATGTTATGAATATAGGAAGATGAGGATAACAGTCTGAATAATGTAAATAATCAGCAAACCATTTCTTGAAAATGCTGAAATGACTGTTCTTATTTTCAATTTCTTTGAGCAAACATTTTTATTTTTGCAATTGGCTGTTTTTTTTAACTAATTTTTTTTCTTTTAACTACTACAATTCTCGTAATCCAATGTGAACAAGTAATTTTTCTTTTAATGTTTTTACCAATTTGTCTTTTACCTTTGATCAAACAATTTTTTTTTTTAATGTTGAGGCTGATTTCTTGACTATTTCACTTACAATTAAAGCTACTCATTTGCTTCTGTGCATTTAACCAATAAAACTGTCAACTCGAGATTACATTTTTCTCATTGAGAAGTAACGCAACAGTTTTGACCTTCTCAATCTTTTCAGTTTCAAAGGTCAGCGTCTCATTAAGATTTTATTATAGAGTATCTCAAATACACTTATCAGTCTCAAACCTTTGAAAAGGTTCATAGATCGATCACTTATCTGATGACTGTATTAACATACTCATTGGTGCATTTTGTCAAAGTGTTCCTGTGAATAAATTTTCAACCCTAACCCTACACACTCCTGGTCTTGATTTGCATCTAGTCTATTTTGGTTGAAGTATTATCTGGTATTCAAGTCCATATTGTAGCCATATTGCATACCCCATTCCCAATGAGTTGTGCTTGAGCATCAAGGGTGGGATGAACTGACTCTGCCATGACTTTTATGACAATGATGACAACCAGCAGTAGTAGAAAAGTGGCAATCAAATCCATTAATAATTATTACATCAACAAACTCAGTCAATACCATTTTTAATTTGACCAAATTGTCAAGTACAGTTTTACCTTTGCCGTCTGTTCTGTTGATATTAGCACTGCATTGAAAAGTGGTAATATTAGTTGTTTCCTTATAAGGAAACAATTGACATTCATTGACCAAGCAGCCAGTGATACTTTTGATTGAAATATTATAAAATGTTTCTATTAAAACGATTTTTCATGAAAATTGCTTTCTCATGATTTCCATTATTGATGAGGTTTTCCTTCCTAATCTTTTGTTTGAAGTAGTTTGGAATGTTGATATTTTGCTTATATCATTATTTTCTCTTCAAGTTTCATGTGCTATCCATTTTATTTGTTGCTGCTGTTGATAGTCCTCAGGTGATGTGGTTTCTATTGTATAGCAGAGTTTTTTGTTTGTGATTATGTAGCTCCAGTTCACAAGGTTCAAAGAAGTATGGCCCTCACTAAGACCTACATGCTTCATTTGCTCAAAGCCATTTTACGCATTGCTCTGAGAAAGTGGTTGTATACAGCTGACACTGACAGTTTAGATATATACACTATTTTAATGAGAACAAACATAGAATTCAAGAACTACTCTCTAAAAAGAGATCTGCCAAACTGACAAATCTCATTTATTGCTCACTTTGTTTCCACTAAGTCTAAGTTCATACTACCTGGTCCAGGGATTGAACTCAGGATTATTATACCGCCAAATGAATGTTAGATTAGTGGATTAACACATAGTTTTTTGTTTTGTTTGTTTAACGGCATATCAACACCTTATGGGTCATTTAATGCCAAAACTTAATTTTCTTGGGTGCTTTGAAGTAATAAAAATATATGTCATTCTGCTTTCACAATTGAATACATGGTAGATGATGCTCAGCTTTTATGCCTATACATGTTTGTGTGGACATAATTACTAGAGACAGTGATATGTGTTCTATGTTGTACTTTTGTTGAAGTTATATTTTGAAATACAGTTTGATTTCTTTAAGAAATTGTAGGATGTTATATGGATTAATGTCATAAAATGGTTTTTCATGTTGATTGATGTATTTATGGTAATTTTTTATATAAAAATGTATTGCTAGTATTTTTACTATAAAAACATATTTTTAACCTTTCATAGGGTTTTGTTTTTGTTTTTGTTTGAAGGTGTTCACTATTTGCCTATAGCTGCGACCCTAACAGTTGTTATCACACTGGGTCAGGGTGGATCTGGGAACAACAGCAATTAACAGGTGGTTTCATGCTCTTCAAAATCTCCAATTTCCCAATCAAAGGCCTTGCTGCTGGATGCAGTTTATTGTCATACCCAAGACTCTAAAGCATTGGTGTTGTGAATTTGGTGGCATAGTAATTGTGGGTTCAATCGTGGGTTGGGCAGTGTTGTCATAGACTCAAAGGAAACAGAGCGAGTATTGCTAGACATGATGGAAAGTGGAATGAGGATAATCTACCTGTAATTTAAATAAAGAGTTTAGTTTGAAATTCCATGAAGGTTACCCAGAATGACAGATACCTGAGAATGGCTGGAGAGTGCAATGGCTGAAACGCTGTTATAATAACAATAAAGATGAGGATATTAGTCCAAATGTAAATCCTGTAAATAATGATAATTACTAATCCCAGAAATTCAAAAAGAAATGATCTATTCTTATATTAAAAAATATGTAGGAATTTCTCTCGATTGTATGCTGCTGAGAAACACACATGCAAAGTGCAATGAACAAAACTCAAAGCTCAAAATAACTGTTTAACAGCTGTTATTTGTGGTTGAAAAAAGAGGGCAAAATGTTGGTATTTTGCAGGAAAAGGAGTCGGGTTTCTCAGTTAACAAAGTTCTTCCTTTGTGTAGATTTTTCATAGAGATTTCTGCTTGTTCCCACAAGGAATGAGAAATTTCAGTGTTAAACTGCTAGGGCTGGTACATGTTTTCTACAATAAGGATTATGAGTAGTTTCTCTTTTGGGTAAGTATCTTGAAGGGAGATTTCTCTGCTTGTTCCCATGAGGAATGAGAAATCTCAAATCAAGCTGCCAGGACAGGACATGTCTTTTGTGGCAAGGGTTGTGAGTAATCCTTTTAGCTGTTCCTTAAGAGTAATGGCTGCTGAAAAGGATGAGTGGGAAAGAGGCTGAATAGGGCTCGGTCAGCATTTTTATGAATTCTGGGACTTCCAGTTGTTCCCTGCTGATTACTTCCGTTGGTGCTAAGCAAAGTAAGAAAGTCCCCACATGCCACAATAGCCAATAAGTGAGATAGTTATTATAAATATTCACCCCCAACCGACTGAGTAAATGGGACGTTTTGGGGAAGTGATTCTTGGTTTTTAGTGACCTCTTGGTTTCCAGTGACCCTTTGTATATACAAGGTAACCAAAAAAGTTCTGTCCGTTTTTAAAGGAAAAAAAGAAAATGCTTTACAGTATGTGTAATATTTAGTCTTCGAAGTAATCGCCATCAGAATCCAACACCTTCTTCCAACGTGTCTGCAGCTGTTCAATGCCCTTGCAGTAGAACTCTTTGGGTTTTGACGCAAAGATGTCCGTGAGGGCTTTGCGCAAGTCTGCTTCATTGGTGAAGGATTTCCCACGAAGATGATTATCCAGGGAGTGGAAGAGGTGGTAATCGGATGGCGCAAGGTCAGGTGAATAAGGTGGATGGCACAAAGTCTCCCACCCAAGTTGCTGTATGGTATCCCTGACCACTTGCGCGACATGCGGCCTGGCGTTGTCATGGAGGAAAAGCACACCTTTGTGATTCACCAGTGCTGGCTCCTTCTGGCGCAATGCCTATTGCACACATTGCAATTGCTGCGAGTATAGGTCTCCAGTGATCGTTTGGCCCGTTGGTAGCAGTTCATAATGAACCACTTGACGACCTGTCAACCAGACACAAAGCATAATCTTGCGTGGGTGCATAGGCGGTCTTGTGGTGTGAGGGACAGCATCCTGAGGAGAACCAATATCTGGAACGCTTGGGAGTTTCGTACAGAACCCACTTTTCATCACTGGTAAGCACTTGATTGAATAAGGATGCGGTACGGTGGTGAGAAAGCAGCGATACACAGGCTGCCACTCGTTGTCTCTTGTGGACCTCCAACAGCGTTTGCGGAACCCACTTGCTCAGTTTGTACGTCTTACCTAGGCGGTGCAGGTGAAGTCTAACTGTTTCATCGGAAACGTTGAACTGTCTTGCAAGTTCACCACACGTTAGACTACTGTCTTCTTCAATGGCCGCCTTCAGGACTACGTCATTCAAGACCTGTTGTCGTCCACTGCGAGGCTCATCATGGAGAGACAAATCTCCCGAATTGAATTTTCGAAACCAACGCCTTGCAGTATGTTCATCCACAGCACTATCCCCAAATGCTTGACATATGCAGCGACTTGATACAGCTGCTGATAAGCCCACTTTGAAGTCTTAAAGCAAACAGCCCCGAACGAGATCTCTAGACACTTCCATCCTTCTCACAGCTGTCCGGCTTATAACTGATGGCTGGGCACGGGTCGCGTGTTTTTTATAACGTCTGATGTCCCTTCTTCCGGCTGTCCGAATTTGAAAACAATTGCTACACGCATTTCGTATATATTTCAACTTCATTCAATGACTAATCAAAAAACGGACAGAACTTTTTTGGTTACCTTGTATTAATTGCAAAAATACATGTGGATAGAAACTCTAACATAGAATGACCATGAAATATTTTTCTATTGTTTCAAGAAATGGCTTGCATAAAATTTGACTTTATTTTTCTTTGAGGCTTTCATTTGAACCTTTGATGGAGCAAAATTGGCCAAGTTTCAAGTATGTATTATTTAATTAGGAAGAAAAATTTCATCATCATGTGGAATGATGAGGAAGTGCAAACAGCCTCCTTGATCAATAACTGGTAAACAGAAACTGATTGATTGATGTCAACAATAAAATTGATATGTACTAGCCAGGATGAAATAAATAGGAACATGTTAATGTAATGAAACCAAACTGGGTGGGTGAATAGAATTTATGACACATTGACTACTTTATAAAAGTCATATGGTATCACATGAGAATATCTGTTATTGAATATGCATTTTTTTATACTAGTTTGTTTTAGATTGAAAATGTTTAAAGGGAAAATGAAGTATTATTTAATGTAATATTTTTATTTTTTATCTGTATCCCCACATGCAAACAGTAATGCCACTAATACAAAGGATTACAGGGTGCGGAAGAATTAAGAACAGAAACATTAATAATGAGCAGGAAGAGGAAAGAATAATCAGGAGCACAGTAGATACTGATTGACATTGCATTTAAATTTTTGCCAATTAAAGTTGGCTGGAAAGCATGGAGCTGGAAGGGAGTTCCACAAGCAAGAAGTGCAAGAAAAGAAACTGTTAGCATAGAATTTATAGTTACATCCAGCCAGCTCAACTGTAAATTGATGAGATCTCAACACCAGTCTCATACTGCACTTACATTCAAAAAGTCTTGGTATCATAGTGAAGAGCTCATCCAAACAACTACCATGAAAATATTTATAAAAAAGACATAGAAAGGCAGAGGGAAAGTGACTGAAATTGAACTACAAGATCAGGCCAATAATATAGCTGATTCTTCTTTGGATTTTATCAAAAAGATCAAAGTAAATATCAGGGGCACCAGGCCATTTGTGGCAGCAATATTCTAAGCATAGAATACTTATAGATATGTAAGATGGGTTCTGGAGATAAAAATTGTTTCACACGACACAGTGAACCAACTTTGTTAACAGTTCACCTAGCAACAGATTCAATATATTCTTTCTACTTCATGTCAGCTGAAATATATATATATATATATATATATATATATATATATATATATATATATATATATATATACTAAGACATGTCTCATTAAATACTTTAGACAAGTTTTGTCTACTTATTCTTAATAGGATCCTCTCATATGTACGGACAAGTTTCTTAGTATACTTATTAAAGAAGAAAGAAAGTTAACATGTTGATTCATATTCCTTTTATTCTGAGTATTTTTGACATTAGCACAATATCATCATCATGGTCTTGTTTTTTCTAAGATAAATTTGCTGTGGTCATCATTTTTCTAAGACAAAATTATTTCAAGCCTTGGGTTTTGTCCATTCCACTTTCACTGTAAAGCATGCATGCACAAACACACATGCATATGTTTTTGTCTGAATTTCTAGATATGATCAGTGGAAAGAGAAAAATCTATCCCTGTAGATTTAATAAAGGGTTCAGTTGGAAATTCCCTGTAGGCTACACAGATTGACTTACACCTGATGAAGACCAGACAGCACAACTGTCGAAATGTAAATATTTGGATATATGTATTTAGAAATGGAGCAATATTCCATCTTTATTCTGTTGAGATTATTTGGAAAGGAGAAAAAATGTGAATCAAAATAATTTTTTTAAATTATTTGATATAAAATGTCTGAAATGTTCAACTCACAAATTTAATTTTCAAAAAACAATATAGCTGACTAGTTTTTAATTAAGGATTGTTTTCTTTGAATTACTTCAACTTGTTTAATTTTGTTTAAAATAGAGAGATATGTAAATAGTTGGCTGTAATGATATAATCTTTTGATGAAAATGAATTCTATACTATCTATAAAAGTGGAAAAAAATCAGTGAAGTAGAAATGAAAACTTCTGAGGCCAAGAAAACTGTTTGAGGTCAGAGCCTCATTATGAAATCAACAGTTAAATATAAGTTAATTATTCAGAGTTGTAATGTTGGTAGAAGGCACACAAAATGATTTTGTTCATAGATTACTCAAAGGAAATTCTCCTAGGACAACATAAGCTGCAAATGAAATAAGCAATGCCATAACAACAAGTGAATATTGATCATTTTTGCAACATAGGAATTTAATCAAGAATTTTACTAAAAAAAATAACTGAAAACGCCAATATTTTGGCAAGTAATTCTTTTTTTTTAACATTCATCTGTCATTCATTTAATGATTTCTTTAATACTATTTCTCTTTCATAATCATTGTTACATTTGGGTCAGTTTTAGTTAAAGTTTACAAACATTGGTGGTGGGTGTGGGGAAAATTATTTGCTAAAATTGAGATTTTTTTTAAAGTTTTCTTTTCTCTTTTAGTTTTTGTTAAGTTTAGAAAAATTGATTGGAGAAAAAGTTGTTTTATATTTTGAAAGTATTTTTTATTAATTTCTGTCTATAGAACAATAGTCTAGAGGGGTAAAGTGTTTATTCATGAAATTGGTGATATAATAATTGTGATTTCAATCCTGGAGTCAAGCAAGGTAAGTGTTTAAAAATGGTGAGCAATAACTGAGTAGTACTAAAAATAAGAACTAATACAAGATATCCATAGACATGGGCAATGGAACGAGAACAGTTTACCCCAGTAGATTAATTAAAGGGTTCAGTTCAATCCCTGGACAGGGCAATGTGTACTTGAATTCAGTGGAAACAGGGCGAACAATAACTGTGAAATTCTAAAACTAAGATATCGCTAGACATGGGCAGTGGAATGAGAACATTTTACCCCTTGTAGATTAAATAAAAGGTTCTGTTCAGAATTGCCTGTAGATTACCCAGCTTGATATACACCTGATGAAGGCTGGAGGACACGACAGCTGAAACATGATTGCAACAACAAAGATGAGGACAATAGTCCAAATATAATTAGTGTAAATAAGTATTTTTGTTATTTGTATTGTAATTCTGAAAGAAACCATTTCTCAAAAATATCCTTTTAAAGATGTCTTATCTACATTTTGGGCTTGTACTATTTGTTTTTAATAGATCCTTTTGAAGAATTATCTTACACTTGATTCAAAAGTTTTCA
Source organism: Acanthosepion esculentum (assembly GCA_964036315.1). Classification (NCBI taxonomy): domain Eukaryota; kingdom Metazoa; phylum Mollusca; class Cephalopoda; order Sepiida; family Sepiidae; genus Acanthosepion; species Acanthosepion esculentum. Next base: position 74,356,382 of record OZ038516.1, read on the forward strand.
AAACTTTTTTGACAAAATCTTTTATTCATATAAATTCATAGCATCATTATTTAGTCATAAGTCTATTTTCTTGGACTTTATGATTTTATACTACTTTTCAGCTAAATTATGTATTGTTGCATTTGTTTCTGGATTGTAATGATCTATTGGCAATTGCTCAGTAAGGGCCTGAATGCTTGTTGGGATCCATCCACCCAGGATTTTGTTGCTATCTGAGTGTCGGGATTCCAAACATTTAACAACAACAACACATTTCTTAAATGAAAATATAAATGGTTCTGTTCTGGAGAAAAAGTAGAACATCAGTTGAAATAACATTGTATATTTCTGAAAATATTAAAAATCACAATAAAATGTTGCAATTTTCCTCACCTGCATTGATAGATTCACCTGTTGGCCTGAAAATTATTTCCCTTTCAGTGCAAAATCAGTTGCACATGGTTTTATAACTGGTTGGGTCAGCAGATTTGGTATTTTCAGACGCGATCATCACCACAGATAGAGGAACACAATTTGAAGCCTCACTTTTCGCTCCTCTAAGCAACCAGTTTAGTACAATTAGCATTCGCTCAATCTCTTACCATTGTGAAGATAACGGTATATAGAACTTTTTTCTGAAGTAATACCTGAAAACAGCACAGAATTATACTTCTTGACTTCATAATATTCCACTGATACTTTTAAGGCTAAGAACAGCTGTAAAATCTGATTCACAGAGTTCTGTAGCCGAACTTATATATGGCACACCTTTACGTCTACCAGGAAAATTAATAATCAAACCAAATGAACCACTCTTGGACCCTGATTCATTTCTCGATATGTTGAAATTGAAAATGTCTCAAGTAACATCGCCATATCCTAGGCAATCAACCTATGTAACATATGTTTGAGGATCACTCAAAAACAGCAACTTTATGCTAGTAAAAGGCAATGCAACCAAACATCTCTTACAACCAGCTTACAGAGGTGTGACAATCTGCATCACACATATACATACATACACAAATACAAATCATACAACGACAAGCATTCATTGGATAATAAATCAACTCTACTTTGTAATAGACAATTTACAAATCGCAGCAATGCGATAATTTTATAATCGCTCTATTTTCATGTAGTCGATTTTGTGCACTTTTGGGAGAAACGGATCCCAGAAGCTTTCTTGAGTCTCCCCAAAACTCGCTCACTGATTGGTCAATGCCAACCAATCAGATTGTCTGCACGTGAAGAACAATTCTTCCCGCGCAGTGATTCGGAGCCGATGATCACCTATATAAGCAAGAAATATTCTTAGATAATTAGTGAGATTTCAGCTGCCAAACGAATCCACGACAGTTGAAACCATGCGCCAATCTTCTCACTCACACTACCACTCACATGCTGAATATTCCTTACAGTCACATAATTTTTCCTTACACAGCAAAACTGTTGAAAACATTTATTACCAGAAACTATCACAGACTTTCTTTCTTTCAGTGAACTTTGGAATACAAATTATAGTTAAAGAGAGACAACTCTTGTTTTACTCAATGCATGCCTTTCTTTCACATCCTTGTTTGTACATCTTGTTAAATACATATTTTATGTATAATGATGTCTTTGGCTTATCCTTTTTCACCTCAGTTTGGTTTCCTAATCTAAGTTAAATTAATGTGGTAAAGTCCGCCACAGAGGTCTTTACAAGGTGGTGAAACGTACAGAAAAACATTTCACAGTTGTGATTAATAATAGACAAAAAATATTTCTATTAACCGACTAAGACCGGCACATTTAGAAAATATTAGTGATACTTCATTAGAAGCCACCAAACAGACACAACTTAGAACTTCAAAGAGCTGTCGTCATATTAGATGACCTAAGAGACTATTTTATTACCTGACATAATAACTTTTTTCTTTCTTGAGATTGTTGTACAATTCGCGTGAAAATGAGTACTGTGGTGCATCAATAAACATAAGATCAGCAGCATTCCTGGGGGGTATACAAACACCCGAACCCTTAAGTAGTTCTCTCTTCCTGTTTTCCCTCCTTTCGAAGGGTGTGACATGGACTTTTCACACTGAAACTAAAAGGGCTGTGGACGTGTGGTATAGCCCGCTATTTCCACTTACAATTTGACGCACGTGCGAGTGTTCACCCCCTTCCTTTCACTTTCGGCTAGTAAAGTAGTAAACCGTTGTTCTTGGCCGAAAGTGAGGAAGGCGGCTGTGATGTTTTCGCGCGCTTTTTGCTCTGACGTCAGGGACAGACTGGCTTTTCAAAATCAGTCGCTCCCAGGTTCGCGGAACCGGGCAGTAGGCTCACTTATCTCTCGTCTGTCAACCATATATACAGACAGGGATATTTTACCGGCAAACATTGCTTAGACCCTCATGGCTCGTCGCTGTACCTTAACACATACGACACTGTCGTCACATTACCTTTTACGATGACGAATTTTTCGTCCTGAAGCGAACATCTTTTTCGAGCCGCCTACTTCCATGAGAGAGAACTTTCGAAACCTTCGACATGAAGAACAAGCATTTTTCATATTCTTCGAACTCTGTCCTTTCAGAACCAGTTACCTTAAAAAAAATTACATTACACTCACAATTACAAATCTCGCAGTGAGTATTTTTCTTTGCTGTGTATGTTTATTATTCATTATAAACTGACTTTCTGAACTTTCTTCCTGAGAAACTTTTCCCGCCTTAGCCATCTTGAATTTAAATTTTGGCGCGGAACCTTACCTATCTTTTGTGACTACTTGACACGTCCTTTCCATTGATTTCAAATTTCCAGTAACCTACTGAAGGTCTCTACTGAAGACAATCTACTAGTCACTGCCTCTTTTTCAACTACAACATTTCCAGTAACTTACTGAAGGTCTCCACTGAAGACAATCTACTTGGCCTCTTTTTCAACTACAACATTTCCAGTAACTTTACTGATGGTCTCCACTGAAGACAATTTACTTGTTAAACACTAATAAAATTTTATGTTTGTTCCTCTATCTTCGTTGTCCTGCCTGTCTATTTATTTTTACTTCGTACGTTTGTACAGTAAAAAGAACACGTCTTATATATATTTTCTTTTTTTTTAATAATGTTTGTGGATTCGGTAGTCGTGTGCGGTGTCTGGCACAAGGCCTTATTTTCGTAAGCCAGATCTGCACCACTATCGGGTCCGCAACAGACGCTTTACACACAAACGCACCTACACAGGCAAGTCACACTCAAATATATATTTTCATTGCGTATTCCATTTTATTCTTAGGAAAAGAAACTCTTAAACTTTCCTTTTGTTGTTTTGTTTAATAAATGTTATCTTGCATCGCAAATCAATCGGTCTCTGTTATTTTGTGCATGTATCTTTTCACCACTATTATATCATGTAATGTAAATTATTCTCATAAAAAACCTTATACATTAATTATAGAAGTAGCCAACACACTAAACTAGTTAATGAAAGGGTTGAAAGACTTATTTATGGCTATCGGCTGGATATGAAACGACAATGAAAGTTTATTTAGTGGCCTATGTAAGAAACTTAGAGGACTTGTTCTTTGAAAAAATACAAGCAATAAAAACAGCATGAGACACTAAAAGAAACTAGTTATTGTCAAGAGAACTAAATTGATGTCTATGTGACAAGATCCTTCTGATCCAAACATAAAATTTCTATATCGACTGTGGCACAGAGTTCGATATTGTGAGTCTGAGGAATTTGGACAAATACAACAGACCACGGAAGACGAGCCGATACAATTAAGATTAATCGAAGAGATGTACAATGTATCATATCGATACAAAGTACTCGATCAACTACAATTAGATAATATGGTCTTTTAATGCTTGTAATGAATTTATACAGCAACAGAAATTTATGTTGCATTTCAAGAATTCTGAAATTGGTAACGGTGAAAGTAATCATTTCCATAGATGAAACATTCGGCATTCAATAACGAAACAACTTTTGTCGGCTTAATAATTTATAAAATCATCATGGCTGAGAGCGCCATGATGCCACCATGTCGTGTTTGGGATCTTCCAAAAAACTAAAGCTTATAAAAACATCCTCGCGGTCGTCCATGACTCAAGACAGATTAAATTCTTTGGCTATTTTGTTAATAGAAGATGATCTTGTAAAGAAGATAGATGCAGAAAGTGCCATGAAAAGATTTGAAAATCTAAAGGCTAGAAAAGAAATGTTTTAGATAGGATAATGAATGTTTTTCTTTAGCTTGTATTAAGTTGCATATTGTAATAAACTCGTTAGTCTACATTTTCAGTTTGTCTTCTTATGAAAATTTTTAAAAGCTTATACTTGTAAGGTGCCGAAGTTCAGCTTATCCGGGGTACCATCAACCCTAGGGACGCCATTGCAAGTTTACTAACTGTTATCACTCTTTTTAATACTCTTCCTTCCATATCTTTTGCTTTTGTTCGTATGGAAAGTTAACATCTTGATTATATTATTATTTTCTCTTGTAGCTGCATGTGCTACCCGTTGTTGTTTTTGTTGGTGGTGGTGGTGGTGGAGTAATGTATAACGACTCGAATTGAGGACTCGGAGAGCCGAGTTCGAATTCCAGTCGAATCCATTACATTCACTTAAGTGCTAATACCCTTAGGAAAGGTATGAATCCTCTTCTTTCCCCCTAGCAGGACAGACCAGGTTGGATGGCAACTGGTCTACCGCAGAAAGAAATGGCGACCTACTGCGGGAAAAAATCTGCCTCGTCAGTCCTCTAGCGAAAGATACATGATCGCCTAAGCATGTATCACGTATGGCACATAACTGACTGACTGTTGTAAGTACTCAAGTGATGTGGTTTTTGTTGTTTATTAAAGTCTGTGGTAGTTCCTGAAGGATGATGTTTTTTTTTCATTCAAAATGAATGAACACTTGGCAAACGTTGTTTTGGAAGGTTTGTTTTTTTCAAATACAAAATTGTATCCTTGTTTTAAAATACAAATCTCATTTCTATTTTGAACCAACAGTTGTTGAAAAATATTTTGTCCTTAACAACAATAGAGTTTTAGTTACCCTTTTTTTAAAGAACAATTTGTGTAAATCAATTAGCAACACAATAATGTTAATTAAATGTTCATAAATTCAAAATCTGAATTCTGCGTATCGAACTCAATGAGATCAAAATGTCAAAAGATAGCCACATTCGATATCACTAGGCTTTAGTTTACTGAGATTCATTCAAATGCCACATGGCATAAAAAACAGCGAGTTTTATATTTTTATGAGCGACAGAGTAAGCTTTGGAAGACAATAAAGGTTTATCGGGATGATATTTGCTTGGGTGCAATTACTGAAGAAGAAAGAAAATGAACATTGGCATTGTGTTAAATAAGCAAACAAGGGCAGATATGACTATAAAAAGGATTTCTATAGGGAAGAGTTTGGAAGAAAAGATGATGTCACCTCTCTTATCACGATTATTCTTAAGGCGTAAACGCAACAAATAAGACACGAAACTCCGATGTGAAACATGAACGAAATTTAAATTTATTCACTTTATACAAAATGTACAAAAGTTTCCTTTTTTGCGTCTTATTACTACTAAGGCAGATAACCTGCTCAAAAATTAAAATATGGGCTCATAAAAGCTGAAATAAATTTTTCAACAAAACTTTCAACGTTCGAAAAAAACTTTAAGAAGGTGCAACAATGCAATTCATTTTAAAAATAGTTAGAAAAACATATTATTTCAAAAAAGGTACACTTACTTATTTGAAAGTCGAAATTGAGAATGCTGGCAATCGTTGGGATTTTAACAAATTTGTTTTCAAGGGAAACCACAATAATATCAAAATAAATCTTGTATTCTTTTTCAAACAATAGTTCAATAAGTAATTTCAAAAAGTTTCCACTTTCCTTATTTGGTTTCTTATAGCGTCTGTTTCTTTCTTCTTTTGCTTCTATTTCTATTTCTGCTTCTGTTTCTTTCTTTCTTCTTTTGCTTCTATTTCTATTTCTGCTTCTGTTTCTTTCTTTCTTTTTTTGCTTCTTACTTCTTTCGTAAGAAACAGCCGAGTTCATCCACTGGTAACAACCAGAATTCTTTCTTGTTTAGGGAATATTTCACAGACACCGGCATTTTGCTTGTGAACGCCGTAATCCATGTGCTTTTATCTTTTAATCCTTCTGATTTTTTCAAAACAACTCGACTCCTTTTATATAGACCCCAAATAAGCTCCAGATTCGAGTCCCAAATTTTAAATTCCGTGGGAGAGAGTCACTCATTTCATTGGTTAAAAAATCCAAAAATATATTTTTTAAATTTAAAAATCAATTCTTACAAGCAACAAACCGTCTGCCTTATTTTGGTGGCTTTTATTCGAGCCATTCCTTTTTTTCGGTTTCATCCCGTGTAGGGCAGTAAAGCCACTACTTCAGGGGTTACTGGGTGTGGAAGAATTAGGAACAGAAACATTAATAATAAGGGTTAAGAGAAAATAGTAATCAGGAAGACAGTAGATACCGATTGACATTGCATTTAAATTTTTGTAGATTAAAGTTGGCTGGAAAGCATGGAGCCGAAAGAGAGTTCCACAAGCGAAAAAAAAAAAAAAAAAAACTGTTAGTAAAGAACTTACGGCTACATCTAGCAAGCTCAACGGTAAATTGACGAACTCTCGACGCCAGTCTAGTACTGCTCTTAATTTCGAAAAGTCTAGATACCACAGCTAAGATCTCATTTTTTTAAATCTATTTTTATTTTTTAGAAAGTTCAAAAAATCTTACACATCAAATGTATTAGTTATTTTTTTACTAAGCATCTAGTTCTCTTATAATTATTTTAAACACTTCACTTAAAAGCAAGTGCAATAAACAAACTTAATCTATTATAATATTTATCTCCATCTTTTAATTAATCATTTATTTAATTTTAATTTACATTTTTTTATATGTGTATATTCTCCTTTCAAAAGAAAGTGCAATAAACAACTTTAGTTTATTGTATTAAATTTTTTAAAAATTATTTTATTTTTATATATTCATCTTTTAATTATTTTACATTACTTTCCTTTCCCTATAATTTTTTATACTATCAATGAAAAAAAATGTACACGTAATAATTGTAATAAAATCGTTTTTTGGATATTCAGTTTCAAAGGAAAGCGAAACGCCACACCAAGGTTTAAAATATGTGTCTGTTGCGGACCCGATAGCGATGCAGAGCTGGCCTACGAAAAGGTGGCCTTGTGCCAGACACTACACACGACTACCGAATCCACGAACAAAGTTAAAAAAAAGGAGAAAATATAAGACGTGTTCTTTCACTGTACAAACGTCGGGGTTACAAATTTTATTTTATTTGTTTGTTTAACAAGTAATTTGTCTCGACAGTGGAGACATTCAGTAAAGTTACTGGATCTCTGCAATTGATGAAAAGGCTGTGACAAGTGGTCACTACAGGTATGTCAGAGTTCCGCGCCAAAACGAAATTCAAAATGGCTAAGGCGGGAAAAGTTTCTCCAGGAAGAAAGTTCCAGAACAGTCAATTTATACGGAATATTATGCATATACAATCAGTGACCTGGCAGCGACTGAATTCGAAAGCAGTTTTTGTCCTTGACGTCAGAGAAAAAGCGCGGGCAAAAACATCAGCAGCAGCTGCCTTCCTCATGTCAGCTACAGCACAACCGTTTACTGCTATTACTAGCTGAAAGTGGAAGGAAGGGATGGAAAAACTCGCGCGCGCGTAAAATGTAGGTGGAAATAGTGTGTTATTCCACATGTCCTCTACTCTAGTAAAATATAATTAGAATACTTTTTTGGTTTAGTTAATATTTAGAAAAGATATCTATCTAGGTGTTGGGATTGCTATGAGTTTGAATTTGTTATCAGAAGGTTTTAATATTAAGATTGGTAGTTTACGGGCATGTTCACCATATTAATCCACAACAATATAGAATATAGGCATTCAAAACGAATCAATCACAAGGCAATTGAATAAGAAACAATGGTAATTTAGGTTTCAATTAAAACAACAGACATTTATGTACAATTAATATACAATTAGAAAATTTGTGGTTTGATAATGCAAAAATTGACCATGTATAAATTGGGTGTCTTATTGATTTACAGTTCAAAATTGTTCATTTGTTAAAGAACTGGTCAAATAGAGTAAAATGGAAAATATTACTTATACAGAAATTTTGTGCAGTTTGTGTGCGTGATTAAAGTAGAGTATAAATGTCTTAATTTTCTAGAGTTGTTTACCTTGGATTGTTCTGTATTTATCTTTTGTTAAATACAATTTCTATTTTAGTAGTGTGTAAGAACACTTTTCTTAGAAAGTTGTAAGTGAATTTTGAGAGAATAATGTTGGTATTTGAGTCAGCAGTTGACGCGCGAAAAGTTTCTTAAGTCAAAATAGTAACACGCGTGGATTCGTGTGCCATCTCTCTGAAGCTAAGTGACTGACTGGTGAATTGGGTCGAAATGGTCCTTTTTATTTGTTTCGGGAATCCAAAGTAGGCTCCAGTGAACTTGGCGCCAAAATAGGTTTTCGACAATTGTTACACATTTTGGTATCGTCTCGACCAATAAAAAATCAAGATTTGCAATGTGAGGTGTGGATTGGTTAAAACTGATTTTGATGGAAGAGTGTATTTTATCACGGGGGTGAGTAGAAAATATGGACGATTCTATCAAATGTGTTCAGACTTTAATTGAGCCATTTGCAAACTTACGTAAAGATGTTGAGTTCATTTAGACAAAAGAGCAACAAACAATTTTTAATAAATTAAAAATGAAGCGCTTGCTATAATGAAAAATACCGTAGGTAAAATATATTTATTTAATACCAATAGGGGGTTACATTAACTACCGATACAAATAAACATTCCGTATGTGGAATATCGTCCCAGAGAGCTCACTTAGTGATATACCTGTCCCAAATATTAACAGTAGCAGAATTCAATTCAAACAGATGCTTCGGCTTTTGTTTAGAGACCACGACTCCGGCTCATCAGTTTCTGTTAGCTAGAAAATACCTACCGAAATATGATCACAGGCCATTAGAATTTTTTTTTTAATCACAGGATGCAATTATCGAATGTCATAAGAATAAACTATAAACTAATGGCATTTGATTTTGATGTTGAGTTCATTAAAGTAAATTCTATTTTTCATGTTGATGTGTTGTTGAGAATAGGTTTTCGATTCGAATCAAATCCAGAAAGAACCCAACTTATAATGCACAATTTATAATACAGCTTTAAAAATAAGAAATAGGAATGGAATAATTTACACTATTTATATTGTTCGGATTGTTGTCCTCATTTTTGCTGCCATATTCACAACGTTTCGGCTGTTGTACGCTCCGGTCTTCAGGTAATTACAATTTCGAACCGAATTCTTTATTGCGTTCACTGGGGTAGATTGTTCTAGCTCCACGTGGCATGCCTCTTCTGGGTATTTCAGTATATAACTTCAAGAACACATGGCACAGAGGATAAAAGCATTGGTTGAAGTAATCCAGTGACTTGACCCAAATAGTTTTGAGTTCGATTCCTGGTTACAGCAGAGGTGAACAAAACCTTGGAGAGTTTAGTTATAGGGAAATAACTGATAATGAGACATTCGGAAGAGGCATGATTCTTCTAAATCTAACCCGGTGGATGAAATAAAGGGTTTGCGGAGTGAGTCGCCATGGTCAAATGCAAAATAAAGAACAGAACTGCACAACAATAGAATTAACAAAGTTTGCAATAAAAAGAAAAAGGAACATTGCGAAAATGAAGCAATATCAAGCAAGCAAACCATATATGCAAGGCAAATTAACAGTAATAAGGCAAATAGTTCACAAGCTAAGAACTGGCGTCGACACAGAAAAGCAAGTTCGAACAAGCGAACGTAGCGTTCTGACTTCTAGACAAGGAAGATCGGGACAAAGTCATATCAAACTGCAAATCGGCCTATTTTATTGGCTAAGAAAAATCCCAACATGCATTTGTGTGCTTTTGCATATATAAGGGGATATATATAAAGTTCTGCAGTCATTCCCACCCAGATTGAAATCAACAGGGTTCGGTTCGAAATTCCAGTCACCTGAAGAAGGCCAGAGCGTACAACGGCCGAAACGTTGTGAATATGACAACAAAATGAGGACAACAGTCCGAGCAATGTAAATAGTGTAAATAATTATAATACGGCATCTCAGAAATATAGACAGATAAGGAATAGAATAGTTGGACATACAAGATCTCACGAAAGGGAAAGAGAAGGGAAAATGGAAAGAGAAAAACGTAACAGACATAGAGGAGAATAATCATTTTGCCAGTGATATCAATCAAACTCCTATGTTTCCGGAATAGATGGTGATACGCTAATTTAAATATTTCAGCCGAGACTATAAACAGTCTCCTCCAGAAAGAACAGTTGCCGTGACACTCTGTGTATGAATACTTAATTATCAACTTCAATACTTTACTATAAACAATTGTCTTCAAATGTACGTGTGGATACGAACTCAACTGCTGATATTATTTTAGCTCTTAATCTTGATTCAATTAATTGAAATTCTTTCAAGTTTAAACACAATGAGTTTGTCTTTCGGTCAGTCAGGATTACCAAGTGGTCTAAAGCGCCGATATCAAGAGCCTGTAAACCACTTCTTGTGTTAAGAGCAGTGTGGTGTGTGGTGACAGGGAAATAATTAAATAAAAATAAATAAATAAGAAAACCAAAATTTCACCATCTCTAAAAATAGACGGATAATAAAAATCGTCAGGCAAACAAAGCTGTAGTTCAACCAACCAATCAGAAAGCTTTCACTTCTTTATTGCTACTTCCATGGAAAGTGCATAAACGAATTCCTTACTTCCACTAGTACTATACTTTGCGACTAGGACTACCATACCACTCACGTTGTAGCAAACCAGGGCAGAGATGTCACAAGCTTGTTATTGTAACCGGGAATTTAGGTTATTTAAGAAAGATTAATCTAATAATAGATTAATAAAAGCACAACCAATGTCACTATTCGAAACGAAGACAATACAATTCACATATAGAAACTTACAGATTGAAGGGATACAACGATTTGGAGTGTAAGCCCTGAGTTGGGTATTTTTGTATTCCAGTTCCTTGGGGTTAGGTAAAAGAAAAGAAAAGAAAAACTTCGTATTACTTACGAAAAAGAAAGTTAAACTCACAACTTTCTGTTTTGCAACGAATATAGAAGTGTACAGTAATCTGAAGTTACCTGTTTCAACTTAAGAGATCAAATGATAAAAATAAGCACACCGCGCAAGGGCTCTGCGTAGCCTTCTGGTTTCAAACATTTTTCACATTGATAAAAATAAAGAATAGACAATAAAATCAGCTCCTGCCGATAAATAAACATTGGCATCTGGAGCCTACACGAAGCCATATAAATCAGACAGCCATTCAATTCAGCAGAAATACTGACATCGGTAAAGAGACAAGAGTCAACCACGTCGCTCTGTCTTTCTCACCAAAGCAACAGCAGACTTCCTTTGATCTCGTCTTCCAAGTCCGCTTTCTCTCTTCTTCATTGAAAGACTATTTATGTTCATTTCCATTTCAGTCAGAGAGAAGAACTTTCTAAATACAAGCTTTTATTTCGTTATAGTATCATCAGTAGTTGCAGTTAAGTAATTGTGTATTTTATGTTAAATAAATATCGCCAACCCTTTCTCTCATTTTTTATCCAACAAACGGTGACTCATGAAATCTTTCCCCAACAGGAAAAGAAAAGAAACGGAGATGAAAAACTGATCTCTCATATCGACGCAATAAGATAAACAGAAAGAAGAGACAACGACAGAGAAGAAATAGAGAGAGAATAAAAGGAAATAGTAAAGTATTCATTTGTTTCGTAGTTTCGTTGTGGTTGTGACGAGGGAAAGGGAAAGAAAAGAAACATTAATAGTTTTATTTACGCAGTGAGCGAGAAGAAAAGAAAATATAATCAACTACAGTACACCATGAACTCTGGAAAATATAGGCTTTAACCAAACATTCATATGTATCCAGATCAAGTATCAAATATTATATTAGCATGACCCATAAGAAAATGTTATTTGAGACACTCGCTCTGTCTCTGTCTCTCTCTTTCTCAAATTGCCAAGAGTGGGAGGTGTGGCACCTTCGGAGAGCAACCTCATACATCAATGAACAAGCTAGCCTTGCTACGTTATACAAACCTGGCATTATTTTTTTTATTATTCTTGATTTTAACTGATAGATCAAGTCTGAACAAAAGGCACTGAGGTTAGCCGAACTGCCTAGGGCGCTTATATTGACCAAATATAAAGCACTGTTTTTCATACATTTGCTTTGGCCAACGGGTTTAGGCGAGGGTTCGAATCCCGTTAGTGGTAGGAGCTCATATTCTGGGTTTCATCAGTAGAAAAAAAATGGGAGGATAGCATCGCTAACAACGAGGCACTCTCTTGGACATCTCTCTCCGCTATCAAGGTTATAATCCTTCAACATCGCCTCCGCTGGGCGGGTCAAGTGTCTAGAATGCGTCCCACTCAACTTCCACATCATTCTGTTTGGGGAACATGGCAGAGGCAAGAGGCGACGCAGAGGCCCAAAGCGACGCTTCAAGGATTAGTTGAAAACATCTTTGACACAAGCCAACATCGACCCTGAGACCTGGGAAACGGTTGCTGCAAATCGGTCTTCCTAGCATAGGATAATCCGAGGCGGGACCCAAACTTTTGAGTCCAACCGTCAACATGGAGAGGATCTGCGATGTGCTGTCAGGAGGACGCGACTTGTCCATCCGCGTCCACCATACACACATCTCTGTGATTCCTGCTCACAATTCTTCAGGCGTATGCTGGGCCTTCACAGCCATCTTCGTCACCGCCATCGGAGGAGAGAAAGGAAATAAGGAGAGAGGATGATGATCTCGATGCTCGGATTCGAGCGAGTACCGACGATGAGTAGAAAAGTGTCTATACAAACTAAGCTGAGTCGTCAGTTAAGATAGCCGAGAGGTCTAACGCGCTCAGTTATTAAATTATAGACCGTGATTCATATTTAAATTTTCCTTAAGAATATGGAATGTAGGTTCGAATCCCATACTCTATTAATTTTCATTGTATTGTCCTTCTGAATTTCATCATTAAAAAAATAAATGTAAACTAGGCAAAGACGCTTGTCGTTTGGTTAAGATGGCCGAACGGTCTAAGACGTCCGTTCAAAATCGTCGTTTGTGATTCTTTTGGTCTGGCGTGGTCGTGAGTTCGAATCATGTTCCTGACGATAATATACTTATGGATTTCATCACGAGAAATAAGTCTAAACAAGTTAATTTGTTAACTTGATTTGGGTAGCTGGATGGTTAAGGTGCTATCATTATTAAAACATTCTTTTTGTGTTATGAGACAGTGAGTTCAAATTGCGCCCACGACCAAACTTAATTTTTCTCTTCTTTTTAGCATTAGAAAGAATAAATGTAAAGAAATTCAAAAGGCAATTGAAGTTGGTTTGGATGGCCGATTGGTTAAGTTACCAGGTTTAAGGTGATGTACAATAATTCTTCCTTACAGTTCGGTTCTTGTTTGCATGTGTAGTTGCTGGTTCGAATCCTACGTGTAACAATTTTTATATTTTTTTTTCCGTCTTGATTTAATGTGAAAGGCAAAGAAAAAAAAACCCTATCTTCTGAGGAACCCTGGTCTACTACCTAAATCGTGGACTATAAACCATGTCACGGAATTACTATTTCTTTTTCCTTTTTCGACACCAACACTTGACATTTACCCACTCTGAGGCAACCCGAACCTGCTACCAAACCGCGGACGAGAAACCTCACCACAGAATTACTATTCCTTACACGACAAACGACATTTACCCACTCGCCCACCCCGGCTAACCGCCATTTAATGGTTCATTTCTTATGCTTTATTTCATTTATAGATTACATCACGAACCAGCGTCGAACAACTGAGATACTTTTGCCAACAGAACAATTCGTAACACCTATGATCGTTGACCAAAAACATTCCTGTTTTAAGGCAACATCGTACCCAAAATTTGGCGTTTAAACGTACTCCATTGTTCTAACTCAGAATAATTTATTTTTATTGACTTCTTTTTCCAGATTAAATCAATGCAGAAAGAGTGAGATACTGATGTCATGAGATGCCTACCCACTTGTGGACAAAGGCAGTCAACGTCCTAGTCAAAGAATTATAGGAACATAAACATCGATTTATGTATGGTTGTCAACCGTCCTTAATAGGAAAAGACAATCCTTTATTTAACTCTTTTTGTCCTTTGTTGAATTTTGAACAGAAGAAACCATGTCCTTTCAATTAAATGATGTGTCTTCATCTTCTATGTGCCGTGTCTCTTCAGGACGAGGGCGATTATGGGTCTCCACAATTTCCTGGCCTTCGTAGCTCTTAATAAATTTTGTCTTTTTGTTATTTCTCCTAAACCTTGTTCCACCACCCATTTACTCACTAAGATATGCATTGTTTTCCTCTGTTTTTCTTGACTTCAGTCTGTCTTGTGAGTATCAGTTTTACTGAACCCTCTTTCCTTATTATGTGCCCTAGAAATTTCAACTCTCTCTTCCTGGTGTTAAGTATAAGTTTCCTTCGTGTTTATATTTTCACTAAAACTTCGTCGTTGCTGACATATTCTGTCTATGGTATCCTCAGCATCCTCCCGTAGAATCACATTTCTGCCACCTCAAGTCTCCTCTTCATCAGTGATTCACTGTCATATAGAAGGACTGGTATTACGTAACAGTTTAGTATCCTTTTCTTTGTTTCTAACGAAAACGTTTTGTTTCTTAACACTTTAGCTTTTGGTATGTATCCTTGGCTATCCCAATGCGCTTTCGGATTTCAGTGTTGCACTTTCCGTCCTCTATTAAAACCCCACCCCACCCCAGGTGTCAACAGGAATCAAATGAAAAATTACTATGTATACGAGCCAGATAAGGCCGAAAATTGTGTACTGTTGCCATATTTGGGCGGGAGCTGCCAAGTCCTCACTTTCTAGAATTGATAGACTTCAAAAGCGACTCCGAGTCGTTGTTGATGACGAATTATTTTCTACTCTCCAACCTCTCTCTCTCACAGGCGGGATGTGGCAAACCTCTCGCTGCCCTGTCGCTTCTACCATGGAAAGTGCTCGGACGAACTACATTTCTTAGTTCCACCAGGTCTAACCTTCACTTCTAGGACTCGCCATGCCACTTACATCGTAGCAAATCACCCACATTCCCTCCGTATTCAATCGGTGAGAAGTAAGTTCCACTCAAACAGCTTCTTTCCGCGAACTACTGCCATGTGGAACAGACTCCCAAGAAGATGTTTACCCCGATCACTACAATCTTAACCTGTTCAAGTCTAGAGTCAGCCGTTATCTTCCCCTTCTATCCATATAAACTAACCCTCATCGTAACGCTCTGTCTTGAGTGGCCCCCCGTGCCTTGTACAGGGTGAACCTCACTGTAAAAATATATTTTTCTTTGTGTACTTTTATAACTGGAAACAGTTGGTAAGGCGATACTTAATGCAAGTCAAGAGAAAAGATGCTGGCAGGATTTAGATTTGAACCTACATCTTCACGAAACACTCGTAGAACTGGCGATGATAACTTGAGTTTGAAGTCTTAGATTGTTAACTGCAAAATAAGGTTTTCATCTTTTCAACATAATCAATAAAATAAATTAATCACTGTAGACAGAAAGAGATATTCAGGTTATTTTGTTTTAAATATACGCTCTTAAATAGGTGCCGGAGAGAGTCGTCAGTGGTGTAAATTGACTTTGTTCATAAGGGAGTTTCGGGTTTTTCAACGACATACATCACCAAGCCGACCTAATCAGGGGAGATCAATCCTTGATTCCCCAGACTCTGGCCTTTTTAATAAATTGAACAAAAATAGACCACGTTTTCCGCGCACCCGGTTGGATGTAACAACCAATCCACTGCCCAAACTGACTTTTAAACGGAGGGACTGGCTTCTCTTTTCTCTTTTTTTTTTCAGGGGATAGCAGCTTCAGTGGATAACCGAGGAGGTAATTTGACGTTCTTAAACTTAACCCTCTACGTTATTTCCCAAACAAGGTTTGGTGCATTACTCTGAAAATTTACAGTTTTGATTTTTTAATTTCTATTATAAAATTCTATAACTTAAAACTACTTCTAAATATTATATCATTTGAAATATCCATTTTTGAACGAATTAGGTCTCTGAGCTCCCGTAGGGGTTGTCTTTCTTCAGGTTTCGCTATTTTATAATGTTTTCGAAGGGATTTTAACTTCGATCTAAATGGTTTAATTTTTAATTCTCTCCTATTTTCTTTGCTAATAACCTTTTTTTCCGTTCGTCATATCCGAATTTTCCTGCTGCGTAACTAGTGATGATTTTGGACATTGTTATTAGACGTTTATTCACAGAACCTCTCGATGTTGTTTCAAGGTTCTCGCCGAAGTCCACGTCGAAATCGTGCCAAGCGTGTTTGGCATTGGCTGTAGGTCATTTAGTCTTTCTTCGAAATGGAGTATCAGGCTCCACTTGAACCTCTGCTTGGAGGGACTGGGCACTGTGGTGAGCTTCCCTGCCCTGCAACTCCTGCGTCTCACCAGGAGAAACTCCTGCGCGCTGCCGTTGGTTCGATTGCACCTGACACTTCACTTTTGCCTGATGTATTTTTAGACTGCGCATATTCTTGCACATCTTTTCACATGGGTATGTCAATCTCGTTGTCCGTAAATCCATATCTTGGTTTCATTTCCGTTTCATCCATCCTAGTAGGGATCTCATGCCCCCCACTCTCGAGATCCCTTGTGGATATTCGTATGTGTTTCTGTAGCTTTTACTGGTATACATGTCGGGTTGCTAGCCCAGACTTACGCTTTTTGTGATCTCTCCTTACCGTCAACTAACTTTCTAATTTGTCAACCAGTTTGTTCCTGGGTCGTCATCTGTTCAATTCCCGGATGTCATGGTTTGGGCCGTAGAAAGATAAATTTAAATAGAAATTCAAACCCAGGTTCTTATCCGCAGAACAGAACCTCGAGAGTAGGGGTTCTCAACCAGTGAGGAATTCCCACCCACCTCTGGGAAGGAATTTTCATGGTTTCGTGGGTGGGGGAGGAATTGGGGCCACAGATTGGTAGACTCAAAATCTTAACTTTCGAACTCCCCAAGGTAATGTGCATCGGTCCGCGCAACTGAGAGGTCACGCTGGATTTTCTTTCCACGAGGTCTTGTGTTTTTGCCACTACAAAAATAATCCATGTAAATGTATACGTACTAATAGGGAAAATAATGAAGATTTTCAATAATACATGCATATTATTTAGAATGCACCTTTTGAGTCGGACAGTCTTGGAAAGGAGAATGACATCCTGACTTATGTTGAAAAGGGGGCTTCGGACAAAATAGGTTGAGAACCACCGCTCTTGTGCATTGGCTAAGACATTACAGATATAGTATAAAAACTATCACACTTGTTGGCTATTGTGGCGTATGGGGGATTTTCCTTACTTTGCTCGCTTCAGCGGCAACGGCAGCAGAAGTAATCAGCAGGGTACATCCGGAAGTCCCAGAGGTCATAAAAACCTTGACCGGGCCCTATTCGGCCGCTTTTTCATTCAATTTCAGTTGCTTCTGCATTCACGGACAGCTGTCTCTCTCTTTTTCATCTTCCATTTCAGCGGCCTCTACATTTAAGGCTCGCTCTTTTCCATTTCTCACTTTCAGCGGTCTCTCCCTTCAAGACACCTACCGAAGGGCTACACGCAACCCTCGCTGCAGAAGACGAGGCGTGTCTTGGCAGCTTAGACATTAGATTTCTCGTTCCTCCCGAGGGGAATGGCGGAGAAAACTCCCCTCGAAACACCCACCAAAAGAAAACTAAACTCAACCCCTGCTGCAAAAGATGAGGTCAGTCCTAGCAGTTTCACACTCAGATTTCTCGTTCATCCCCTTGGGAACTAGCTGAGAAATCTGTCTCAACAAAAACAACTACTATACTCAAGAACTTTGCTAATTGGGAAAACCCCCTCCCCGCCGCCACAAATACTAATATTTTGCACTCTCTTTTCAACCAGAAAATAAATGCTGTCGAACAGTTATTTTCAAGCATTGCGTTTTTTGTTCATTCCACTCACTCTGCTGAGCACAAACATGCGACCGTGGAAAATCTCAACAGTAGTCATGTGGCGTTTCTCGTAGAGAACGTAGGCATTTGGGTTTTATTTTATTAAGCCCTCACTTTCGATATATGCTTACTTCGCTGAGTCACTCGGGCTGAAAGTAGACAGTGTTCCCCAATTAATTTGCCCTATTAAATTTCATACAACTCCCCACTTTAGATCTGGTAATCGCAAAACAAAGATGGGTTTCGATAGACCATTTTTACTTGGTCGAGGTTTATTCTGTCTGTATGTGGAGAAAGAGAAGAACATTTTACGAATAATTATGAAGCATATTGGATCAGATGGTGGTTTCCCCGAACTAGGGGGACGTAGAGTCGAACCCTGCAAGAGGGCACATTTTTCTTAATAAAACTCTCGATTGTACATACCGATAGTTGGAATTCAAACTGTTTATAAAACATGGCGTCTGTTTAAACACAAATATCCACTAAAATATAACGTTTAACACAATAAGAACTACATGGATAAATTGTCGTCTAAATTACGCAAAAATGAAAATAACACTGACGTTTCATTTAAACAGATATATTTACTAAAATTACACAAAATATGTTGAAATACGAAAGAGAGAGTAAATTTATTCAATAAAATCGCAATTGGCTTAAACCACGCCCTTCAGACAACTTCGGAATTTCCTGCAACTCTTCTGGACGGTCTCCTTGTTTAAGTTTGTGAATGCTGCCATAATCTTTGCCTTCAGTTCATCTTTGGTCTTACAAGGAGTTTTGTTGATCTCTCATTCAACTGTGCCCCACACATAATAATTAAGGTGTTGCAGTCTGGGGAGTTAGGTGACCATATGTAAGGGGTGATGTGGTCGCAGAAATTGTCTAACAGCCAAGATGGTTTCTCCTGCTAGTGTGGCATGGTGTAGAGTCCTGTTGCCAGACATAGGGTCTTTCAGTAGCCCTCATTAAGTGTTATGTACAGTGGAATCATACTCCATTTGTTCTCATTTTACCTGGATATATATACATACACTAGCTTAAAAGCCGCCCTATCAGCAGGCATTTAAGCTATCTCCTGCAGAGGGCTCTTTATTGGGCCTTCATCACAATAGGTAGGAAGGAGTAGATGCGATAGGCAACAATAAACTACAGAAGAACTAAAAATTGATCGCTGCATTTAAGTATACTGTTAATATTTGAGCTTACCTTTTAAAAGTTCAATGATAACATAGGTCCTTACTTTCCATACAAACAATTTTTTTCTCATGTCTGACTTTGCTGAATTTTGTAATTAATTTTGATTATTCCCAAATTTATTATAATGCAAAAAACTTTTTTTCCAAAAAATCACATATAAAAATCACCAAAAACAATCACAGTTATGAAAACTTGGGAATCCAAAATTTCAAGATTGTCATCCCAGAATGTTTTTAATTTGTTCATGGAGTTGGCCTGATTCCCAAATGGTATGATGTGCTCTGGCCTTTAGGAGTAAAGTTGAAAGAGTGTGACACAGTGACACACTGGCATTCGATTTTATTATATATATATATATATATATATATATATATATATATATATATATATATATATATATATATATATATATAAATAAAATAAATATATACATATATATACACATTGTACTTAGTATTTATATACCAGAAACTTTAGAATAAAATGGACTCAAGGATATTAGGTATAATCAAATATATTTTTGATTTATTTGCTTCAGAGTGAGTCCTTTGATATTAAGCATAGCACAAATATTTATTTATAAGGTGGATATTGGTCGCAGTCTGGAGAAATGTCCATTTCAGTTTGGTAGTGATAGTTTTGAAGTCAGACCATACTAATAGTAGTAGTAAACCTAGATATAAGTCAGTGTCAATCTACTGTGTTTTTCTTGACCATAAGCAGGGCAGAAATATGATTAGCAAATTACCTCTTAACTACTTCTTCATGCGTCATGCATGGCTGGTTTCTCCAGTGGACACGTTCTCTCATTCCGTGGTTTCTTTTGCTATCCTCTTCACATCTAGGTCAGGGGTGTGAGCTTGTATCCTTTTAACCAGACTCTGAGACTCTGACATAAACCTTGGTTTTGGCTAACATCAAAAGTATCTTTGTGTTCATTTTTCTGATTGGCCAAAATTATTTTATTTTCAGGTGTTTCTTTCTTTTTCATTTTTCTATAACAGAAGTTATGTGTGGAGCCTGTTTTATTCTGGTAGATTTATAGTCATTAGTAGGCTCTGGCCCTGCAAACTTCCAGTGTTTTTTTTTTGGCTGGGTTCACTCTTTTCTTCTTCCTCTTTATTTGAGGTTGCCTTCATGTTAGTTGAGAGAGAAGTATATAGAGTGAAGGAAAGAGAGAGTGTATGTGAGAGAGAGAGATAGAAAGATAATAAGGTTTTAAAGGAAAGTGCAAATGCCTTATTTTGAATTATTTTTATTATTATTTATATATTTCATTTTTATATTTTATTTTTATTGGGACTTACTACAAGCACCTCAACAGAAGGTGTGGCATTTACTGCATTGCCTTTAATTGGTAGATATGTTTCCAACTGAGTTACACAACAGGTTTCTTCCAATGTGTGTAAGATCAGTGGACAAAATTGTTGGCCATCATAATCCACTGGTAACTGACAAGTACCACATGGTATGATGCTCTCTGCGGTGTAGGTTGCTAATTTCTGTAACACTGATATGAGTTTGGGTTTATTGGGTTCATACCACAGATTTCTAAATGCAGTGTGACTGATAAGTAGAAAGACAGCTCCGGCGTCAATTCCCATTTCAACTTGGTAACCATTGGCTAACCTTAATGCTAACCATTACCATTAAGGTATTGATTTTGCCATTTCTGTAGAGGTTAAAGAATCTATGCTTTAAAGCAAAGTTATTATTTGTAACAGAGATGGTTCCATTAACTTTCTGAGGTCTATGGGTTTTGGCTTTTTCAATGTTTGCCCAGGTCAAACAAGCTGGCAAAAAATGACCAGTTTTATGGCAAAAATTAACAATGACAGGAATCAGGAGAATATTTTTTATTGCATCACAAACACAGGTTTTCTTTGGGTTTTGTTCTTTGAATTGAAGTGGAAGAAACGTTTGCAAATGTGATCATCCGGCAATTCCACAAGCAGCACATCTTCTATCATGTTGCCAAATTTTAGAATTTTTTTTTTAACTGACATATGAAACCTGAAACAAACTAATCTGGTTGCTGATGGGACATATAGAAATTGAATCATTCGATGCTAACCGATGGTGCTGGATTGCCGTGTTCCTTTTCCTCGTAGATTTTTTGTCATATAGGCTTGTTTCACAGAAACATAATTATAAAAATAATGTTTCTGATTTAAAAGAATAGCAATTTCTAATTTGTTGAAGCAGACAATTCCATTGATTTATGAGTTAGACAGAGAAAAACGTATGAATAGGAAAGATGGTGAATTTTGGAAATAAATTAAATATATTTGAAAAAATAGAAGAAATAAAAAAAAGTCTTGAATAAAAGAAAAAAGATGGGTGACCTTGAAAGAGACTAAGAAAATGTAGAAGAAAGAGAGAGGGAGAAAATGTGGGAGAAAGAGAGAGGGAGAAAATGTGGGAGAAAGAGAGAGTGAAAAATGTGGGCGAAAGAGAGAGGGTGAAAATGTGGGAGAAAGAAAGAAGGAGAAAATGTAAGAGAAAGAGAGAGGAAGAAGATGTAAGAGAAAGAGGAGGGAGAAAATGTGGGAGAAAGAGAAAGCATAAAAATGTGGGAGAAAGAGAGAGGGAAAATGTGGGAGAAAGAGAGAGGAAGAAGATGTAAGAGAAAGAGGGAGGGAGAAAATGTGGGAGAAAAAGAAAATAAAAACTGTGTGAGATGGTGGATAGATGAGAAAGAGGAAACATAAAAAGGAGACAAAAATAATCAAGTAACATGTTTGTAATTCTTACTGGCATGTGTAATGCATTGGAGAGAGAGAGAGAGGGGTTAATGCACAAAATAGAAACAGGAGATAGATGAAAAGAAAGAGAGAGAAAGTGAAAGCAAAAAGGGGGTGGGAGAGAAAGAGAACTGTTGTCAAAGAAATAAGCTCAATACTACTGCAATGAATGTGCCTCTCTCTTTAGCCCATCTCACTGCAGTGTGGTCCCTCCCTTTCCCCTCTCTTGACCCATAGAATGATTGATGGTGCCTGTAAAGAGAAACGCAATGCCAAGTACATGATTGGCCCACTGCCAAAAATATTATCTCACCTCTGACCCTCTCATGTTGATTATTAGGTAGTATTTTTCCTTACACCCCACTTTCTAGACACTGACAATGGCCAATACCTTGATTATTTTGTTCAATTTCTAATGAACTCTTTAATGTCAGGAGATACAAATTGTAGCTAAATTTCACTTTCATTTTAGATTAAAATATATTAATCTGAAGTTTTCTAATGAAAGTTAAACAAAACAAATGAGTGTTTTAGATTGAAGAAGGCAAGAATTTTGATCATTAGTTGCAGGAAACATGTTGACAATGGCAGGAAGACTAATGAAGAATGAGAAATTGTTGTAAAAAGTAAATAAAGAATTTTTAGAAAAGAAAATTTGAACGTAGAGAGATCAGGGAAAAGGAAAAAGAGGAGAAAGAGAAAAGGAGAAAAAGAGAAAGAAAAATGGTCAGGATCTATCTATCTATCTATAATTATATATATATATATATATATATATATATATAGAGAGAGAGAGAGAGAGAGATAGATAGATAGATATAAGATTAATACAAATTTAAATTTGTCATTTAGCTGACTGATGTTATCTTCAGCATCCAGACTCTAGAGATCATAGACACACCCTCCAGCAATTGTTCCATTCACTCATCAGAGGATATCAGCAATTCTCTATATATATATAATATATATATATATATATATATATATATATATATATATATATATATATATATATATATATATATATATATATATAAAAGACTGTGAGAGAGAGTCTAAAATAGATTGGGTATAAGAAAGAGAGTTACAGAGAGAGAAAAAGAGTGAAATTGAATAAAAGTGAGTGGGGAGATAAATAAATTTGGAGAAAAACAGTGAGAAAGAGAGAGTACAAGAAAAAGCAAGAGACTGGGAAAAAATGAATGAGAAAAATATTAAGAGAGAAAAGAGAGTGCCAGAAAAAGAGAGAAAAAAGATTGTGTGATAAAAAGAGAGAGTGAGAGGGATCTCGTGAGGCAGAGAAAGAAAAATATCTCAAAGCATTTTTCTTTAATAATTGCATAAATCCCTTTTGGGCTCCTATAATAGTATAATGATTAACAAACTCTTTTTACTAACCAATTTATTAGTATTTTTACTGTTCATTGGTTAGGACTCTCTCTCTCTCTCTCTCTCTCTCTCTCTCTTTCTGTCCTTGTGCTAGACTAAGCTGAGTAAATGATCATATATGCTGCTATGTAAAGATTTCTATCTACAGGCACTGATATTTGCAAGGATCAGATTTTGAATGAATTTTTCTTCAGTTGCTATACAATCTTTCTAAAAGCACTTGAAGCAAAATTGGCTGAGTTAAATAACTACATGTGTCTTTATTTCTCCAAGCACATACATGATGTTGTTCACAGGGAAATTTTTAGGAAAATAAATCAAAGTGATCTTGTTGCCAAGTGGATATCAGTCAGTCTCTCATATCACAAGTGTATGAAAAACTTATCTCTTGTAATTTTACAAATCTCTTCTTGTTTCTTCCTCTTTTATATTCTTTTTCTTCATTCTTCTTCCTTTTTCTTTCTTCTTCTTCTTCCTTTTTTCTTTCTTCTTCTTCTTCCTCTTTTTCTTTTTTCTTCTTCCTCTTTTTCTTCATTCTTCTTCCTTTTTCTTTCTTCTTCTTCCTCTTTTTCATTCTTTTTCTTCCACTTTTGCATTCTTCATTTTTCATTTTTTTCATTCTTTTTCTTCTTCTTGTTAATCCTTTTCATTTTTCTTTTTTCCTTTTTCCTTTTTCATTCTTCTTTTTGTTTTTCCCTCTTTTTCATTCTAATTTTCCTGTTTTTCATTCTTCTTTTCTTCTTTTTCATCCATCTTTTTCTTCCTCCTCCTTTTTATTCTTCTTCTACATTCTTCCTGTTTTTCATTATTCTTCTTCTTTTTCTTTCTTTTTTTCCTCCTCGTCCTCTTTTTCTTCTTCCTTCTTTTATTTTTCTTCTTGTTTCCTCTTTTTCATTCTTCTTCTTACATCTCCTTCTCCTCCTCCTTCATTGTGTCCCTACGTCATTTCTCAGTAAATTTAACATAATTCTACTCTAATCATTTGCCAAAGCAATTTTATGTTCTTGCTTTTTAACCTCAATTTGATCGTTACTACTGCCATTATTACTGCCAACCTCAGCTTAGCCATATCATCATCACCACCACCAGCACCACCACTGATTTGTAAAGGAGTCAGTCAATCCTTCTATGTCCCATCAGCACTATTAGCAGCATCTTAACATTATCATCATTTCCATTGTAATCAACATTATTCAAGGCAATCTATTAATTTTCTCTGCGTCATTTCTTGAAGCATTTGGCAATTTCTTTTCAGCATTATTGTTGGAAATTTCTGTTGCAAGTTGATTCTTAAATTCATTTCCACTAAAAGTCTGTCTTATTCTGCCCACTTCTCTTCCTCTTCACCATATTTTCTTATACTCCCCCCTCCCACTCTGTCAAGTACTCATTTCTCTTTACTACTTTTACCTATTTATATCCACTCATCTAGCAAACAGTCTTGTTCTCCCATAACCAATGCTAATTCATAAATAATATAATCCAGTCAGTTCTACTCCTATTCTCATAGAATTTGGCACACAACTATAGACTGAGTTGAATTTTCAAATTGGTGACACTCTTTACCAAAATGAAAGCAAATTTGAGAAAATATTTCTCCTTGTGGTAAAAAAAGTGAAGTTTGAAATATCATTATTCATTTAAATAAATCTTGGTTTTATCTTCAATACTTTCTGCAATGAGTCTCTCTTTGATGTCTGTCTAGTTGGCTAGATTCTTTTTATTTCACACTATTATCTTCATCTTTATTGTTGCTTTGTTGCTTTCACCTCAAGTGTATATTGCGTCTGGAGGTCATTCAAAATCTTTTAAGTTTTCTTTGTTTTAACATGCAACAAGAGCATTACAGTTGAACAGAATCTCAGGACCGTGTGTTAAGTTCACATGGCCTGACATTAACTCTAGATGTAATTAGTTAAGAAAGAAAGTTAGAAAATTTTAACTTCCCTCTTCAGAAGAAGAAAAAAAGTTAATTTTTTGATAAGAATATGCAACATTTTTCAACTCTTGTCTCTCCAGTAGATATTGCATGCAGTTCTGTGATCTTATTAAAAAGTGTCATTCTTTAAGAAGAATGATGATGATAATTTCTACTGTTCTGGTTGTAGACAGGAAGCTACTAGGGTTTGACCTGTTGCTTGGAGTTGACATCAAGAGGCTGGGTGGTGTGTGTGTGTGACCAGTAGTGGTACTGTGAGTTTTCCTCAACTTGAGCGCCATTTATACACAGCCATCACCATCAGCAAGCCAGACTTTCATGCAGAATATGACCTGAACAAGAAGATCTGGTTGTATGACTTGGTCACCAAACACCATTCATGCTGAAGAACCAGATACTGCAGTATCCTGTACTGAAGTAACTCAGGGAGGAGTACACACATGAACTGCAAACCTGGACAGATAATAGTTGGCACTTCCATATCCTGAGGAAGAACTTGGACCCCCCACCAAGGACCTAATTCCACTAATGGCTGTACTACAAGGAAACAAGCAGAATGTCCACTCTGTTATGGGTTGGAACTCAATCAATATGTTGATGAATACAGCTAATGCAGATGTTTGCATACAAAAATTAAGGGGTTAGCGACAGAAAGGGTCAGATGTTGCTGTGCTGTATCTTCACTGGGCCTATCTTCAAATCCATGTAAACAAATCTTTGTGGTCTTTTCAAATGGTAGAATCAAAGGCCAAAGGCATTGCCTTACCTGTTTGAGGTTTGGGCTCAATGTTGCACCATTGAGTATGTGGTCAATCAACACTGTGGTTGCATGACAAAACCAAACAAAGGGTCACATCCTCATACACTGATGACATATTCATCAACAAAGGGTCACATCCTCATACACTGATGACATATTCATCAATGAGAGTGTGTGCTCTGTGGCCCATGCAATAGCACACCTGGAACAATTCCGACTGACTAGCAAGAATCCAGAGCAGCTAAAGGATGGCACCCAGTTGCTGGGTCTGCATATCTGGGAGGAGCAGGGTAAACTGCAATGGAGACGTGAGAGTGAGCTCCCACCAAAGCCTAATGTACTCACCCGTTGGAGCATCTTTTTCTTGTGTGGGAAATTAACTGGAATCTGCTAGTGTGCAGTTGGCTCCACGTCATAACTGCATTTGTGAAATCACAAGCAAATTCTGTAATGTCTGGCTGGGATGATGGTGTCAAGAACAAGAAAGAACCTGTGGAAACAAAAAAAGAGATTGATGAACCTCATCCAATGAAGAAGCACTTGTTGAAAGAGACCACCATCTCCCAGTCACATGTGATCATGAGATCAGGGAGGAGTGTAGAAGGGCTGTAGATGCTGATGAGTTGAATGCTCATACTTTGTGTGTGGAGTTTCGTGGTAGTCTCACCGATTGTCATCGAAAGACAGGGGTACAGCTGGTACTTCAAACAGCTGTCACTTTTTTACTACAATGATCAAAAGTACAAAGTAAATTTGAAAGATATTCATATGAGGTTAAAAATAAAAAAGATGAAGATAATAATTTAAAGAAGTGTGTGGCATAGTGAAAATCTTTCATATTAAAGTTTCAAAAAACAAGGTTTTCTTATATTTAACAAAGATGAACAAACCAATTTGCCTTCAAGAAATTCCCCTGACTTTTCAAACACTTTTCAGAATACCCATGTAATTCTTTCTGCACATCATCAATAAAAATTTAAATTAGATTAAACAAATCCAATTTAAATGAGAGGCAAACATTTTCTTTGCAAAGAAATAAAGAATAAATGACATTATTGAAAATTTCAACAGTATGTAGGCACATAATAGTAACAAAGATGAGGATATTAGTTTAAATATAAATGAGGATAACACCTCATCCAATAATGGCATCCCAAATTTCCAGGAACTAGTTCTATAAAGGCAGATAATCTTTAGAAACCTATTCTACTTATTCTTTTCAATCTGTGAATGGGAAAAAATCACTTTATATTATCAAAAAGAATTAAACCATTTTGATAATTTAATAGAAAACATTTATTTATTAAGATATTTCCAGATTGAAATTCTTTTCTCTTGATATTTTTGTTCAGAAGTATGATGCTTTTTGACTCTAGTGTCATCAGCTGGGTTATGGTTTCTTAGCCACATTCGAAATGAATCGCTCCAGTCCCAAAGATCCAATGGAAGACCTACAAAATTTATGACTAGAAGATTTGCCACATTTTTAATTTTTTGCAATCAGAATGATTCCAGGATTGAAAATTTGCCCTTCATCTGGTGCTTGAACATCTAGCATTGGGATTTGTGTCTGGATGAGGAGGGAACATTTCAAAATTCAAATTTTAAAATAACTGAAAAAAAATTAATGATTTTAAAAGTTTTTGATTTATATAAAGACAAAATCTTTGTGAATTTAAAAAAAATTCTTTTAAATTCAGATTAAAATATCTCCAAAACCTTGTGAATTGAGGAAATCAATTTTATTTCTTCAAAATGCCAAAGAATCAGAATTAAAGTTAGAGGTTTTGTGATGAAAGGTTTTGAATTTTCGCAGAGTTTGTGATTTGAAGAACTCAGTTTTTTGCCTGAATTGGAATTTTGGCTCAAACCGGACTTTCAACCCAAATTGGTCTTTTGGCCTGAATTGAACTCTTGGCCCAAATTGGTCTTTTCACCAGAATTGGACTTATAACTTGAATCACAGTTAAAGTAAGGTTTTGAAGTTCTTTGGAATGAATTGAGGAATTCAAAGTTATTTCTTCAAAATTATCATTGCTGTTTCCTAAGCTGGGTCAGAGGTCACTTTAGTTTCAAGCCAGAGGTCCAATTATCTCTCTGCAGGAACTAGCTTAAAAGTCTTCACAAAGTGTGGCTTTTAAGCTAGTGATTAATAAGGAGTTCATTAAAGATTAATTCTGACTCATTTCCAATAGGAAAAGATGAGATTGCACATGACAAAACAGGAAACCACACATAAGATGTACTTCAATTTGCAGATCTATACTAATAAATGTTACTGCATTTTAGGTACAAACGTGCAGTAAAGTGTGACCATGGAACCAGTGCAGAACAGATATGTAACCAGATTTCTGTTTTGAAAGACAACATACATCAAATAATTTTAGAGACTATGATGGCAGTGTATAAACAAGATACACCATCCTATTGTGATATTAAGTACTGGTATTGGCATTTCAAATGTGTTTGGATTTGTGGAAATAGCCTCTATTTTATTCTCCTGATTCTGACCTCTTCTTCTTCATAAACTTAAACTTGAAGGACAGACACTGCCAAGATGATGACATATTAATGATGAGCAGTTGTGGCTGCAGTCTTAACCTGTAGATTTGTACAAGAAAGGTCTTTATAAGTGTATCAAATGGCAAGAGAAATGTGTAACACTGGGTGGAACCTATGTGGAGAAGGATTCACTAATTGTGTCCCATTGCATCCATTGCAAATAGATGCAATTAGGTCAGGATGCATTTCACTGTTGATTGGAATTGTGTTTTTACAGTAATAAACATGATAATGACCAAAATTTATATTGAAATGATTCAACTGCAGCTCAGAACAACATTCAAGGAACATTCAATGAATAATAAACTCACTATGAATGGCTTGATGATTAATGAGCAATTTCTCCTTTCCTCGGATGAATAACATTTTAAGGGTGATGGGAATAAATGTTGAAGGCAATCGTTCTTTTTTTGTCTGCAGATTAAATATTGATTATGCATAAATAAGTATTTTTAATCTTTTAAAGTTTAGTATTTCTGTAGATCTAAATTTTAGTCAATATAATTGCAATTTTACAGTCAATTCTGTTTTGTGTTTTTGTCAAAAGAAATATTAAATGTAAATCAAGTTCAGCTGTTGACTTTGTTGCTCACAAGTGCAATAAATAATTGGTCACTTACAAATGGCTGCTTCTACTTTTTACATAACTTGTGCAATGAAAGGTTACTGACTCCAGGCTTCGTATTGATCACAGTGAATTATTGATTGAAGAAAAAATCAAACAGAAATTCAATTTGATTTGTTCTTAATGATATTTGAAGATAAATTCAAAGAATTTGGGTGCATGTGAAAAGGAAATAAAGACAATAAAAAAGAAGAAGAAACAGAAGAAAGTTAAAGTAAATTTGTAT
Organism: Acanthosepion esculentum; assembly: GCA_964036315.1. Lineage (NCBI taxonomy): Eukaryota > Metazoa > Mollusca > Cephalopoda > Sepiida > Sepiidae > Acanthosepion > Acanthosepion esculentum. The sequence continues at coordinate 74,385,948 of OZ038516.1, forward strand.
TGGAAATTATGTAACACTAGAAATTGTTGATGTGAAACTTGGTAACAATAAATATTTCTAATAAAAACAGATATTATAAGTGAAAATTCATATAAATTTATCATATAAATATATTCTGAAAATTTTATCAACATTAGTTGATTAATATGTATTTTATTTTATAAGGGTTGGCTGAATAGTTAATAAGCTGACCAAGATACTCTTATGAAGTTTATTTTTCAATATAGTCCCCCTTGCAGTTCACACACTTCCTCTATTGGTGTTGCAGTTCTTGGATCCCATTAGTAAAGAAGCTTTCATCATGTTGGTCAAAAATGTCATCAAGAGCAGATATGATGTCATCATCACTGCAATACTGGTTTCCAGCCAAGTATTATTCATGTTGGAGGACAGATGATAGTCAGATGGAGCCAAATCAACAGAATAGGCAGGGTGATTAAGTTGTTCAAAGACATAGTCATACACACCATCTACTGAAACCAAGAACTTGTGTGCTGGAGCATTGTCCAGATGAAACAAGATCCCTTTTGTCAGTTTTCCTGGGTGTTTGGTCTGGGTAGCCTTTTATAACTGCCTTGGCAAGTTGGCATATTTCTCTCCATTAATGGTGTGGCCCTATTGAAAATAGTTAATAAACACAAAGCATTTTGCAGCTAAAAAAACAGGCCATCAGATTCCTTGCAAATGAGATGATTTTGATCTTCTATGGAGCATGTGAGGAGGGGGAGTTTCCACTGTATAGGTTGTCTTTTTGTCTCTGGCTGAAAGTGATGAACCTAACACTCATCCTGGGTTAGGAAATGTTCAAGGAAACCAGCTGGATATGCCTCAAATAATGTCAGATTTTCCCACTATATAATAATTCATGCACACTTTTTATCAGGTGTCAGAAGGCGTAGCAACCACTTTGACATGCCAAGTCCATTGACAATGTTTATTGCTCTAAAAAGTGATGATTAGAATTATAATAAAACTTAAACATATAATGAAAATGAATTTATTCATTATTTTGTTCTTGGGAATTTACAACAAAAATATTAAACTCTATTTATTTATTAGATTACAAGAATAATTTTATATTTACAACATTCTAAAAAACATACTGTTTGTATGGTTTTTAGAATGTTGTAAATATAAAATTATTAAATATGAAAATAATTTTTTATTCATAAATTTACTAAACATAAACATAAATTTACTAACATTTGCTGAACCAGTTATAAGGAAATCCTTATTATTAACCATTTTATAAATTTTGAATCGAATGTCAATTAGCCGGTGTTTTGCCAACAATTCTAATAAACAATATAATAAATAAATGGTGTTTATTATTTTTGTTTTCAATTCTGAAGAACAAAGAAAATGTAAAAATACACTTTCATATGTTTAGGTTTTATTAAAATTCATCACTTTTTAAAACAATAAACATTGCCAAAGAGTGAGGATAGTTAAAATAATAATGGTGTCTATCTTTTGACATGGACATTTTCAGGCACAAAGGTTAAAGATTGCCATAACTTTTTTGTCATACTAAAACTGTTAAATAAAAATTATTATAAGAAATGTATCCTGTCCTGATTTGAATGTTTCAGTTTGAGATAACCAGTAAAATGACATTCCCACTGTCAGCATTCTTTTGTGTCAAAAAGCATAGTAAAATCAACTTGCAAATACAATGTCTGGCAGAGTGCACAGATACTATACTGATCCTTGCTAGAAGCACTGATCTATATGCAAATAATCCTGTCATTTTCTACAGGTACTATGCATATTTATGTTTAATGTCTTATCATTTTTATGTCATCATTTTTTTATGGCATAGATAAACAATTTTTGTTCAAATTTTTGAGATGAGGAAATATTTTTATTATACATTGATTTTCTTGGACTTGTGTTCTAAATGTGGTTGTTATCGTTCCAGCATTTCAACCATTGTACCCACCAAGTGTCTTATTTAATAGAGTTATTTATGTTTGTCTATGATGTGAGGAGCCTTTACCACATTAGTATTTAGCTTTAAGACATGCAAATTTCCATGCATCTGTTTCCTGTCTGTGATGGTATCCTCCTTCTATCCTTAAATACACTCCTTCGCTGTCTATTGAACAGCCATAGAAGTTTATCCCTTCTTTCCTGTTTACGATTGGGTTTCCAGTTCCTTCTAAAGTTTTCTCATTCTCTTTCACTCCAAGTAGCTCTCAATGGCATTATCGCCTTGCTTGGGGTGAAATGGTTTTAAAAAATGCATGGACTGTAGAATGAGAACAATCTACTCCTGTGGATTGAATAAAGTGTTTAGTTTGAAATTCTTGACTATAATGAAGGCCAGAAGGCTCGTGGGTTCATTGGACAAATAAGATAAGGACAATAGTCTAAATAAGTTAATGTATAATTGGTAAACTAGTTTAGTAATAAATAACTAAATGGTTTATAATTTCACAGCACAGAATATGACTATAAAATATATTTCACTCATTAGCACAAGTTGTATAAATTAATAGTTATTTTTTGCCTCTTTTAATTTAAAGTAAAACGATTTTAAGAAAATTTAGCCTAGTTTTTTTTTAAAGTAATGAACTGGACCTTTTTCTATATGCTGGGTCCCTTCAGCACATGGGCAATTTTGACAAAAACAAAATACATAAGCAAAAATCATGTTTACCTCATATACTTAAAAGAACACAGATTTAAATCAATCGATTGTCAGATAATTAAAAATAAATATCTGACTAAATAAAAAATTCCGTTTTGAAGATTCCAGCTCCGAAAGTAAAAAATTCCCGCTGCTTGTGTAAGGGAGACAACTCTAAATTTGTGTTCAAGTGATTTTTCTTGGATCATTTGAGAGTTTCCACTGACTCCTATTTCTGGTATTCTCTCTCTACACAAATAACTTGTGTTTTCTTTATAAGCCTTATAGTTAAGAAACTGCGGCCATCTTTAAGTAATTCCTAATTACTTGTCTTATTGATGCTAAAAGAAGACCTAACTTTATAAATCTGCGTAATAAAATGATACCAAGAATCATCAGATGACAAAGAATTTTTAACAAACTTACAGTTCATAAATTTAAAAAAACTCATTACTATTCCAACAATTGTCTGCTAAACAAAAGTAATATAAAAAAAAATCAGTTCGGTTGCCTGTAAAATGTTTGTAAAAATATGAAACAGCATTTGATTTGATTGTATTAAATTTAAAATTTATAATTTTGCGCAGATTGTTTAATGTCTCTAAACTTTTTTTTTTTTTTTTTTACTTCGGGACCACTTTTAAAATAAGTAGAACTCTGGAGTACACTTTAAATTTTAATAAGGAAAAATTAGTCATGAAATTAGAAAATAAGAAATTTTGGTTTGGTATTCCCAAAGAAGATTAGCGGTCCTGTTTTCATTTAAAGGGATTTTTTATGAAGAATCTGATATTTCTTTTAGAGGCCGATAATGACTGATTTAAATCCACTGAGGAAGAAAAAGGGAAAGGATTATCCACTCCTTATTAAAGTTTAAGGAATTTAATATCAAGTTTAAAATATCAAATGACTTACACATGGAAGCCATGTAAAACTTTTGAAGAAAAAAAAACACATATGTCTTTTAGAAAAAAAAAACCGTAAGAAATCTTTAACTCAATATGGAATTCAAAGTTGTCTCCCTTTTCCTATAAACGCTCAATTGACAATCGTTGTTTTCCTTGTGGACAAAAATCATCGCTTCACTTGTGATTCCTAATTACTTGTCTTATATAAATATCAGTGATATAAAACGATACGAATTCAGTTTTCTTTAAAGACAGTATTTCTTCAAATTTTGATCTGCCACTTTGTCTTTCGTTTTCTAATTCTTTGTATATAATTGTATCTCTCGATATCATTTAAATTCTTTTGCATTCATTCATTTAAATACCTTCTACTTATCTGCATACGAACTGTTGTGTGATTTCGCGTTGGTTCACGTCACGTGATCTTGTATTTATAAATAACGGTGGGACGCCTCTCTGGCGTCCGTTCGTCCATATCTCTATGTGACTGGTAACTAGGTTAGTTAGAAGAGCCGACGTAGACTTGATAGATTGCCCCACGTTCCACTGGGTAGGCTATACAGACCACAAACTCGTTTGTGGCCGTGTGGCGTTAGACCATAGGCCTAGAATGGCTGGTTACTGGAAGTTCAATCTGTCTTTACTGGACAGGCGGGACTTCCGGGAGCAGCTAACTAGCTTAGTGCAGCGGGAGCTAGTAGGGGCGGTTATCGGGGATAGGTGGTGGGACCGTCTTAAGTGTCGAATTAGGTCTTTCACCACGGATTTTCGCAAACGGCTCGCCCTAGATAGAGCTGAAAAGGTGAAGACGCTTAGAGCTAGTCTTTTCTGGGCGAAGGCCTGGCGGGATCCCCTAGATATAGCCTTAGCTAGGGATGCCGTGGAGCGTTCGAATAGCGAGCGCTACATGGGCCAGGTAATTAGACATGGGTTAAGCAAGATGTCTTCCGAAGCTGTGAACATGGGCGCAGATCTGCGCAGGGAAGAGATTCGTCGAGGTTCCGATCGTTACATTCGTCAAGTCGATACCCCGGAGGGACGCACTCTTCGGGCCACTGATGAGATGTGCGAGGCGTTTCGGCGGCATTTCGAGAGCCGGTTTACCAAGGAGCCTGGTCTTCGTGAGGACGAGTTTCGCCCGGTCTGGATGGTTTGCCCTATGCATTGTACTTGAGGCTGTCGCACATCTTTGTCCCGACTTTGACTGTGGCGTTCAACAACTGGTTCCGGCAGGGGTCTCTTCCCGGCCGGTTTTCCAGGGGTGTGATCACGCTGCTGAAAAAGGGCAAGGATGTTGGGGGGAAACTAGATGACTACAGGCCCATAACTCTGCTAAACACAGAGTTAAAGATTTTAGCCAAGATCCTGCAGGAGCGTTTGCAGTCAGTTGCCGAGTCTCTGTTGGGTCCGGAGCAGACTTGTTCTGTGAGGAGCCGAACAATTCAGAGCAACCTGCATCTGATCCACACAATCATAGAGGGTGTAAAAGACGACGATGAGGCCGCGCTGATCAATTTGGATCAGTCTAAGGCATTGATAGGGTTGACCATCGCTACCTTGCTGCTGTCCTGCAGGCCGCCGGATTCGCACCTGACTTCTGCCGCTGGATTAGCCTCCTGTATCGCTCCCCCATTGCTGTGATACAGGTGAACGGGAAGCTGTCGAGCGCTCTTGTTCGTCGGTTCGTCAGGGTTGTCCACTGTCGCCTCTACCTTATACTTTGGCGTTGGGCCTCTCCTTCGCCGGCTGAAGGACGAGGCGTGCAATCCGGCCCTACGCGGAATCGCCGTTCCTGGAAGGGCTCGAGCCATGGTTTCTGCGTACGCTGATGGCGTATCTGCCTTCGTGTCGTCCCGAAGTGACATCGAGGCGGTACAGAGGGCGCTTGACCGGTACGAGAAAGTGACAGGGGCCAAGATTAACCGCGATAAGTAGTCCGGTTTGCGGTTAGGTGCCTGGAAGTGGGCCGATCTTCCAGGGCCCTTCAGTTGGACGGACGGTCCTGTCCGCATTCTTGGAGTGTGGTTTGGAGCCGACCTCCAGCTGGAAAAAAATTGGTCTGAAGTACGAGCAAAGGTCGACGCTGCCGGTTAGACTTGGCGTCGACGGAGGTTGTCCGTGAAGGGCAGGACGGAGGTGTGTGTTACATACATTTTCTCTCTTGTTCTTTATCGATTGTCCGTACTTCCTCTATGTAAAGACCACAGAAAGCCGCTCGAGCGCTCGCTATCCTCCATTTTATGGAGGAGACGCGCAAATCGGGTCGACATAGGTGTCTGTGTACAACGTCCGTGTCATGGGGGGCTGGGAATGCCACACTT